>CM047808.1:115803476-116202592 GCA_026214975.1 Gentiana macrophylla
ACACTTGTGAAACCTTGTAATTCGCGGCATAATAATATATCTCCTTTCTCGTTTCATGGAGTAGTCGGCACAACACTAAAACCACGTTAAATCACCGTGTTCTCTTTGTTTCGGTGTTTTATAAATTCTGCCTTTCTTTAAGTTTGCATTGCTATATGTTATTTATCTTTCTTAAACTGCAAGCTTCTCGTCTGTGTTTTCAACAAACTGGTATCAGAGCGTCAGGTTCAAGATTCAGGAGTTGCAGGTGAGCATAGTTGATCTTCACCAAGACCGGTGACCGGTGCGAGGATTTTGTGATCAAAGGTTTGTTCTTTAATTAGAAGGATGTCAGCAATGAACGTGAAGATTGATAAATTTACAGGGAGGAACAGTTTCAGTTTGTGGCAAATCAAGATGCGGGCCTTGTTGAAGCAACAAGGATTGTGGACTCCTTTATTTGATTAGGGGGATGCCAGTTCTGCAGATTATGCCAATCTGGAGGAGAAAGCACATTCAACTATCATGTTGTGCTTGTTTGATGATGTTATCACAGAAGTTGCTGAGCAAGACACCGCTGCCAAGTTATGGTTGAAGCTTGAAAGCCTGTATATGACTAAGTCATTGAACAACAAGTTGAGAGATCATGAGGGACTCAGCTGAGAGATCATCTTGATCAGTTGAACACAATATTACTCGATCTCAGGAATATTGATGTTAAGATTGAGGATGAAGATGCTGCTTTGATTTTGCTGGTTTCATTACCAACTTCTTATGAGAACTTTGTGCAGTCCTTCATAGTTGGGAAGGATACAGTTGCTTTAGAGGATGTAAGGTCATCTTTTCATGCCAAGGAGCTGAGATATAAGGCGTTGTGGTAGATAATCAAATACAGGACTGGATGATAGTCGAGCAAAGAGTGGAAAAGAGCATGGTCAGTCTAGGAAGAAAAATTCCAAGAAGACAAGGTCCAAAGCCCGTAAATCCATAGATGTTTGCAATTCTGTAAGGAGAAAGGGACATTGGAAGTCCAATTGTCCAAAAATGAAGAAACAACAGAGAGAGCAGATTCGCACATTTCTTTAGTGATTGAGCATGATTTAGATGAGGACATGGTTCTAGTGGCGGGAGAGTCAAAGACATCAAATTGATGTGGGATACTGAACTCTGGAGCATCATTTCGTATTTGCCCTCACAGAGAGTGGTTCTCAACTCTCAAGTTATATCAAGAATAGATGGTGGTCATATATCTATGACAAACAGCAAGGTCTGCAAGGTAGTTGGGATTGGCTCAGTTCAGTTGAGGACAGATGATGGAAGATTCTGTAAACTGAGTGAAGTTAGACATGTTCCACAAATGACCAAAAAACTTGGTATCTCTCAATTCTTTGGAAAGCATGGGATTGATTTTAAGAGGGAAAGTGGTGTCTTTGAGTGTCTATAAAAACTCAAGTTGAGGTTCTCAAGGAATCAAAAGGGACTTTATATATATTACAAAGGTCGGGTTGTTGCTTTGGTTCTCACTGCTATATGGCATAAGTTTGAGATTCATCTACCATAACTTACAAATCGTGGGCACATGAGATCAGGTCACATGGGTGAAAAAAGGATGCATGTTCTTTCTCGGAAAGATCTTCTTGAGGATGTAAGGTCGAAATCTAGACTTTTATGAGCATTGTGTGTTTGGGAAGCTTCATAGAGCAAGTTCTCAAAAAGGGTACACAAAACAAAGTCATCACTTGATTACATTCATTCTAATTGTTGGGGACATCAAAGGTGAAGTCATTGGGTGGTCACAGATATTTTGTGCCATTCATAGATGACTATTCAAGAAAGACTTAGGTGGTGATGATGAAACACAAAAGTGAGGCATTCAAGAGCTTCATGCAATGGAAGGCTCTGTTGAAAATCATTGGGAAAGAATTTCAAGAGGCTTTGTACACATAATGGTCTCAAATTTACTGGAATGAGTTTGATGAGTTGTGCAGAAATGAGGTATTTCCGGACATCATACGATCGGGAATACTTTTACGCAAAATGGTGTAATTGAAAGAATGAATAAAATCTTACGAGAGAGCAAGATGCATGCTCTCTCATACCGGGTTTGTCAAGAAGATTTTAAGGGAGGTAGTAAGCACGACTTGCTACTTAATCAACAGTGAGTTCTCACACATGGATCACCACAAAACTCCAGTTGAGATGTGGTCAGGAAAGCCTACTGATTACTCAGTTGTAAGGGTATTTGGAAGCACAGTTTACTATCATGTCAGTGAAGGGAAATTGAAACCTAGATATACAGAAACCCGAATCCGGATCCGACCCGAAATTGGATCGTCAGATTTGATTCACAGCACCGATCGAGACACTCGATCAAGCATAGCGGAAGCAAAGAATTAGATTCGTTTACGATTTTACCACGATAAGATTTACATGATTAATTAATTAACTACAAGGAGGTTTAAGATTTACCCAACCGGAGAGAATCTGTGATCTTTCGAGTTGTATCTCCAAACGACGACTGGTGGACGTCGATCCCGCATTCGAACCTCCTCGAATGCCTTCAAGAAAAACCTAGTTTTCTTCTTCCCAATGGTCAGGACAAGAAAACAAAATTTCTCTCATTTTTCTTTGTAAATGGCGTTGGTTTTCCCTCCTCTATTTTGTGTTGGGAGAAACTCTCTTTATATAGGCTAATAACCAAATAGTTTGAGAGTTTATCTTATACGCACATATTTATCTTATCCTTTAAGGAAAATAAAAACATTTATCCAATAGGAAAACAATTTTCCTATTTATCCAATAAAAAAACTAATTTCTTATTTATAATTATTTAACACATAAATAATTATATTATCCAGATTACAATTAATTTGGAGAAAATTTATGTTCCCAAAATTAAAAAAAAAGTGGCGTCATTTTTAGTACCAATTGGAATAATAGAAAATATCTTTTCTATATTACATATATTATTTACCGAATAAATAATATTCGCATATTCATTAAATAAACCAACTATTTAATTTATTCTCGAGGTTCCAAAATACGAGAATTCACTCACGTGTTAGGAGCCAACCCGGGGACGATGGACCTATAACCAGTAGCTACAATAAATTGAATAAAATATTCATCGAACATAACATTTCTATTCAACTTATTAATTCCGGAATTACGCCACCATAAATCTGAAACTGAACTCTATCGATTATAGATATAACTTATTCTCAGAAAGTCGAGTCAATAAGTGTCCATTGATATAATCATTACATATGACTCAAACCTCCATAGACTATCCATAATGAAGCGGGAATGTTTCGTAAACCTTCTTCATTACATCTTATCCTTATTTACAATTAACCCACTAGTGATCAATTAGTTCATAACCAATATGAACTCCCGGATCGATCGGTTTTAGGCTTAACAAATAAGTGGATTGTCTTTCTACTTCATGCAAGAAGGAATAGACATATCTGTGAGAGACACACTCTCACTCATTCCGAGAATAGTGCTAACGTGAAAGTGATTCGGACCGCGCCTCTTAACAATCCTAACGAACACATCAAACCCTATCTTGAAACAAGCGTGAGTCTGCAATCACATCTTAATATTCCTAATTCTTGAAACAAACACAAAATTGGTTTCGAAATGACGACATCATGGTTGGTGATGATAATCTTGCCATCACACATATAGGTTCTGTTTTTATTCTCCATAGAAATATTTTACATTGAATGATGCTTGATGATGTCTCGAAATAGTCCGGGTTACAATTGAGTTGATATACGGTAAAAAAGACTCGAGTGATGATCCAAATAGTTTTTCGAGTGGATTTGAGAGTGAGCATGCAAAACACAAAAAGCCCGGAGGGTGCTTTGGAGCTTTCCTCTGAGGACACTCTCACGCCTGGCAAAGATTTGAATAGAGGAATTTCGTTAAGACAATAGCGAGAATGTATATCAAACGTATTATGTGCGTGCACTTTGTAATTGGAGATGATGATCATTTACATACCTCTCCCTAAGCTTGTGACGGAGTAGATTATGATGTATTGAAGTCGTGGTAAAGGGACCTTACCACATATTTATGTAATGGAGCTTGTTGTGGAGCATTTATGGCTCAAGCTATAATGAAACGTATATTTTAGATCCATCACTATATAGATCACTATCATGGAGTATGTCATGTGAAGTCCGAACGATCATTGAAGAGAATGTAACCGTTGCTTGAGTTTGAGGATGACATGCATTGTATTCAGCATAGATGACCGAGGTGACCTACACAACGTCGGCAATATGAGAATGTCGGCGTCTTGTATCTTACCGGTTATGAGATACAACATTATAAGAACAAATGGAATATGGATGGATGTAGCCGAGAAAGGAGAAGGTCCACTTGTATTGCTCATCCATGGCTTCCGAGAGACATGGTATTCATGGCGCCACCAAATCAATTTTCTTGCAAAAAAAGGCTACCATTTGGTGGCTCCTTATTTAAGAGGCTAAGGAGAATCTGATTCCTGCTTTTCTTCTTCTTCTTCATATACACTCTTTCATAATGTTGGTGATCTTATCTCCCTTCTTGACCATTTTGGTGGACAACAACAGGTACCTACTACTTCTACAGAGTAGAGTAGGTTTCATAGTTTAAAACTCAACTCGACTCGATTCGATTCGAATTGAATTATATTTTGTTGTTACTTTTTATATGAAAAGCAAAGGCATATGTAGCAGGGAATGATTGGGAGCAAAGATGGCAAATGAGCTTATTAAGGCCGGAAAGAGTTAAAGCAATGGTTGCACTCTCTGCACCATTCACACCAAGATTCCCTAACTATAAAAACCTCTTGCTTCTTTTAAGCAAATGTTTGGTGACGATTTTATGTCTCTCAATTTCATGTAATACTATTACAAGTTAGTGTTGGATCTAACCGTATGTGATGAATCACTCCAACCCCAGGATCGTTTATGTCAAACTATCAAGAATCAAAACCGTAATTAAACTTTAAACATACCGAATCCATAGCAAATGAAATCTCCTTTTGGTTGTGTTGTAGGATCGGTCTTCTAGATCTACACGCCTTCTATTGATTTTCTCAAGAACCCTTTAAATTCTCTGACTTTCTCAACCTAATAATGAGAGTCAGAAGAGAGTAGATAAGAATGTGACCTTGGGACCATAACCCTTATTATATAGTAAAATATATTTATTAGGGATTTCCATTTCTACCCATCAACGAAATTGAAATTACCCCTTAGTCTCTACACATAAAAGACCCACACCCTAATGATACATTATAGCCCAACAACCGTAAACCGTATTAGATCATTTTAACATCGGGCTAATCTTAATTGACAGTCCATAATAAATAATTATTTCACATATAATCCCAACGTTGGATTAATGATCCAGCAATCTCCCACTTGGGCTATATGTGTAAACTTATAATTATTTATCACCAGATAATTGAATGAGCGCTCAACTTTGCCGTCGTCATAAAAAGAATGTATCAACAACCAATCCCGCCCATCAATCCCATCAACATAGGACCATAGCGCCTTCGTCACATCTATCGTGACGGGACCCATCAATGATCACGTATGCTAATAAAACCGAATGACATGGATCATGATGTGGATGCGTAGCATGGAAAATAACATGACATGTGATCTTAACATGTATATGCGGGAGATATCTGAAACCGAATCCGGATCCGACCGAAATTGGATCGTCGGATTCGATTCACAAGACCGATGGAGACACTCGATCGCGACAAAGCAGAAGCAATTAATTAGATTCGCGATTTACCACGATAAGATTCACATGATTAATTAATTAACTACATGAAGGTTTAAGATTTACCCAACCGAGAGAAGCCGTGATTTTCCGAGTGGTTTCTCCAAGCGACGATCGGTGGACGTCGATCCCGATTCGAACCTCCTCGATATGCCTTCAAGAAAAACCTAGTTTTTCTTCTTCCCAAATTTTAGAGACAAGAAAACAAAATTTCTCTCCTTTTTCTTTGTAAATGGCGTTGTGTTTTATCCTCTATTTTTGTAGCAGAGAACTCTCTTTATATCAATTTAATAAGCCAAATAGTTTGAGAGTTTATCTTATACACACATATTTATCTTATCCTTTAAGGAAAATAAAAACCTTTATCCAAACAAATTTCCTATTTATCCAATAAGAAAACAAATTTCTTATTTATAATTATTTAACACATAAATAATTATATTATCCACATTACAATTAATTAGGGAAAATTTTTTTCCCAAAATAAAAAAAAAGTGGCGCCATTTTAATGTCAATTGGGATAATAGAAAATATCTTTTCTATATTACATATATTATTACCGAATAAATAATACGCGCATATTCATTAAATGAACCAACTATTTCATTTATTCTCGAGGTTCCAAAATACGAGAATTCACTCACGTGTTAGGAGCCAACCCGGAGACGATGGACCTATAACCAGTAGCTACAATAAATTGAATAAAATATTCATCGAACAAAATTATTCTATTCAACTAATTAATTCCGGAATTACGCCACCATAAATCCGAAACTGAACTCTATCGATTATAGATATAACTTTTTCTCAGAAAGTCGAGTCAATAAGTGTGTATTGATATAATCATTACATATAGACTAACTCTCCATAGACTATCCATAATGAAGCGGGAATGTTTTCGTAAACCTTCATCATTACATCTTATCATTATTTACCATTAACCCACTAGTGATTAATTAGTTCATAACCAATATGAACTCCCGGGATCGATCAGTTTCTAGGCTTAACAAATAAGGGGATCGTCTTTCTACTTCCTGCAGGAAGGAATGAATTCCATATCTGTGAGACACACACTCCTCACTCACTCCAGAATAGTGCCAACGTGAAAGTGATTCGGACCGCGCCTCTTAGCAATCCTTAACGAACACATCAAACCCTATTTTGAAACAAGCAGGAGTATGCAATAACTTCAGGATTCAGGTTAATCCATTTATGATCATCTTGTGATTTAATAAGATTTCTCAATCACGGAATTATATGAGAAATTCAGATTAAATCGGTCCAGTCATATATGACTACATCATATATAAATGCCCACTTAGATAACCAATATCGACAGTCCGGATAAGACGTGTTAGAAAATCTACGTGGGAACGCAGCGGAAGATGAATTAAATCTGTCCGCTTGATAATTTCAAGAACTGTATGAATGAACTTCTTTTGTTAAATTTGTATTTAAATCGTGGTTTGTAATAAACAATTCAATTTATTCATTATTATATATGTGTAATATTTGTATAAATTTGTATGTGGGTGTTTGAGTAAGCATATTTATGTTTGTACCTGTTAGGGGTAACATGTTATTATTATGAATATATGTACTTATTTTGTTGTTATATTCATATTAATTATAGATGTGCTTTCAGTATTGTGATGTACATTTCAAGATGTAAAGATGAAGTTGTTGATGCCTTTAAGTCGACATAAGAAATAAGTTAATCAATTCGTGGTGATCAGGGTGAGAAAGTATGATGCAAGGTTTGATGAATTTTGATTTGGTACCAACAATATTCATTAAATCATTGCATTATATTTACCTTAATCAAATAATTTTGCGAAATGATTATTAACTTAAGGTTTACCCAAAACCTGTGGGGAAGAATATCTTCTTGACTAAATCTTCATCAGATTCTTGGAAATGTGGGGGTGATTGGTAAAAGGAAAATTTACCTTAGAAAAATCAAGTAACGAAAGCAAGAAATGGAAAGGAAATTGAATTACTTCATAATTCCTTGGGAAGATGTTACGTGTGGCTCAAAATCTATCATTGCTATTAGCACACAATAGTCGGTTAGTGATAGAACAAGTACACAGTAATATGAACAATGGTAAGTTACGATTCATACATCGTGGTACACAATATCATTGAACAATTGATCTCTAATGGTTGGATTTCCTCGATTGTTTAAAGTAGAAGGAGAATCAGCGAGATCCGCTTATGAAAAAGTTTAGCTTGAGATCTGTTGTTATTTTTTTTGACAAACAGAATGGGACTTGAGACTATTACGCATGTTCCCATATAATAACAACCCAACCATAGTGACTGGAGATCCCAAGATCATTGTTCAAAAGTGACAACTAAGTTATGAGGACAATTAGCACTTGCCAATTATGTTAAAACAAAAGTGATGTCTCTTTGAAGGGTTCAAAGTTAAGCATTAGCTTTTAATGATTCTTATATCTTAGTTAAGCCAAGTGGGGTATTGCAGAGAGAACTCTTTATGTGAGGTCACGTATGTAAGTGGAAGTGGGACCGCTTCGTGAGAATTTGTGGATGAATTTATAACACACTTTCGAAACCAAGGCGTTCGGTGCCAAAATGGACACAACCATGAGTACTTCGAGAAGGCCAGGGGGTCTATTGTGTAGGTTTCATTTTTTATGCATGCACCAAATCCTGATCAGTTCAAGACCTAGTGCTTAGCCGAGTATGTCCGATGGTATTCTATTAGAGAAGGTTCAGGGCAGCAAATCACCTCGCCCGATGCAATAGAGCTGCGTTTGATATCTCATGAGTCCGCACATCGTATGCATTAATTTTCATTCATGTGGGATTGTTGAACTTTATAGTGTTTTAGCTCCAAAATAGGTTTAAGTGTAAGTGGCGAACAATCAACTTTGGACTGGATTTGATTGAGTTACATAATGAATTTTCGAGAGCTAAAAATTTTTGAAAACTACTAAGATCGTAGTTGATGTTAAACTTTTGAATCACTCGATTCCGTTATCAGGTTAATGAGAAATTAATGCCTAAAGGTAGAGTAAAATGTGTGTAGTGTTAATGAACAAGATGCGTTCATTTGTCCCACATAGGAGACTTTGCTATAACTTTCTCTACATATAAGGCGGAGAGTTAGAGGCAATCCCAAGGGGAAAGAGAATTTTGTGAAGGAGGGAGGACGTAGATGCTTGTTGGTTCAGAACCCCGCGCGCACCGCCATCGTCCGGCCGGCTTGGCTCGGTTCGGGCTCGTAGACTATGGATTGTGCTTAGCTTGGCCAGGCCCAATATTAATCTTTTTGGGCCAGTCCAATAGGAAGAATCAAAGCAATTGTTCAGAATTGAACAGTTTCATGAACTGAAAATTGGAAGCATCAGTTCAGAACAAATGCATGTTCGAATTAAGTGTGTTGCCAACAGAATTAACTTCCTCTCTAACCGAATTCTGAAGCGATACTTCCTTTACCAAAGACTGTTTCTTCTGCCTATAAATTAAAGCAAGATTTCGAATGAAAAGAATTCATATTTTCACATACAGAAAGTCTGCATACCTTTTCTGCATTTACACAAGTAAGAGATATCAAGGCTGTATCGGTTCATTGCTTGTTCACATCTAAGTTTGTAGACTAGAACAAGGTAGAATGTTGTATCTTGGGAGACATGTTGCCATATCCGTGTGCATATAGTCGGGGTAATAATGTCTTAAAGTCATCTTTCTACGCTCCCCAGTCTGAATAAGATTTCGTTTTACTTTCGCTTTCTGCATTTCATTTATATATGTTGCCGTTTAAGAACATATGAATAAAAATGTGTAATGTTATGTGTTGACTTATCTTGCAATTTGTTTCTGAAATTATGTTATGCAATTTTCAGAATTAGCAAACCAATACACTACAAAAAATTTCCAACATTAATGAGTCGGGGCATTCCCCTCTCTTTTAACAGAGTAAAATTTATTGAGATATAATGATAATTATTTACATCTCCATCAGCTTAAGCTTTTGGAAGATATGGTAATATGACATGACATCAGAGCAGAAGGTCCTGAGTTTAAACCCCGCTCCAAGCACAATTATCTAAATAAAAAAACTATACTTACAAAAGTTGGTCTATCTCTCTTCATATAGGCTCACACTGGCCTTTGTCCTCTCTTATAGGCCCACGGTTAATTATCTAAGGTAATCTAATAAAATTCAATATAAGAAAAGACTATACTTACAAGTGTTGGCATATCTCTCTTCTTATAGGCTCACACGAGCCTCTCTCCCCTCTTATAGGCCAAAGTTAATTATCTAAGATAATCTGACAAAATTCAACATAATAAAAAACTATCCTTACAAGTTTTGGCCTATCTCTCTTCTTATAGGTTCACACGGGCCTCTCCCCTCTTATAGGCCCACATTTAATTATCTATGGTAATCTAACAAAATTCAATATAAGAAAAGCAAGGAATCAACATGCAATAGTCGTCAATAATACCCTTCATTGGGGAGAAATCCGCTTCATAGACTTGAGCTTCTGTATAACTGTTTTGAATCACCTTTAATAATCACTCTGAAGTACCCACACTTTATCCCAAACCAAAGCATGATAAATGGCTGAAGCCTCCTCTATGGAAACATCAAAATCCCTTTCAAGGCGACGAGAATTAGCTTCTGATAACCGCACCCTCATTATTTTGTACCATACCAATGCCATGTGGGCCTATTTTTTCTTGTATATTTAATCACACATCGCTTTTCCATATATGTCATAAAACCAAAGTATGATAAATGGCTGAAGCCTCCCCTACGCAAACATCAAAATCCCTTTCAAGGCGACGAGAATTAGCTTCCGGTAACTGCATCCTCATTTTTTTGTACTATACCAATGCTACATGGACCTATTTTTTTTTCTTGTATATTCAATCACACATCTTCAGTTGGCAGATAGATCCATGAAGCAACCTTGTGGGTCGTTGAGGATGTTTTAGTGAAAGTGGATAAGTTCGTGTTCCCTGTTGTGGCATTGAACATGGAAGCCAATAGTGATGTTCCACTGATCCTAGGAAGACACTTCATGAGTTACTAAGTCTTCGTTTGGCCTAAAATATATATATATGGTAACCCAACACATAAAGTAAAGGTAAATCAGAGAATTCAGGAAAGAGGCCGCTTTCCATATATGTCATAAATCCGGGTCCGGGTTATACAATTCTCGTATAATTTAAGCGAAAACACTCCCTAATTGTAATTGCAACCAATGTGATGTGATGATGTTGATCCTAATTGCAACCAATGTGTTTGTGATGATGTTGGGCAAGAAAAGCCCCCTTCTTTGCATTTACTGTTATTATTTGCTAAATATATTTGATTTTTTTTTTACGGAAACGAAAGAAACACACGCACACATTTTTATCCTCACTGAGACTCGAACCCGAATGTTTCGAATTAATGATTACAACACTTACTGCTGGGCCGATGTCATTAGATGAGTTTGCAACATCCATTTAATATTCCAACCAAAAACATCAAAGTTTTTTTGTTGTTAATTTTTATCTTCCCTTTTTTACTAACTTCTATGGAATTCTTAAGAATTCCAAATAAGAATGAGCCATTAATTTGCCAAGAGTATTCACAGACTTTTATTTTTTATTTTTTTATTGTAACGCCCGTTCCCGGATACCGAGTCCTTACCCGGAAATGGAACGTTCGGCACGTATAATATAAAATAAATTCTATATTATACGTAAACCTCTACTACGTCGTATCGAGTTTCGCAAATTTACGGAAGCTAAAGGACTCGGGTGTATATAATTTTTTTTGAATAACAAGCAAGAATAGGAACTCAACACTACTAAAGATAGAAAAGATACCTTACAACAACGATTCATAAACTTTACAACGTTACGATGTCTTAACAGAAAACAACTAGAATCCTACAAGAGAATCAACGAAACACAACAAGTCTCGAGAATGGAAATGCGACATAAGTTTTGAAGAAAAGTAACAATGTCTGAAAATAACAAAACGTAATAAAAGCATCAAAGGTCGTCTTCAAAATCCTCATCGAACTCCGGTTCAACCTGTTCATCTTCTCAACCCCAAACACAACAAACATGTATTTGAGGTAAGTACAAAGGTACTCAGCAAGAAACAGAAGCTATTACATTAATCAGATTTTATAAAAGAAAGATTACAAGATTATTAACTAATCTTTATTTGACCGACTCAATTCTAGGATTCACTTCATGCTCATCAACATGTTGTGACTAAATGTTTCTACTTAACTCAAGTTTGTTACACCGGCATTCAAGGACACTACACATGATGAAAATCCACCACGAGATATCGTTTGCAATATATTGGCGGATCACACCAATACCCACGGGGGAAATCCCGATAAGGAACACGTTCGGCGAAGTCCCCCTACCATTTAGCCATTTATAGGCCAGTAGAGTTATCCACTTTATCTGAACGCCCCCACATCGCGATATAGACAAGTGCCTTACCAAGAATGTGACGATGTTTAATCTTTTACTACACACTTATGTAATTTATCAATCATTAACTAGCCTCCTGAGTGTTTTCAAGGTAATTGCTCACTTGACGTCCCTACTCCCTCTCCTAGACACTAGACACGATACCCTAGGCACATACACAGACATTGATGAATGCTAATTCATCAAAGCACAAGCCGTTCATACCCTTCCAACGGTCCTGAACTTCAACTCCATAGAAGAGTACCTCCGGTGCCGGAACTAAACGCATCGGAAGTTTAATCAAGGCTTGATCACATTAGGCTAAGTGGTAAAGTCATGATTATAAATCCTGAAACCAAGTCGACACGATAAAATAACAGAGAAACGAAATAAATAAAGGTCAGCGCGACGCTTGACCCTCTTTAAACGCGACGTTAAGCTTCGAGCGGGCGTTCATCGATTCTCAAACGTTCGTCCGTGAAAAACAGTCACATCCTGTATCAAAACTCAGGAATTCAAACGCTCGTCTATGGTTCTCAAACGCTCGTTTGAGTGACCACGATCTTAAACGCCCGTTTGCCCCTGTGCAAATGCTTGTTTGCCTGGTTTTGCCTAAAATCAAGAATCACAAATACGATTTCCAACCCTTTTCCTCCCCAATCTCCAACACAAGCAGATCCCCACCAGCGAAAATAAACACACAAAAGTGTTCTATAGCATCCTACACTACTAAGGTAGTACTTTTACATGAATTTAACAACAATTTAACCCCTACATCGAACCTTTACTTTACCAAACCATAATCAAAGCAATAGAGAAGATTTTCTTACTTGTTCCCAAGCAATCTTCAAAGCAAAACACCAAAAGCCTGCAGTCCTTCTCAAATTTCCACACAACATCTAATTGATCCATAATCAATTCAAGAACTAATTAGGATTAAGGTTTCTAACTACTCAAGGCTACGAACTACACAACTCCTTTCAGCCAAACACGATCAAACGTGAAGAAACTCAGATTTAGGATCAAATTCATACCTTGATAGAAACCGGAATTCTTAGTATCAAAACGATCATTGCCTTCTTACGATGCTCCTGCTTCGGTTGAGTATGAAAACGGAGTAGTAACGAATCACGAATTTGAGAAAGTCTCTTGCCTTCTACCTTTTGCTCACAAGCTCTGACTTTGAGCGTTAAACGTTACTGATAACCTATTGATTAGTGGAGAGGTTATTTCCTAATAAACCTCCCACTAATTAATAGTCATTGACACCCATAATTCCCCTTAATTATAAATCAGTCCCAAAGAAGAGTATATATATATAAATTTGAAAATTATATATATATATATATATATATATATATATATATATATATATATATATATATAATACTTTACAACTTAAATCCATAAAAGAAATAAATATAATATTTCGTTTTCGCAAATTGACATGTCTGCCCTTTCCCCGAGAATCGGAATATTACATTTATACTAAAAGATAATTCAATTCTCTAGGAACGGATCTGGGCTTTGAGACCAAGTTGTATTTGACCAGGCCAGTTAGAAAAGGAGAGTGATTTAGGCACGACTCTCATCCACATAAATAATCCACACAACACTTTATAACCACATATTTTAATTTTTAAACAAAAATAAAAATAATACAAAAATTCTGAACCATAGATTTCAATTTTCGGGGAACCGATCCACATAAATTCTGTTCCTTTATCATTTTCCGTTAGAAAAGAATGGTCCGTTCAGGTTTCTGAAGAAATATAATTGAAAGTTTGAAAATGTCAACACACACAAAATAAATAAATAAATAGAATCTGCAGAAGACTCAATATTATACTCCCTCCGTCCTGCAGTCCTTTAAATTTTTTGTAATGTCTCAAAATATAAGTATTTCTCACATTTTAATACAAGATTAATGCATTATTTTCACTTTCACACTAAACAATGCAATATTATAAGTCACTCCTAAAAAACAATACAATATTTTGTCTTGAAATATTAAAAAGTAACTCATTTATGATTTTTCTTAATCAGTGTGAAATAACCAAAAAGACTTATAATACGTGCGGAAGGAGTATTAATTAAATTATATTATGTGATTATATAATCTAGAAAGGTGAAATTGAACACTCAACCTTTTTAATTAACGGTGCAAAAGCAAACATATGGATTGCATCGAAATAAAAAAAACGGTTAAAATGGAAATCTAATTTGAAGTCCTTTAGGCATGGTATGGCTTTAGAACCTTCCAGAAAGAGGAAAGCGTGTGTGACCAATATGAACATTTTGATTATATTATCCTATACATAAATCATGTTTGATAGTATATTCTAATATATTTATGACATTTCTTAAATAAAATCGTAGTCTTTGTATTTGCAAACACCAAACATCTGAATCTCCCCCCTCTTTTTTGTCAGAGGGTTCATATTTTTTTTTGTGTGTGTGTAGGGTTTATAATTTTTTTCCAAGTAAAACACAATTTTTAGTGGGGTCTTATAGACTAATCGGTTTGTATGCGAGGGTTATCTTAAAAGAAATAATCGTAATGAGAATAATGAAAAATGAGAAGTATGCATGACTCGATGGTCCTAAAACTTACCTAAGCACGTACAAGGGCAGAGCCGGTGACCGAAATCGGATGGGTTAGTGCACTGTATTCAGATGATCGAGTTAACTGAATTAATATTAGTTTATTGGCTGGACTAGATTATATAAAGTTTTCTGGAATGAAAAAAATTGATTATATTGATCGTGTTGACGTCTAAGAATGATGATAAAAATGTCATAATATGACATAAAGATGGTTTCTCCGAAGAATGTACAAGAATAGGCAATACTTAATACTCAACAATATGAAACCAAATTCAACTTGCTAAATACATATACAACATCCCTTCAATATATATATATATATCAATAAAAAGTTTAAAACAAAGAAAAAATGAAAGAAAAAGAAGGAAAATTCAAGAAGACATCATCATAGTGTGGAACTCATCAAAGGAGAGGACACCATCTCCATTAAGATCAAAATGAGCAATCATCTTTTTGCAGTCCCCAACCGTTTTAGATTCACCCAATCTTTTAAGCATTCTTTTTAAACTCTTTGGGTTAATATAACCTCGTCCTTCAACCTCGTACATCTTGAATGCCTCCCTTAAATCGTTGTTTCTCTCTTCGTCTCCACCTCCTTCGACTAATCTAACAAAATCCTCTAAACAAAGAAAACCATCTCCGTCTGAATCAACCGACATGATAGCTGCTTCTGCATCTTCAATGGAAATCTCTTCTCCTATGGATATTTCCACCCGATGTTTCAACTCCTTAGGTGAGAGTTTTGTTGGTAATTTAAGTGTTACCATGTACATTTATTGTAATCGGGGTTTGGTACAAAGATGGGTGAACTCGGAATGCTATAAATGAGTTTGGAGATACGGAGTGTATGCTCATATAAGTATTTACGAGTTTACGGATTTAAATGATCAAGTATAGTTCGGGAAAATCGCTTAAATGACTGAAAATCCACTTAAAGGACCAAAATCTGTGTTTGGGAAAAAGCAGTGACAGTGTGTCTTTGTCACCATGGCGCTCGCTTTGTGGGGTTTCTGTGTATAAATTTGAACACGAGAGAGTTTGGTCGGTTTTTGGCTTTACAGGTGGCCACAGCGCGCCCTGTGGCCCAAATTCAAGTGATGTGTTTTTTCACTCTTTTCAACTGTTTTTGTATGCACCTTGTTTCCAAAGGTTGCATACATAAAATAGGTCGTTTTTCCACCAATATAAATGATCATTTAAAGTGCTTTAAACTGTAGAGATTACAAGAAAGATAGCACATTCATCTTTGAGAGTTCAAACACTTATATACTATCTCCAAGAGCATTCTTCATATTTTTGGTGCCTAAATATGAAGGAAAGCGTAGTCTTATCTCACAAAAGTATTTGTGACACCCTAGGCATTCTGTAAAGGGGCAAATAACTTTTGTAGGAAAGTGTTCATCACGATTCTACGCTCATATCAAGTTATCAAATTTCGCAAAAATTTTTCCTGCGTTTTGTTATCGTTTTTGACATTGTTGATCCCTTGTAAGCCATATTTATACAACAATCTACAAAAGTTATTAAGTTTACAATGTCGGTTTGAAAGGAAGAGTTCGAGGAGTGAACTTTAGAAGATGGCAGACTTGATCAAAGGTTGTGTCCTAGTATTTTGGGCATAACTCTTGATTCGAGAATCGGTTTGAAAATCCGGAGATATCGTTAGAATCGTGGCGAGGCGAGGATCGCAGTGATATCAAGTTTGCGGTCTGGTTCGATGTTGACAGTTGTCAGAAATTCTGAGAAGTTACTGCGGTTTTTGATTGATGCAAAGTCGATTATAATCTTTTGGTAAGTAAAAGTTCATTGGAATGACTTTGTAAAAATTGCTGTGATGTTGCTATGACTACGGATGAATGGTATGTATGTTTATTTACATTATTTCATGAAAGTTTGTGGTGTCCAAGAACAGTAACTACAATCAATATAAAATTTGATTGTAGTGTCTAGTTTTGTTCTTGGATGTTATTTGATTATTCATATATGTTGTTTGGCTTGATTTTTCTAGACATGATTGAATCAATGATGAAACTTGCTGCGTGTTTAATGTTTAATGTTCATTGATCTTGGTGATAAAATCATGTTAATGTTTAGAAATTTTAAGTGTTTGTGTATAACTAATGTTGGGATGAATCAAGTGTTATCTCTTGGAAAGCTTGATGTCTATTGTAGTTAGATGTTTTCTAATGGTACAAATAGATGGAAATCATGTTGAAGAGATAATGATTTTAAATGTCTATCTTTGATAGAACACTTGTAATGAAGAATTTGCAAATCTAAAGAAATTTAGATTTACGGAAAACTTGTTTTACTAGGTTGAATGCCTAGTATGTAAGATCAAACAAAGGATAGAATAATGTGATAAACTAAGTTTTGGTGAAACAACTAATAAAATGTTGTTTTGAGTTTTGACTCCGGTTTGGAAAATTGTGAGTGTAAGGATCAACTCGGTTTTGAAGTTTTGAACCGGTGGATTGTTGATCCGTGACATTCATGAAAAGGAGTCAAGGTTGTCATTGTTAAGAGATTTAAGTATATCCTTTGGTTCTTGGAAGTATATAGTTTAAACATTAGTTGTACATGGTTTGTATGATTTGAAATAATTTTACATGTATGTTTATTGGTATGCTTAAGTGATACTTATATGTATATAAGATATGTTGCTATGCTATATAGAGTGTATATGCTATTTTGGTTCAAGGTGCTAATTAAACTTGATAGACATCTTAGCTTGAAGATTAGTTTAATTTAAAGTTGTTTGTAATACCTTGTTCGTAACTATTCAAATCTTACATATGTTTTATACTTTATATGTCTTATATATGTTTGATGTCTAAGGAAGTGACTTTGTCCTTTGATGTATGTTGAATACATGTTTGGTGTTTTGTTTTGGTTTAGTATCTATTCATGATACTAAAAGTGAAACATGCTCGATCTACAAAGATTGGATTTGCCTTGGAATATAAGGTGATGTAGTAGTTTACATTGTTGACATGTTGATTTTGGTATTAACCAAATCATGTTGTTCATAATTGGACGGTATTGTCATCAAGGCTTTAAACTACAGACATGGGGGAGGTTTAAACTCTATAGTAAAATGAGATTCCTTCGGTTTAGAAGAATCCTCGGTTAACTAGTAATTTGTGCTAGGATGAAGTATCATTTATGAGCTTTAAGTGCATAAATTTACGGTTGGACTATGGAGTTGGATTTCTTTGTTGATGACTTAGAAGTTCGAATTTCCTTGCAATTAATAACCAAGTTCATCCTAGTTATCCAATGTGTTTGGATTGTGAGTTTATAACTCAAAGGATGATGGTGGTTGTTCAAAGAGTACTCATGATTTAGTCAATCTTGTTTGACCAAATATAGATTGACTTGAAACTTGGTAAAAAGTTTGTTATCGGGATGTGTAGAACCCATTAAATCTTTGGGGTGGGATACCCAATTCCCTTATGGTACAACGCCATAGGCAGAATTCAATGTGGAAGGCCCATTCTCAAGATTTGGCACATGAAAAAGTCCGAAAATATGTGCATTACACATTGTGTAGGTGATATCTTTTGGAAAAGTGTTTGAGGTAAATGATTAGAAAGATTCACATATATGAGTATGAAGTTTGGCCGCTTCAAGAAAGTTCTAGGGTTGGCTTTCTATATGCTCATGAATGGATATGGACACAAGGCCCTGAACAATTAGTGTCAAGAATAAGCTTTTGGAGTTACATTAACTCATGTGTATGTTATCTTCATGTATTCAAAGCGTGTAAAAAGGGTTCAATGCTTAGACACACCCCGATACTCGAATATTTGAAATGTGTAACATTACTAGGTGATAATTCAATCTTCGTGACATTATCATTGATGCATGAGTTGTTATGTTTTGACTGTTTTTCAACTAAACCAAGGATTACACTTAAATGGGGGAGGATTGTTGGTAATTTAAGTGTTACCATGTACATTTATTGTAATCGGGGTTTGGTACAAAGATGGGTGAACTCGGAATGCTATAAATGAGTTTGGAGATACGGAGTGTATGCTCATATAAGTATTTACGAGTTTACGGATTTAAATGATCAAGTATAGTTCGGGAAAATCGCTTAAATGATCGAAAATCCACTTAAAGGACCAAATCTGTGTTTGGGAAAAGCGGTGTGTGGCCGTCGCTGTCACTGGCGCTCCCTTTGTGGGGTTTTTCTGTGTATAAATTTGAAGCAGAGAGTTTGGTCGGTTTGGCTTTCACAGTCAGTGCACACAGCGCCCACTTTGTGGCCAAATTCAAGTGATGTGTTTTTCACTCTTTTCAATCTGTTTTTGTATGCACCTTGTTTCCAAAGGTTGCATACATAAAATAGGTCGTTTTTCCACCAATATAAATGATCATTTAAAGTGCTTTAAACTGTAGAGATTACAAGAAAGATAGCACATTCATCTTTGAGAGTTCAAACACTTATATACTATCTCCAAGAGCATTCTTCATATTTTTGGTGCCTAAATATGAAGGAAAACGTAGTCTTATCTCACAAAAGTATTTGTGTGACACCCCAGGCGATTCTCAGAAGGCGCAAATAACTTTTGTAGAGAAAGTGTTCATCACGATTCTACGTTCATATCAAGTTATCAAATTTCTGCAAAATTTTTTCCTGCGTTTTGTTATCGTTTTTGACATTGTTGATCCCTTGTAAGCCATATTTATACAACAAGTTTTCCATCTCCATCTTCATCCAAGCGATTGAATACCCGTAAATATTGCTGGGATTTCTTCATTTTAATTTGATATGATTATGATCGATGATGGAGCAAGAATTATATTCTATTCTGCAGGGATATTTGATGAGCTTTGTAGATTATTGCTGGTTAATTAATGTGACGGTGGGATCGTGCAGGGTTAGCTCTCTATATATAAGGAAGGGTAAGGGTGTATTATTATATTATATGCGAGTTTCTATGGCGGTTGTCATATATAATTTATTTATTTATTGCATGAAACAACGAGGAACCAAAGCTTAAGATTTTTCTTTTGTCAATTTAAAAATGAAACTTGCACAAACACAACTTTTACGCGACAAATGATCATTTATTATACCGTTCGGTTATTATTTTATCCGTTTCAAAATAACTAATGATGCGGTTGTCAAGAAAAAAAAAGTTTGACTTTATCGGATGCAAAACACTTTACAAAACAGTATTAATATATTGCTCATTTTCCTATCTTACTCATTTAATACTACTTCCGATCTAAAATATAAGTCATCGTTGACTTTTAAGCGATATATAAGGAGGCGATAACTAATCGAATTTTTACACGATCGATCATGACGAAATTACCCTCTAGCCCTTGTTTAGTCAATTGCGGTGTAAATAATGGGTAATTTCGTCGTGATAGTGTAAAAATTCGATTAGTTATCGCTTCCTTACGCGCGCACAAAATCAACAACGATTATATATTTGGGCCGGAAAGTAATCTTAGGTAAGAAGTTAATAGGAACACTGCATTAATTATATCATAGATATATTTTTTAGTCATTGCATACTTAAAGTCATAATATTAAATCACATTCTTAATAATTTTGTTTTTGACTACTATCTTAGATATTTAAAAATGAAGGTCGTAGAATATTTTATACTACCCACGTCGCAAAATAGATGTTTGAGTTTTCACACGGCTTGTGAAAGTGAATGAATGTCGTTAATCTTAACAATAAAGGTCTAAAATACCTTTTATTATAAAGTGATGAGAATTTGTTTTTTTTTATTGTTGTTACGTTGATAATAATTAGTGGTATGAATGTTCGATTGATATTCTTTAAAACGTTATACACAGGCAAAATAGACCTGAATATTCGATTGATATTCTGAAAATATTATACAAAGCGAAAATAGACCTAAAAAACTTATACTTAGTGACATAAAGAATTGCTTTATTGTAATGTATGATTAAAACAAATTTTCTTGTAATCAGACATTATCTCTGAATATATGAATTTCTCATAAACACGATAAGTGTCGAATTCCGAATTAGTCTGACCAGTTGGTTCGGATAGCGATGGCTTTAAGAAAAAAAAAATTCTTTTTTGGAAAGACTAAAATATTCTCCTAAAAAAAAACAGACTACAATATTTCATCTTGAAATTCTTAATCATGAAAACTGTAATATTCCGATTTTCGGAAAAAAGACAGACGATGTCATTTCATAAAACGAAATATTATTATTCTCTTACTTACGTGGAGTTAAGTATTTTTGTATATATATATATATATATATATATATAAGGGCCGAAAATATATATGTATATTTGGGAAAATCTGATAGTTTTAATAATAGATTTATCTATTTAAGGAAAAAACAAATCTCACAGTTCTTATAACATATTAGAAATCAGATTTTTCTTCTCCTCCGTTCTTGAGAGCCGCATAAGAGCAAGGGAAAGGGCTGAGAGACTTTTCAGAATTTTGAGTCGTTTCTCAACCGTTTTCAGATTCGAGTAGAGCATTGGAATCGTCGTGAAAGGAGTGTCGTTTCAATACTCAAAGTTCAGAGCTTTGTTAATGTATGAATTTTCGACCTAACTACTGTTTTGGATGAGTTTGATGGATCAAAACTCATATCTTTCGTAGTTTTGTGTTAATCGAAGCGTGTGATCGAATTTAACCTTTTTGGAATTGATCACATAGGTTTCTGTGAGAAAAAGGATCGTTTGCTGCAGGTTTTCTGAGTTTTTGGGTTTGGAATAGCTTGCTAAAGGTAAGAAGGTCGTCCTACACGTTAATTACGGTTTATAGGGTTTAAGTTATGATTTTGTTGACGTTTTGATGGTTAGAATTCATGCTATGAGTTGTTTAAGAATCATAGGATGTTATGGTCCTGTAAATGTCAAGTTTTCTGCTATTTTCTGAGTATATTGATGTTGAATAAGTTTGGGAACAATTAGGGTTCAAACCGAAGTTTTGGGAGTTGCCGCGCTTGCAGTGCGGGGCACTAAGCCCAGTCTTGACGCCTTGCTGGAGGTCCTAAACGTGAATTTTACATTCAGAGAGTTAGAGCGGCGCACGAAGCCCCAGTGCAAGGGCGCACGAAGCCTGATCTTGGGCGCAAGATTGATCTTTGGCGCCTTTGACCGACGAAAGCGTAAATTGAATTTTACATATAGAGGCTCAGTGCGTGCACACTGAACCCCAGTGTAGGCGCACTGGCCCCTGTTTTGAGGACAAATGTGATTTTAAGCTAAGTAATGAGTTCTAAATGTTAATCATTGATCTAATAACATTAATTAAACTTGAACAAGCCTCGATTGAGCTTCCGATTCGTTTAGTTTCAGCACCGGATGTACTCTTAAAGGGAGTTGAAGTTCGGATCCGTTGGAAGGGCATGAAAGGGCTTGTGTTTTGATGAACTAGAGTTCATCAATGTGCGTGGTACTTGATAGGATGAGTTGTCTATTGCCTAAGTGAGGAGTAGAGTTGATAAGGTGAGTTTGCATTGAAAACACTTAGGTGGCTAGTTAATACACAATAATAATTACGTAAGTGTAGTAAAAGATAAAACGTCACATATTCTCGGTTAGACACTATTTCATATCAGCGTTGTGATACGTTCATAAAAGGTGAACAACGCCATTTCTCGGCTCAAAATATTGAAGGGTAGTGGAGGAAATTCATCGAACGATATACGCATATCGGGAGACCCCGAGCTAATCGGTGCTAATCACCGTTAGTTAGCAAGTATATCTTCAGGCTGATGAACGTCATGCGTAGTGTCCTTGAGTGATGACGTAACCAAGATAAGCTAAGCTAGAAACGTATAGTCATGACATGTCGATGGGCATGAAGTGAACCTTAGATTGAGTTGGTCTCATAAAGATAATTATTATAATAAAACTTGTTAAATAGTCTTAGTTAATTTGTAGCTTTTACTTCTTACTATGTACAATGTACTTAACTCAAATGCATGTTTATTTATGTGTTTGTGGGAGAGAAGACGAACAGGTAAATCTGGAGTTCGAAGAGGACTTTGATGACGACGTTTAAGGATGCCGAAGTTGAAGAGTTCATTTATTCATGTTTTTATTCATTATATTAGACGTGGAGTTTTGTTGGGAATCTTGCACTTTCTTTCAGTACTTTTTGGAGGATTCGTACGTTTGGTTTTCGTTTGGTTTTTTTTTTCTCAATGTATTAAATGTTACATTTCTATCTTTAGATATTGAGTTTCTATTCTTGTTTATTTGGAAAAAAATTACCCGAGCCTTTTTGCTTCCGTTTTTCTTAACTCGATACGACGTAGTAGAGACTTACGTATAAAGTGAAATTTATTTTATTTTATACGTGCCGAACGTTCTTTTTCCGGATAAGGACTCGGTATCCGGGAACGGGGCGTTATAAAAACAAATGAAAAGGTATATCTTAAAGAATGTAATACTTCCAAATTGGTCGATTCCAACTCTACACCTCGTATTAACGGAATGATTCGGTGTACTCGCCTTTTTTTTATTAATTAAAAGGTAGATTTAAAAAGGGATTTTTTTTCTCAAAAAAAATTAACAAATGTTGAATAGGACAAATTTAATGTATTAATTGGTATTTAGTACACTGGAATTGAAAATTTGTGAAAAATGACAAATTGTCATTCCACCGAACGATTATACCCTTGTTACGTTTTTTGGTTTTTGTTTTTGTTTTAGTGGATTTGTTTAGTAATGAATTTGTTTGATATTAAAAAGTTTTAATGAATTTGTTTTATAGTGGAATTGAAGTCGTTAAATTTGATAAGGGTAATTTCGTCAATTTCAAATGTCTTTTGTCCTTTTTCACAATTTTTCAATCCAACTGTCCTTTATGACAATTTCTTCTCCACTATTGTCTTTTATAACCATTAACCCTAAAAAAATTTGGGTGTAAAGACGGCAGCTACCTCAATGCGTGTGTAAGAGGAATCCGTTTCCATAGAATTGGGAAGAAACAACCTTCAAAAAAAATAAAATTGGGAAGAAACTGCCTACCAATGGTCGTTCGCTACGAGGATAGTTAGCCTAGTGATTTTTTTTTTTTCTTTATGATAATTTTTTTTAGCCAAAGAATTTTATTCAATTATATCCGCTAAGCAACCGGTCAAAATATCATTCGGGGGTTGGATACTCCAAAAATTAACATGAACAGAATCCAAATTATGCCCAGCTAGAATATGCGCCGGAACATTGTCTGTGAGCCTTACAATAGAAAAAAGTGCTAAAGAAAAGGTCGCCACTTCCAAAAGGCAATCCCGTAGTAGACACCTAAAAGCCGAGAAGTCCTCGTGATGAGACAAACGCTGAATATAGGAGACAATCACTTTCCACCACCAACCTCGCTACCCCCAAAAGCTGGCCCTCCACCAAAGCTAACAGGACAACCCTCAACCCCAACAGGACTACCTCAATACCAGGGTCAAAGCGAAAGGAGTAGGACGCCAATATAGACCTCTGATGGTCACGGAAGATAATACCCACCATGGATGCACTATCCGTTACTGAAGCATCGACATTGCATTTACGCCACCCCTCCATAAGGGGTTCCCAACAAGCCTGCAAGCTCCCCTTTGGAGGAGCCTTCCACGAAGCCATAATAGCCTGATGATATTCTCTAGCTGCTCCAAGGACCGAACTACAAACTTGCGACACATAAGCAAAGTGAGTATCTAAGATAGCACCGCACGCGCGCTTCCGAGATATGGCACATCAACCAGACAACCTCTGACACCTCTTCCCGTGATAAAATCTTCATCGGTGAAGTAAAAAACCCTTAAAATCGTAGCTCTGCCTCGGCACACCACCGCTCGAAAGCGATTGCGCCCATACCCCGGACGCCAACTTGCACTCCACAAGAGCATGCGCTAGACTCCTCTGCCAACACACACACCATACACACGTCAGTCCCCAGATTACGCATGTCTAGATTCCTTGCAATGGACAGACAGTCCTGTAAGCAACGCCACAGAAAGTGTTGAATGCGTGGCTGTAGTAGCAACAACCCAACACTTGGCGCCAAACTCTATCCGGGCCATGGGAGGACGAGGCTCGTGAGCCGAGACCCTCACCGATACAAAGAAGCTGTAAAGAAATAGCGGTCTTTACAATATATATATATATATATATATATATATATATATATATATATATATACCTCGCCGCATTCATAGTGTGATGGCCGTTTTACAATAAAGCCAACTCTAAACTTGACATGGTACCGAGTCGGTTATAGTATAAAAGCAAGCGAGCAAGGTCATATCCCACGAGGATACGGTCAAATATCAAAGTCGGTATCGTTCTAGTTCAAAGCCAACACAACTCATCGAAGACGGCGTTTTGTCAAATCACCGGTTCTAACAACTAATATGCACAACAAAAGTTTAAACTATATTAAAGAGATAGTCGAGCTATGATTGATGCGAATCAACTTTATGAAATTTACTATATCAATTTATCCTCGAAATAGGACTTAAGCGTGATTAATTCATGATAAGCTATACATTACAAGTGCTTAATTCGATTGTTAGTTACGTATGGACTTTTATCGTGATATAATTTCGTATTTATATATTATTTTGTATCGAATTATATTACTACATGTTTTATGATTATTTGTAGGAGTAATTGGTGGACTAATTTAAGGCGAAGTGGAATTAGGCCGAGACATGTAGAAAGACCAAGATTGAACTGAAGAAAAAGTAAGTTGAGCTTATGTATAGCCCAATGGTCAGTCCAGGATGCTCCAGACATGTCCAAGATCAGTCCCGGACAAGCCCAGAAGAAGCCTTGAACGGTTAACCGAGTGAGCACCATGGAAAGTGCACCAGCTGCCGAAGGATTAGTCCAGGACATGTCCTAGACAAGTCCAGAAGCAAGACAAGTCAAAACCTAACACTTAGGCCGGTTTCCCTAGTGAAGGGTCGGGAAACCGTGTCAGCATTTAGCGAAAATTTGAGATTCTTGCCCCAGGACGCGTTCTAGACATGTCCAGAGCCGTCCACTGGGCCGGGAGCCCTAGCACCCGGACGGGAAACCACACCGACTTTACTCCAAAACTTCCAGATTTACCCTTTTAGGTTTTAGGTCGGTTATTTTACTATAAATAAGTTGTATTTCAGCAGTTTATGTATGATTTTTAGAGCAGACAATTTACTTAGAGTATTATCAATAAGAGTTCTTGTTTTCTTCATTGTTTGAGAGTAGTTTAGCCTATTCTTGGTTGTATGTTTGGCAATTCATTGCGGAGGAATAGCTAGAAGATTGATCTCGTGTTTCTAGGTAATCATGTCGATTCTTTCTTCCATGTTTTACGAATTTGTGATGATTATCGTTGGTACAAGCATGTTAGGTTAAATTACTTGTAGATCTAATTGAATGATGTTCATTTGCACCTAATCGTGATTTACATTGATTCATACATGAGAAACGCCTGGTCTTGGGGAAAAGACTTTGTTTCGGAAGAATACCCAACGGTCTATATTGGGGAAAAGCCTTAGTGATTTAGTTACTCCGAACGAATTGTTTCGATTACTTCTATTGTTTCATATTAATTTTACATGTTTAGAAATTGGCCACTTCTTTGCATGTTTTAGAAAATTACTTTCGAAGGAACTGAGGTTGAAGATAGTAATTGGACAAGAAACAATTAGATCGTTATTAGTTAACTAGCCTGTGCATGGTGGTTACGTAGCGAGGTTTACGGTGTTTATCATCGGTATTTCCTAGTTTCGTGTTTAGTTAATATTCCAGCCCGCGCACGGTAAATGTTTAGGTATTCATAGGGTTCTAGAGTCCGCGCACGATCTATGAACCACTTTAGGGGAATACACCACTAATTGACTCGATTCTTGGAACTTTAACGGTAAAAGTGTAAGAATCAATATAGAAAATTATTAGGGAAGAATTAACTAGTTCAATTCGATCTACTTTCTTAAACATGGTTAAAACTTGTCTTGAGTTGATAATCCTTAATATTTACTTTATTTTCCGTGTTTATTTTGGTCAAAGACCACCAACCTTCATAATCTTGAATTTTGTAATTAAGTTTGCATAATCATCGAACAAGCCCCGTGGGATCGACCATGCTCACGAATTGAGCTATATTACGGCCGACCTAGTCCGCTTTTTCTAGTGTAGTTGTGATTTTTGCGATCAATGATCCAATCGACTATTTTCTAACCCTAACTCATTTTCGGAAGTGATTTCGATCTACTCTAATCTTCCTGGACTTGGTGAAGGGTCTCGTCTACTATTTCCGAAACTAGACATTATGCAATAATCTCGCCTACTATGTTAGATTCAACGATCTCATGACCGGATTTAATTGACCTAACACGGTACATGCCACTATGAGACGATTTTACACTTGTGATTTTAGAACCCGGTTCCGCACTTTCGCAAAATACATATATAAAGACGATACGTGATAAACGATTATCGAGTGATCAATTAAAGAAAATTCATTAAGCATAAGTTCTAGAACAATAACAACACCATGAATCTAACAATCAACACATCAAAACACTTCAATCAACAAGCTAGGGTTCGATTTCATGGATCTTCACATAACTTGACTAATGGGAAATTAACTACTCATTATACAAAGAAAAGAACAAGAAAGAAGCAAATAAGCTAACATTAATAAAGATTGAAAGAAAATGAAATACCAAATATATTAACTTGTAGAAAATCGATTCTCCGAATGAAATCCTGTCAATAGTGCGTCAAGCTATCTTCGAAATCCTCCGGATTACAACAATCTACAACTAAAATAAGTTAATCTACCTATGACTGATCAGTTATGACGTAGAGGGTCACGCCTTTCGATAGCGTGTTTTGATAACCATAAAGTTATTATTGCATTGGGTTCCGAAGCGTCGCGTCTGTTCATCTTGACCCCTATATAAGGGTGGTCCTCTGACACTTATACACTTTTTGCAAATTCTAATCTCCACCGGCAAGTTTGAAGCATTTTCGGCTATTCAACGGTTTTTCCCGGTAGCACTAGGAGCGTTTCCGGTCGTATGCACTCAAACTTCAGAGCTTTTTGTTCGAATCTTCTGATAAATCATGTAAACTACGAAGACTTCTTCTTATTTTGAGTTTAGTAACATGTTTGCACTGCTTTGAATCTTCTTTGTCTAGAATGTCCGGGTATGCATTATTGATATAAGTAAAGTCGACGCACATTTGCCACTTTCCGTTGTGCTTTTAGACCATGACGGCGTTTGCAATCCATGTCGGGTAGGCGAGCTCTTTAATAATTCCCGCTTATAGAATTTTGTCAATCTCAACTTGATTGCGGCTTGCTTCTCGGGCGATAATTCCCTTGCTTTCTGTTGAATCGGATTGAAGGTTGGGTCGGCTCGAAGCCCCTCATGTCCGTCACAACTCATACAAAAGTGTCTAGGTTGGACTTCAACTGAGATATCATTGATGTTGCACGTGAGGTCTCTTATACTAGCAAGAGTACTAGGTCAATCGTAGTATAGCACGGCGAACCAATGTCGATCTCACAGAGACAATGCAACTTTAGAAATAAACACACCCGACCTATTTAAGAAACAAAGACGGTCTTTGACCAACATAAGAACGAAAAGAAACGATGTTCCTCCATACCTCACATATCTCATAGCTTGGTGAACTTAATAATTATGCCTACCTTCCCCTGTAATTCCCCAAGTTAATCAGAACATGTTTTATAATTTAGTTTTGCTATCGGTGCAGTCTCCTAACCTTGTTTACTTCCATTGAAAGGACAATAATCATCTATGTGCACTTAACCTCCTTTGTTGGTTGTATTAATCCACACGCAATAAGTTCTAGAAAGTGCCAGCCCAAGACCGAGAACCTCCTTGGTAGCTTTCAACAATGACTAGCACGTTTTAAAGATTGATCCGGACTATGTCCTAACTAACACTTCACTAATAGTCCTTCATGTTAATTTACGATGTATGAAAAGTAGATTGGCCAGATCTAACCTATCGTGAATTAAACTTGTCGATCAACGTAGCCGACGCTGAATCTCTAGATTTAAGGAGACCTGAAGGTGCCTCGATTAGTCGATATAGACCGTCGCTTAATCGAGAGCGCCGATTCCTAATTCTAGAATTACATTGATGCATTCTGACTAATTTTGGTAAATTACAGGTTCGTTAAGCATTCAGATCAATTACATCACATAGAAACAAGTAAATCTACCATATCTAAGACATAAAGGAACGTTCAAAGCTTCATACCTCGATTAGGGAGATCTAGCCTGACGTACTCAAGCTAGAGAAGGCATGGGAAGAAGGAAACCGGAAACAAATCACAATTCGAAACCAAGAACTTTATTTCATACATTGATTCAAAGTAGTACAAGGTATATGACAAGTATATGTTACGATAGACTGCTACAGGCTTTATATAGGCACTACAGCCGGCTTCAGACTCAATAAAACCCTAACCGACTTAGATAAACCGCGTAGGTCGGTTAACTTGTTCTCCAAGAACTCGATGAGGCGGTGGTGGACCTCGACTGATCGAGCCCACTTTCTGGCTTCTTTCTCTGCAGGCTTCTTCCTGAACTCTTCTAATTTGGCCCACTAACTTCTTCTCGGACCAAATCCATTTTTTCACTGCTCCTAGAATATAGTATTCCTGAAAAGCACATAAACAAGACAGAAAGTACCGAATCCACGGGTATAATCTTATAAATACATAATCACTAGCCAAGGAACATGCACTATGCATTTAACATGTATTTCACACAATATTCATACCATATCTCTTCTCTCGAGCATAATTCAGGGTAAATAAAGGTTTAATTTATAGTATTGAATAGCGTGTTATCAATCAGCTTTTCCCTTTCCGGTTTGGATAAATGGGATCATATCTTCACCTTATGTTCAAGGTAGGCTTTATTTATCATGACCTCAATTAGTTCGTCTTTAGCAATGAAGTTGGGCTCGTCCCGGACTTTTAGTTGTTAGGAAATCACTAGTTTAACGCAGTGGAATTTAAAATTTGATTTCCTTTTCTAGATCGTTCTTCGTTTAATGCAATAAACACGTTAAGTAGTTTGACGGTTATACCTCAGATGATCTATAAGATCGTCGCTTTGACCGCCAACGGAGAGTAGTTCAATGCGCAAGCCGTCCACGCGTCCGGCCTCTATCGCTAATCCACACGAACCCCTTGCCGGAATCCTCCTTGGATTGCTATTGGAAAACCTCCGGCTGCTAGACCGGACATTTTCTTCCCTCACAAACTCACTATGGATAGCTCTCTATTTTACACAAGAACTATGAGCTCTTGCAATTGTGTTGTACAAAAAAGCTTGACACCCACTTCCTTTATATAGAGGAAGTGGCGCCCCATATGTAGTGTGTAGGGAGAAGAAAACCTTTTTCCCAATAAAATAAGGAAAATCAACTAGATTGATTTATCTCTTTAATTATAATTTATTTTGCCAATATCTTATATTGATTATAATTATCTTATTACCATAAATCTATTTTTCCAAAATCAATTAATATCTTATATTAATATTATGGCAATCTTATTAATTAAAGTGCACAATCCAAGTGTATCTTATACACATCAAAAGTGGCGCCCATAACCCCAAAAGATTGACTTCCGGAATATTCTTTAATTAACATAATTTGTATATAATTAATATCTTGTATTTTATTTATTCATAATAAATAAATACCACCATATTAATTTACCACTATAACCTTTATAGTCAGAGATAAACTTTCCTTATTTGGTTATCAACTATAACCGCATTTTAATCCGACTCGATGTTCATATGTGTGTGACCCGATAGGCTTCCGAGTATGTTGGCCGTAGACACAAAGTGCAATTTACTAAAATGCCCTTCATACCTAACGATCACGGGTAGCGTCTAAGCAACACACCGTGACCCCCAATTATCGGAAGAGTCAAAAGCAATGACTACTACCTTTCATGTGAAGCGGTTCGCGTAACTTACAATCCTACATTTGTAATAATATCCATACGATCGTATCTCGAGTGTCAATACATTGACGATCGTATCTTATAATCTGGATATCATGCTCTCTCGAATAACACATTTACTCCCACTTTGCAAAGATTCTCGAGAGCTAGACACTCCTTATAAGAAGGCCATTCGGATATTCGATCCCAATCATAGGATACGCGATTCCCGGACGACCAATCATGTATACTCCGCATGCTTCAATATCATACCCAATCACCACCGCATGATCGCCCGTGGTTAGGAGAAATCTCAATAGTGTCAAAGCATGACAATCCACACCGTGATGCCATGAAGACTCCGGTCAAAAGGATAATTACACAACCGCCACATAGTGTGACACTTAATGTAAGTGGGTCGATCTAACGACGCATTCTCTAATACACGCCCACGTCACATACCCAAGTGTCTCTACACTTTGATGACGAGATCTATCCCTACCTTCTAAAAGATAGAAGACATCCAATACGTGCTAGTCTGATTATACTATCAATATCCCATTTGATAATACATAAGACTAGAGACATTTAAGTACCAACATTGTTATAGTGATTAGAGATCTCATCAACCATAATCACTATCATGGTTTCTCTATCACAGATTGATACTAAGGACATTACTATATATATACAACAAATAATATGAAGATATATAATAACATAAGTGCTTTCATTAATCATAATAAAGTTATTACATGAACTAAATAGATTGTAAATGACCCGACCCGGTCGGATCCGGTCCAACCCGATTGGGTTTAGGACACCTTTCCAACATTAGTGTGTCAAACTCAACTTCAGCGGTGGCGGGCTCTCTAACCATGCTCATTTGGCTTGATCCAACCGAAAGCTCTAGATTTCGATCCGAGGCCTTTTTGCTTCTATCAATGCCTCAGATTGCTGCTGCCTGATGTGATGTGGCATCTTTTAAGGACGACTAAGTGCCACCCCGACCCAGTTTCCGGCATAAAATTTGGCTCTCTAATGCGGGATATAGATGACCATCTGAAATTGCCTTAAGGACGGGATTCCCAGAATCATGTTGTAATTAAAGTGGAGGTCGACCACGAGAAATTTTACCTCTTTGGTTCTGTATGGCTCGTGATCCGCCCATCTTAATATCTAACAGGATGACCTCTTTCACTTGAACCAGGTCGTCGGTGAAACCTTCGAGCATGCCATGGTAAGGCCTGAGATGTGAGTCGTGGAAGCTGATGACGATTAAAATAGACTATCCTACGGCATCAACATTCTATCCATTATGAGCTAAAAATAGTTGTTTCGACCTATAAATATGAACCATTTGAGTTGAATATCATATGTCGGGTTCGTGAGTCGAGAAATCTGCACTTAGCGTTTATTATCCCTATTTCGATATTATTTCGTGCATTATTTGATGATTTTCAGGTTACGAAATATTGGGCTGAGCATCATGGACGAATCTGGAGTGGACTGAACGAAAGGAATGGGCCTAGGGTATTCCAGAACCTTCCAAGCTAAGTCGGCTGAAGAAAAATGACAAAAATACCCCCGGTTTACCGGGAGGTACCGCCGGTTTACCGAGATTCAAGATCCTTCCGAAACGCGTTTTCTTGGATGAGGGGTAGAACTAGGTGTTCCTAAGTCGGTTTAGATAGCTATAAATAAGCGGCTTCGCCTCAGAACACAAGTGTACAATTTTCAAGACAAGTATTATGCAATAAAAGTTCTTTGTTCTTTATTTTATTTATTTTATGAGTTCTGGTCGGAGAGACGACGGAGTCGCCGCCTAGGGAGATATCCGAGGGAGATCTACGCTCATCTTCGAGGGTATGATTTTTTGTCTTTTCCAAGATGTAGATCTATCATTGTTCTATTCGACTAGTATGTTTTAATTGCTTATTTAGTTTAATTATGTAGTCGTTAGTTCATTTTACCCCATGTGTTATAGATCTGATTCGTTGGTGAAGAAATCATGAAGTAGTAGTTGCGTTCTTTAGATCTGCGACGGTCTAATCGCTAGATCTGAATACCTAGTAAATTACCAGTTCATGATAATCGGCGCCAGCTACGTTGATCGATAGATTTAATTTACATGTTAGTAGCCTGATCAACTATTTGCATGTCATCATAAACTAGCATGAAATATGAATAGTGAAGTGCTATGTTTGGACATTATCTCGAATGGACCCTAAGAACGTGCTGATCAATGTCGACAGTTGTCTAAGCGGGTTTGCGGTATGAGTTAGTGCTCAATATCGACAGCTAGTTCTTTATGCGTATGGCTATTACGGACCAATTAAGGAGGGTAGCTTGCGTATAGATTGTCTACTACCATTGTCGTGGTAGATAGGGTTAGGAGTTGTACCCGTAGCTGAACAATGAATAAAAATTCACCAATGGGGAGAACTGTTGCATGTGTGGGGGGGAATAACTAATTACTCATAATTGAACTAATACCTTAGATACTCGTGTTGCTCCGTTGAACTTGCATAATCTTGCCAGTTGATTGTTACCAATTTTACTCATCGTTTCAGATTATAGTTGGTCGTGGACCGTATTCATGACAAGCTCAATCTTAATAATTAGCCGTTATTACGAGTCTCTATGGGATCGACCGTGACTCGCCAGTACTCTACTACGATAGACCTAGTCCTATTGCTAGTAAGTGCTTTGCACACGATCAGAAGCATAGCTATTTGAAGCAATCATAGTATAAGTTGTCTCGGCAGGCTCCCGTGTCGACCTGAAATCGATGTACCAAAATGTCATTGGCCAAATCCAACACGAAAATTGGCATATTGAGAGCATCAGGGATAAGCACTAGCTCACTATGAGTGAACGAGATCGGTTGCTCGCACCCACGCAAGACGGCTGGGCTATCGAAGCTCTTATTCAAAGAGTAGATCTGATCCTTGAGTTTGTTGTTGCGGAGGATGTTCAATGATAATGTTGATCTCCCTCATTGTTTGGTGAGCTGGGGGATTGCCTCTATTTGCGTTTTACCTTTCCCGTTTGAATCTGTCCGAAACCCCGCATGCGACCAGCTTTTCGATTTCCCTCTTGAACAGGTGATAAGAGTTAGTAATGTGTCCGTGTTCGTGGTGATACTCCCAATATTGGGTTGTATCGCGTTCGCCTTGTGGGTCAGGCTTCATCAGGCGAGGCACATGCAGCTCGTCTCTGACCTCATTCAAGATATATCCTAAGGAGGCATTAAGAGGTGTTAAGTGTTTCTCCTCAAACTTCTCAGGCTTTTTCATTTCCCGGTTTCGACTGATGCCCTCCTTAGGCGGGTCGGACTCAACCCTATCTTGGCCCTTGTTGGGCGATGGAGCGACCTCAGACGCACTCTAGTTGAGAGCGAAAGTCTGCATGTCTTGTAAGTTGTTCGAACACCTGACCACGAACTCAGACTTGATGAGGCCCTTTGCTAGGCCACTCTGGAAGCAGTTCATGACCATAGTGTCATTCAATCCTCTAGTCCGATCATAAACTATGACGAATCGGTTATAGTAGCTTCGAGTCGATTCCTTTATTCTCGTCGGATCTCATATAGTCCGACTCGCGACTTCTTTGGTTGACCGACCATTTTGAAATCGATATGAACTAAGCCTCAAGATCGTTCCAGAAGTGACCGATCCTTGAGGCAAGTTCTTGATCTAGGAGTCTGATTTTTCTTGCATGGCGCCAACGAAAGCGATGCACCATGTGGCCTGATACTTGATGGATAATGAAATCTTGCTCTAGAAGTATGATGAGAGCCAGTCGTAGGGGCAAGTCATCCCTAAATAACTTTGAAAAATGGGGTAATGTACCCCTTCAGGTGCCTCGTCGAGGATCTAGTCGGCGAGCACGCAAGTTCCCCATGAGGGGTGATCCTTCTTGCCGATCCTTCCCCTCTAAATCTCCTCAATCTGTTTTTAGAGTTTGGAGACCTCTCTTTGGAGTTGGTCTGTGGCGGATTGTTTAGTAATGTTGTTCACCTTAGACCTTCCTGGTTGATAAGAGGATCCGTCATAACGCTTCCGGAGTCTAGCTAGCACATTTCGGGGGGCGGAATGATGCTCTGTGCTTTTCTCTTGTATTGTTGTGCCACATTTGTCGAGCACGTGACCAGAGCGCGGATGAGCGGACCTTCTTTGAGAAGCCCGATCGGTGGTCGGCGGATACTTCCACCTTTCTTCGGAGAGTCTTTGCGGAGGTGAGCTCACCGTTGAGTGGCCAACATATTTGCCGATGTGAGCCCTTCGGTGGGGTGAAATCCATTCTCGGAGGGCGGGTCTCCCCATGTCCGAAAATTCTTGATTTACCCGGGCCATCATTTCAACATATGCAGCGTGCTCCAACAACAAGGCCGCATGCTGATCATTACACACGACCTCCTCCTTGTACGAAAGAGGTTGGTGAGTATATATACTTTGGTCGGGAAGTTTTGGCCACTTTTTCCCTCTGCCTTCGCCGATGACGGCCTCCAAGGCATCCTTAGACATGGCTTTGCCGTCGAGGAACGTCCGGATATCGGGCTGACTAGGATCTCTTACCTACGGAGGAGAAGGCGAGTGATGACCACCGGAGGCCTGGTGTGTGATAGCGAGACCACCGTCGGTCCTCATAATGATCTACTGAGTGTTGTGGCCGGAGGTGGGAGGCCGTCGTGAAGGGCTGCTCCAGAGGATCTGGTCTTAGGCATGGTGTTCTTTGAGATGCCGATGAAGGTTTGCAAAATATCCTGGGAAATGATGAAGATTGTCATATAGATGGGAATCTTCTCGCCGGAAAACCAAAAGATGGTGGTTTTCTTCACCGGAAACTTAAAATAACCGCTATATAGGGGTGGATCTGGCCAGAAAATGATCGAAATCGTAAGTTTCCGAGTAACGGGGCCAACTAATAATGTCAGAATTATTACAAACCATCTACAGGATATGGACGATTTATCTGGTGGTTTAGCGGTGGATATCGGCGGTGATTATAAACAATATGAAGATTGTAAGGAAAATAGACGAACAAGTCTGTCCATAAACTGGCAGACGTTGTTTGCGATTGTGTATTAAGATGTCTTTTCCAGGATACAAATGGCGCTATTTATAGGGCTAGGAGATGGCGGTTACAAAAGAATACAATTAAGGCGTAATTAACATGATTAACTACGTGGCTGATGGGGCAGTGTCTGATTGAGCGAGCTTCATGATAACCGTGGCGGGTTATTAGCTTGTAACCGTCGAGCCGTAAATCTTGTTGCCTGATTTAGCTAACTTGGTCCGAGCTAGGTGGACTGCGCGCTGAGGGGCGAGCAAGTCGGCCCCCAATGCTTCTTGCCGACATGTAAAGGGCTTGAAGAGTTTGATGATCGACACTCGTTGCATTGCCATGATAAATATTGCTTCGGCGTAAGGCGGACTGGATTGAATCCCGGCCCGATTTGGCTTATGAAGGTGCAAACAATATGGGCCGAGGACCCTATTTCTCTTGGGCCTATGTACATGCCCAATTAGAATCCGCGAGTTCTCTTAACGCGCTTGGCGTATCATAATATATATACAAATAATAGAAACAAGAAGTAAAAAAATATGTATAAACGAAAAATATACATACATATACACAATACAAATATTATTAACAACGAATTATAAACAAGAAGTAAAATCAAGAAGACATCATCATAGTGTGGAACTCATCAAAGCAGAGGACACCATCTCCATTAAGATCAAAATGAGCAATCATCTTTTTGCAGTCCCCAACCGTTTTAGATTCACCCAATTTCTTAAGCATTCTCTTTAAACTCTTGGGGTTAATATAACCTCGTCCTTCAACCTCGTACATCTTGAATGCCTCCTTTAAATCGTTGTTTTTCTCTTCGTCTGCGCCTCCTTCGATTAATCTGACAAATTCCTCAAAACAAAGAAAACCATCTCCGTCTGAATCAACAAACATCATTGCTGCTTCTGCATCTTCTATTGAAATATCTTCCACTCGATTTTGCAACTCCTTAGGGGATAGTTTTCCATCTCCATTTTCATCCAAGCGATTGAATACCCGTAAATATTGCTGAGATTTCTTCATTTTAATTTGATATATATATACGTTCTGTTTGATGAAATAAGAACAGAAATTAAAGATCTTTTTCGATCAACTACTAGGAAGAAGATAATAAAATAGTTGGATGGATTGGTAGTTAGTAGGTGTGAAGGGAGGATTCTGCAGCTTCTATTTATAAAGAGAGGGTGTGTGTGCAAGTTTTTCTATGGCAGTTTAGACATATATAAATAATTGCAAGAGAAACATCGAGGAAACTAAGGTAAGATGTTTGTATGGATATGTTATATATAGTAATTTGTAAATTAATTAAAAGAGGTACCGTGGTGGAAGAAGTTAAGGGGAAATTTGGGAGTGTAAAAAACGCGGCAGCCTTCTTGCGCGTTGTTAAACTCATCTGTTTCTGGAAGAATATTAGGAAATTTGGTACTATCCTTTACGCCGTCAATTACTGAGAAAACGTCTAGATTAATTGTCGCCACATAAACAAAATTAAGGATAATTATAAGAGAAATGTTTGAGCGACACAAAAATGGTTACATAAAGCAGGATCTCGGATAAGAGGGCAATAAATTTTTTTAAAAGCAAATAAAAAATTTAAAGATGGGCAAACGATATGCTTTGTATACATATATTAGTGTAATTCTTCTGGATCACCTTGGTTGATGTGAAATTTCCATCGACCACAATACACATTTACATCATTGTTCTTAATAAAACTCATAATATTCAACATGTCTCACATCATAATCAATGATGTAAAAATGTGTTAATGTATTTTATTATGACACTATCACTACTCTAATTATAGAGTGTTGTTTTTAAAAATCTATAGTCTATGATTTATGAGTGTTTTTCTGTTTATTCTTTCTCAATAATGATACGTGTGACATAACTGAATCTCCTACCATGCATTGATTATGAAAACAGATATAAACTATGTGCTCCCACTGTTTAGTTAATCTTTTCCTTAATTAATTCCCTTGTCGGATTTACAGAGTGAAAGCGTTTATTTTTGTTGCAACAAAATGGCCTGATTTTTGTATATTAATTGGCGGTCAACATGATTTTGCTGGACAGTTTAGTAGAAACTAGGGGTTTCACATTTTAGAAAAACGGCATACATGGTCAATGTTTTGGTTTTTAGCACTGTGGTTTGATCTTTTTCTCACAATACATATATGTTTAAACATTGCGGTAGTGTATCACGTAGATTTAGCGAGGTGTCATTAAAAGCTCAAATAAAATTTTGTATTGAGATGATAAATGTGTATACTTAATGTACAATTATTTTATTAGTAACTTTATTAACGGTGACTTAAGAATTGAATTTAATCTAATTTTTTTAAAGGATAATCTAGTGTTTAATGTCATTATATTTTGTGATAAATCAGAATTCAATTCATGTCCGTCTTATTTTTTTTTACGAAAACGAATTATACGCACGTATACTTTTGTTCCTATTAGGATGCAAACCCGAATATTCGGATTAAGGGCAACAATATCGATGGGTCAATGCCTCATTACCATGTCCATCCTTTAAAATAAAAGTTGCCAGTTTGCATTTCCAGTATTTAAATAAAAAATTAAATAAAATTAAAATAGAAGTTGCCAGTTATTTTTTTTTTTTTTCAGATACAAAAGAAACACACACGTACACTTTTTTACCCCCATCGATACTCGAATCCACAACCTGCAAGTTAAGGACCACAACTGCTGCGTTGATGCCTTATTGGCAAAAGTTGCCAGTTTTCGTCAAGAAGTTTTGAATCTTTTGATTGTCAATGGTGACGTGTCTCTTTGAGTTTACAATTACCGGAAATACTGAAATTTTGTCTTCTTTTACGCCACTCAAAGGGCAGTTTGCCCCTTCAAGAAAAAAAAAAGAATAAAAGAAGAAAAGGCAGTTTGCATTTTTTTATTTAAATTAATGATATTGCGACGACAAAATGCACAACATGATAACTGATTTTGATATCGGACTATTGATTCATTTGAGTTTCATAAAACAACGGTACAAAAATGTGTTGTGATATTTTGTCGTGTAAACTTTATTTGACACAAACATTACTTTGTTTTTTTTTTATATATATATTTTGTTTACTCAAAGAAAACGTTATATTGCCTTAAAAAAACACCATAAAATCATTGCATATATTAATCAGAAGCTAAAAGGTTATACCATAAAAAATAAAAAATGATAGATGTACCATCTTTTATCCACACACTATCCACCTATGAAACACCGATACTTCAATTTGTGTGTCCTATGTCGTGTCCGACACATTTTCGACACGACACGCCTCCGACACGTGTCCGACATCTGCTCTTTGTGGATGATAATCTCCTTTTCTTAGAGTTGAGTTCTTATTCAGCTGGGCACTGTGATGGATTTTTGTAAAGGAAACAAAAAGACAAGTAATAAAAATCCGGTTAGTCGCTCCAAGTGCAAAGCTTGTAGTAAAGCGGTTATGCCGGGTCGATCCCACGAGGAACGTGAGGTTTAATGCGTTTTTAAGTTTAAGCTAATGATTTTAAGTTTATCAAATAATGGGGAGAAAAAGGCAGACGAACAAAGATCCACAATTCAAGATAATCGCACAGGCTCCTAATTTCCTACGCATGCAAATCAACCAAGGTCAAAATTAACCTATCCTAAACGCAAATTACTAATATCTTAGATAATTTGTTTATCAATTTTATCAAAGATTGATTCTTCAAGCACGATAGGCATAAATTCTTTCGAACCTATTATTTAGATTAACAATTTGATAACTTTCGTTCTCAACAAATTAATTAATCTGATTATTATTATGGGATCTAGGTATCATTCAACTATCGTTAAACGAATATCACAAGCTTTATCTATCGATGTCAAGCACGAAATAAACGCAATATAAATCTAACCTTTGTCGAAATAAACCGCAGAAAGAAATAAGAAAACCGTAACGCCTCTTGAATAGCTTTCACCCGTTCATTCCAACCAGAGTTTAGCTACTCATATTAACTTTGAAATCAAAAGGTTGTTTTGATTGTATTCAAAACCAAAAGAAAAGACAAAGCCGCTGCTTTTTTTTTATGAAAATCGACTATATGTTCTGTGGTGCCCCTTTAGGGTTTGATACAAGTCGCTATATATAGATGAACTAAGACGGCTAGTCAAAACTAAGTCGGTTATGCTTGATCGGCGGTCGGACGCCCGCCCATTCTTACGAGCAACGCTGTCGCTCTATAATGAACTTCGAATCGGTGAAGCTTTCCTCAAACGTTCGCCTGCGGCTGGCGTCAAATCTGCGTCCAAACTTCTTTGAATGTCACATCTACTCCACGGACGCCGTCCAATGCTTTTAAACGCTTCGCCCACTGGGACGGGACACGACGCCATCCAAGATGATCGAATTCCGATTTCTTGATTCTTGTCTCTTCTCCTCCATCTTTATCTCGGTTTAGCTCGAATTATATCAACATTGATCATCAATTTAGCCTCCAACATGTATCTACATCACATCAAAAACACGCAAAGCGTAACACAATTCTAATAATCATAAAAAGCATAATTAAAACATACAAATCCATCAACTTTGCGAATAACTCCTTAGCCACGTCATTTGCCCAATATTCCATTTAAACACGTGATTTCCATGCGATAAATACGAATGTCGGGAAAACATTATAAAATATAGCGTTATAAAAAGACGTAAATTCACCCTTAACAACTCCCCACACTTAGCTTTTGCTCGTCCCGAGCAAAACAAAACAAGATAAAGGCTCGGAAAGAATATAGACACCTCAACACATATACCACATAGTCAATAAATTAGAAGTTCACCATCGTGTGTGTGCATAGCCATAGAAAACTTCCACTAAATCCAAACTTGAAAAACTCAAAGCAAAACTAGCTAATACCCCCTCGTGGACTAGCAATAAATGACACTCATAAGATGCACCTACTTTGGACGTGACATATCCCGAAAAGAATGATCGTATGAATCTAGGGCCTTTCTGAAATACTCAGAGGATAATCCCTACATCATATCTAGCAGTTTCTACTGGGGATAAGATAGACGATAACTTAGTCTTATATCCATTTCACATCAATTGTTAAGTTGATTTAACTATTTCACTATAAACACACATTAGAAGAAGCTATTGCCCTCATAGTAGAATAGGACATTTCGAGATAATCCCTACCTTACTCCAATCATCATGCAATTTTTTTCCTAGCTGCCGTGAGCTCTTAGTCATCATAGTGGAGTAGACATACGGGGTATACCCTACCGCACTCAAATCATCGACTAGCTTCCGACACACACCCTTTTAACTTATTAATTCAACTTTTTCACTTTGACAATAGCTACGTGTTACTTATCACATTCAAACGCTCAGATATTCACAGATCTCATACTTTAACTCTAAATACAAACTATCATAAATCTCACGATATATACGTAGCACTAAGCACATGACTTATTAGAAAATCAAAACTACTAATCCAAAACGGGTATAACTTTATAATGTAGCTCATCATTCACTATGGCTCGTGGAAAATAATATCGGGTGAAACAACTAACTTACGGAACATACGGCATACAAAGATCAATGAATATAACAAACCGAACAAAAGCGTGTATTGCCTACTCGGGACAAAACAAAAATTTTGAAAATTTAGCTCATTTTAGCATAGAAATAATATCATGTAAGCAAATGTATAGATACATACCGACTAATCCCCTCTCCCACACTTAAAAGTTCAACATGCCCTCATGTTGTGCAGAAAGTAAAGAAGGAAGGAACTTAGCTATTTGCGCGTAGAAAATCGAGATGTTGGTCGGGCGGAGCATGAAAGAACAACGCCCGCAAAAGTGTCGGAAACAACGTCCAAATCGAACTCAACCGAGAGCTCGACAAAACTAGATCTCGCACTACTCGAGAAACCGAGAAATATCTCGGGGAACAATGGGGTATAATATCGCAACAATGAAAATGGTAATAAATCAAATCGAATAGACAATAGAACCATCGGTAAGCATACAAAACAAAGTGATCATAAAGTTGATATAAATCAAAACAGAATGTCGGGATGCCTTATGGCTTACATGATCCGTAAACGTAGAAAATGAAAAGTATGTGTATCATGAAAGTGCAACATAAAATCAGAAAAATAAGAGATAAAGCTCAAGAAAGGCCCGGAGTAGGCTCACCGGAGGAGGAGGAAAGCAGAATCGCAGCAGTAGTAGAGGTCGAGTGGGGTAATGCAGCGGCCGTGGCAGACGTCGTCGATGAAGGTGCGGTGTGGTAACCGGGCGAGAGCGATCCCCAAAGAGGTCTCCTCTCGCAACCTCCTCATCATCAGGCTCTTTCTCCGCCTCAAGCACATCGGCAATAACTCGCTCGATCGCGATCGGAAAAGACGAACTCCGATCACTCTCCTTGAAAATCTGCATATCCCCGGTTTCTTGCCTCTACAATGCACTTCAAAGACGTACATCATGTTCTTCTGCGTTTCTGGATATCGCCATCCAATCTCGTAGATCTGCTGGCCATCTTTGTGACGAGCCCTCTCCGCAGGAGATAAACTAGACAAGGAGGGAACCGGGAGGTGGTGTTGAAGTGGAACCAGGCTCGATGAACGGAACAATTTCGGCCTCAACCGTGAGACGGAGCTTTCTCTCTCTCGAATACCTCTCGGTTCTTAGGCTTGTGATCCCGCCTATACTCCGGTACTCCGGCATCGCTGCATATCTGATGAATCAAATGGGGTACAATCAAACTGCGCTTGTAATTCTTTTGGCTAAACACCAACTCATCATAAATTGCTCGGCCAACATCCACATTTAACTTGAAAACCAAAGCATACATCATCCCAAGGTCGCCGATGTGAAAGTCGCCAAATTATTCTTCGGTAGTAAACGACTCTGGATGAAACGGCAAGAACTCTCCAATCCTCGGACCAGGCCGTAGTAACTAATTCCTTCCTATCACCGCCTGGCCTAAGTGTCCATGCAACATCGGGCAAACCGTCAACCTCAACTCCTCCAACGGGTCTTGTCCCGCATCCTGCCTCCGCTTAATCTTGTCTTTATAATCCAATCCCTCGAAAGCCGCCAAACCATACTTTGCATTAATGACTTGGGGCGTAAACGGAACCTTGACACCCCTCACCATTACCACACCCGTATCCAAGTTGGTTTCTGAAAAGTTGGCATAAAATTCTCTAACCAAAGAATCATTAACCGAGTCGCCGGGATTTTCATCAAAGCGTCCCCTTGCTTATCCTTCAACAAATGACAAAAGAGGATCCACATTTGTTTCCACCACCGCCTTTCGATCAACATATTTCTTGCAAAGTAGTGTTTTGTGTAGACCTCGTGTGCTTTTGGATTGACAAATCTACGAGGCAAGCGGTATAGGCATCGCCGCCTCACTCTCTTTCTGGGGTTTTTCGCTCTAGTTTCGATCTCTTCAGGTGCAGTGTTTCCTCCGTAGCCTCGGCTCTGTAAGGTGCTTCCCCGATTGACCCTAGGCCTCCGTGCTAAAGCGAGTATCATCGTCCGCCTCGAGTCCGGAAGTGGATTCATCTCTTAAGGTTGCCCTAGTTTGGGTGGCTCTCAGGGTTCGCTCCCGAATACTCACACCCGGTTAGTGGTCTAAATTAGAAGGATCATCATCTAAACGTTTACGTTTACCCGATTCGACAACTTTCTCTTTACCAGGCCTCCGCTTAATGATCGCTTTCTTCACCATATTGACCTAAATATTTAAACCAAACGATTCACAAAGAACAAGGGTTACCCGCTTATCATCCAAAGCGGGATTTCAAACCAACCGAACCACAATCATCACCCAACAACCCATTCATCATCCATCACACACCATACCACCATAATGGATCAAAAGAAAGCAGAAAAAGAGACGAATTAAGATGGTATTCAAGTGAGCGAGCCGACCCAAAGATCGAACTTGCCAAAAACGTGAATTAAAACCAGAAAAGTTGTTAGGAACTTACCAAGTAGGATGAGTAGATGTTGATTGAGGTGAAAATCGATTCAAACAACGCAAAAATATCGCCCAAAATCGAAATTTTTCCTCTGAAAAGTCGGATCGCAATAGTGGTCCGATTCGCCAATAATATCGTGCGTTGGAGGATTCGGTTGTGAGAATCAAAGAGAGAGGGTGAAAAGCGGCTGTAGCACTTTGAATCGCTTCGATTTGGTCAAGAATTGATGAATTTAGAGCCAAAGGAGGAGAGCAACCGCTTGTTTGCTTTTAAAAATTTCGAAAGTGAAAGTTCATTTGAAGGAGGGGTATATAGATGAGAATATGGACGCTCGTCCAACTCAAATGGACGGGCGCCCACCGGGAAATTAGATGAACCGGACGGGCGCCCAATTTAGTAGACGCCGTCTGATATTTTGAATCACATACTGAGATTGGAGGAGATTATCGGACGAGCGCCCAACTCTAGTGAACGTTCGTCTGAAAATTAGTCATTTGGACGGGCGCCCATACTTGGTAGACGAAGCGCCCAAGTGAGGCTTGAATGCAAAAATCATAAAATTTCCATACAATTCAAGTTCAAAATTTCGTCTCTTATTAAACTTAAATAAAGCTTCAAAAATACAAGTAAAAATCAAACGAAGTACGTAGAATTTCTAGGACATAAACAAATAGAGAACAGTGGGTTGCCTCCCACGAAGCGCTTTTGTTTAACGTCGGGCTCGACGGAGGTAAAACTAACTAAGAGGTCATGGGTGCGTAGATCTCGTCCCCACCCACTATGCGAATGAGACGTCGAAGCATGTCGATAGCCGGAGGAAAATCGAACTCATCCCGCAAACACCAATCCTCACCCGCCTACCTCAAGCACCTCGAAATGCTCGACCCGCGCACGTGCCAAATCCGTCCACAAATAGAATCATTAAGTATTGTGTAACGGACGCCCTATAGCTTCCTCGTAACTCCTCGGCCGTGAAATCATTGCTCCCGAACAAGGTGGGACAATGATAACGTATGTGATGGTCTTAACCTGAGTACTAATATCAAAATCTACATGAAGAATTATAGTGCCTCCTGGTCCATCATCTACTGTGATCAGCGGAATCCGACTAATGAGCGGAAACTCCTCGGGCGAATTCGTGAAGATCCATAACTAGAAAGCAAAAGCGATGATAGACACATAAAAGCTTAGTAAAACTAACTAAAATAACATACGGAAGCAAAACGAACTAAGAAAAACTAAAACAAGATTTGATATCTAGGATGCCTCCTAAGTAGCGCTTTTGGTTTATGTCGTTAGCTCGACATTCAATTCAGTCTAACCCGGTCGGGCCACTTTGGCTTCCCGCCGGTCATCTCAGAATGTAATTCTTAACAACATTGGGTCTACAAAAAAAAAGGTGCACTCGGGATTCGTCCCAACCATTTTTCCTGTGCCTCGCCTGATCTTCCGTCTGACCGAGATCTCTTTCGTACTTTATGCTTCTTCAAATCCATTTCTTTCCAAAGATTGTTCCATGTCGACTCCGGCAAAAATTTCAACCGGTGATTCAAATTGCCATTATCGGAGAATAGGTCCTGGGAGAACTCATCGCATCATCGACTCGAAGTGGTACAACTTAACAAATCAAGGAATTTAACTACGGGTGATTCTTCGGTTGGCCAATGTAGTGTTTGCATCGTTGACCGTTGACCTTGAAAGGTCGATCGCCAATCCCCCTCGCCTAAAACGCCGCTAGGAAAAACAGATAGGATCTCAAACGGACCGGACCAACGCGCGCCCTTAGCTTTCCGGGAAAAGATGCACTGGTATTGTATACATGCATCACCGCCGCATGAAACTCTCTTTTCTTTATCTTTTATCATGAAGTAATTTCATCCTTTCCTTGCCGATCCGTGAACTCTCATAAGCTTGGAGCCCTGAACTCGCCTAATTCATGTATCTCGCTGGAGCCTACGTTCTCCATAAGCTTGGGAGTCGAAGTTTAGGAACTTAATTGCCCAATAGGCTCTATGCTCTAACTCTACGGTGCAAATGACGTGGCTTTCCATAAACCATTTGGTATGGTGATGTACCCATAGGGTTTTTGTACGCGGTCCGGTAAGCCCACAAGACATCATCCAGTTTGGACTCCAATCTTTACGATGCGAGTTGGATCTGTTTTTTCGAGGATTTTCTTGACGCCTGACATTACGCTCAACTTGCCCATCTGGTCATAGGGTGATATGGTGTGCCACTCTTATGCTTAACACCATACTTAGCTAACAGGCTATCCAGGGGTTTATTAATGAAGTGTGAACCTTCATCGATCGTGGCTCTACAGGCAACCAAACCTCGTAAAAATGTTTTTCTTCGTAAATTTCATGATCTGTTTTATGATCATTCGGTGGGAGTTGCGACGCCTCTACCCATTTTAGAGACATAGTCTACACAGACTGTAATGTATTTATTTCCGCATGAAGATGGAAATGGTCCCATAAAGTCTATGCCCCATACGCCAAACACTTCACATTCCAATATGGGTTGAAGTGGCATATCATATCGCCTGGTCAAAGTACCGGTTCTCTGGCATCTATCACAGCCTTTGCAGAAGGCTTCCGTATCTTTAAAAATCCTGGGCCAGTAGAAACCGCATTGAAAAATTTTGGCAACGGTCTTCCATGCACTAAAATGACCGCCAAATGTGGGCCACTATGACATTGCTCAATAATATCCCGTTGCTCACATTCGTGTACACACCGGCGGAGTAACCCATCCTTGCAGATCTTGAATAGATATGGTTCTTCCAGCACGTAGTACTTCAAATCGAGAGAAGAACTTCTTCTTCTCCTGGTAGGAAAATTCGGGATTCAAATAGCTAGAATGAAGGTAATTGACAATCGAGGCATACCAAGAGGGATCGGGGTTATGGACATCCATATTCATGACACTCTCGGCGGATAATAAAGATCAATGTCCAAAGGATCTTCCTCGCCATCGGTAGTACTCTCGAAATATGGTCTCGCTACGGTGTTCTCACTACCCCTTATGTCCTTGATGTGAACATCGAATTCTTGAAGTGTAAGAATCCATCTTAGCGATCTCGGTTTAGCATCCTTCTTGTTCATCAAATAACGCAGAGCCGCATGATCGTCCATACAATCACCTTGGCACCAAGCAAATAGTCATGAACTTATCCATAGAAAACACAACCGCTAACGATTCCTTTTCCGTAGTGGTGTAATTCGCTTGGAAATTTGGATTCAAGGTATGGCTTGCGTAGAAATAGGTTGGAACTTACCATTAATCCTTTGTCCTAATACAAACACCCACAGCGTAATTGGAGGCGTCACACATCGATTCGAATGGTATGTTCCAATCCGGAGAGATCGAGGATAGGGCGAGAGGTCAAACGCCGCTTAAGCTCTTTGAAGGCAACTTGACGATCATTATCGAAATTGAAGGTGACGTCATCCTTCAAGAAAGTTGATAAAGGTTTTGATATTTTTGAAAAATCTTTTATGAATCTCTCCTCAGAAACCCACATGACCAAGGAAGCTTCTTACTTCCTTCGTGTTCTGAGGTAATTCATCTTTTCAATAGTCTCTACCTTAGCTTTATCAACCTCTATGCCTTTAGCGGAGATCTTGTGACCTAAAACAATTCCTTCGGTTACCATCGATGGCACTTTTCCCAGCTTGAGAATCAAATTCTTCTCTACACACCTCTCAGATTTCATCTAGATTTTTAAGACAGTCCATAAATGATGTGCCAAATACCGAGAAGTCGTCCATGAACACCTCCATGCACTTTCTACAAGCCCATCAAAGATAGCCAAAGATACATCTTTGAAATGTGGTGGTGCATTACAAAGTCCAAGGGCATTCGCTTATAAAGCGAAAGTACCATAAGGCAAGGTGAAGGTTGTTTTCTCTTGATCTTCGGGGTCAATGGGGATTTGGAAGTAACTGAGTAACCGCCTGAAAACAATAGAATTCATGCCTCGCCAAACGTTCCAACATTTGGTCTATAAACGGGAGTGGGAAATGATCTTTTAAAGTTACCTCGTTTAGCTTCCTATAGTCTATACAGACTCTGTACCCAGTGACTAATCTGACAGCCACCTCTTCACCTTTGTCATTCTTTTCGATTGTAATGCCCCCTTTTTTTGGTACAACTTGAGTGGGGGAGACCCAATCACCGTCACTATCGATAAATGATCCCCATATCTAATAGCTTAATGATCTCTTTCTTCACCACCGCTGCATGTGTGGGTTTAAACGTCTCTGTGGTTGTCTTATACGCTTGCGCGCTTTCTTGATTCTTATTTTATGCATACATATGTCAGGTGAGATGCCTCTTATATCTTCTATCTGCCAACCGAAAGCTCTCGCATTTTTCTTTAGAACTTCGGTTAATTCAGCTTCTTCTTCCGCTGATAGTTTAGATGAGATAATTAGAGGTAAGCGCTCACCTTCTCTCAAGAAGATATACTTCAAATGCTGAGGTAGCGGTTTGAGAACAAGGTCCTCAGGCGGTTCCTCTAAGCTGGTCTTGGATTCCCCCTGTTTTAGATCCTCCTTGGTGATAGGGTCAAAAACTCTTGCCTCAAGCAAGTCTACTTCTTCTGAGGGAGAGAGAGTTCTTTCAGAGAGCACTAAGTCCTCTTCAAAGAAGGTCTTCTCCATGGGCGCCTCTAGCCTCGCCTCAGGTGTAGTCTGTGAAATCATCTAACGCTTCAAGCACAAAGCTAGAGGGGTTTCGAGGAAGGTGATCTAAGGGCTTTAACTACATCAGTAGCGCATTTCCTCATCTCCAACACGTAAGGTGACAAATCTGCATCGCAATCTATAGTGGCTCTCAGCAGTAGATAGGAAGGGTCGCCCCAGGAGGAGGGGGTATCTTCTTCTTTAGTGTCTAAGACATACCAATCAACAGAAATGTGAATTTGTCTACTTGGACCGTAGAAGGTCTCAAGCACTCCGTTGGCTCTCTTGAAAGATCTATCGCAAGTTGGATGCTTATGGATGTAGGTTCCAAAAGATGGTCAAGGTGCGTCTCTCTGCTGCATGCAGATAGAGACATCAAACTAATGGATGCTCCTAAATCACACAGAGAATTTGGGAAGCTTAACTCCTTGATTTTTAGAGTTAAGACAAATTTTCGGGATCGCCGCGCGCCAGAATTCCTCCGTCGGCAATAGCGGAGCATTCTTCTCCCAATCTTTTCTCCATTTCCCAATTTTTCTTCGATGAAACAACATCCTTCACGAACTTGGCGCACTTAGGCATCTCAACCAATACCTCGGATAAGGGCAAATTTACTTGGGTGTTTCTTAATAGGTTGAGTACTTTGTCATACTTCTTGTCTTGAGATAAGGAATGTTGTGCTTCCTTGGTAGGAACAGGAGCTTATTCGATTGTCTTCGGAGAATACTTTCTTAGTGGAGGAAGCTCGCATGCCTTTGTCTTCAAGATCTTTCCACCTTAACACTTTTTGGTCTTTTTACCCGTCAGAGATCCTCTGCTGAGTGACTCTCTCAGTTCATTAATTCGGTTCTCACTCACCCGAGATCCTTCTCCACCTCGATCTCATTTTCGCCTTTCACTCATCCAAGTCGTGGATCATGAATCTTCCCTCCTACCGAATCAAGGGTAGGAGGGTTTACTCGTTTTCCTCGGTTCCTCATCTATAACTAGGTTGTTGCAATTGTGTACCGGACCTCAAATTCATAGCATTGGACTCTCTTGTCCATAGGGAGTAATGGGCGCGAGCTCGGAACAGTGGTTTGTTCTTGCCTCAGCTTGGGCTGCATGATCACTTTTAGGGTTTTTTCTCAGAAACTAGGTAGTGACCTTGAGGTCTAGCAACCAATTGTTCAATGTTATCTGTCTAAATGTCTTTCTAAGTTTTTCATCGCCCTCTCGCCGCTTTTCATACTCGCCTCGTAGGGCGCATTACCGTAAGTGGATGAGTCCTGATTAGGCGGTTTTCTTTGCGAGTTTTGATTAGTTTTGGTTGAGAATTTGAACTTTGACTCGAGGTGGGGTTACGGTAGTAGGCATTGCGAGAGGTATTCTGTCCCGAGTTTTGAGCGCGGTTTTGGTCATAACCATAATTTCTATTCTCGTTGTAGTTTTGACCTTGAGAGTTATTCGGTTCGAAAATCTCGGTGTTTTTGGCCGAAGAATTGTTTTCTCATGTCCACCATTCAAGGGCATGTTGTAGAAATGTGACCTCTAAGCCCACAGTGTATAGCGGTTCACGTAATCATACCGCCTCGTTTGTTGGCAAAGATTGGCTTGAAAGCCGTGGGTAGGAATGTATTGACAATGGTCACCGATGTGACCAAATCGATAACAATTATCACATGAGAATACTTGTGCATTACGTTGGAGAGAGGGTTGATTTTGATTTTTAGTCATGGTCAAAGTCCAAAGCGAAAGTTGAGCTGCAGGTCGCAATCATTTGACCATGATTTCGTTGTTGACTTCTTCGATTTTGGGTACAATGAGGGACCGTTGGTGATTGATACGTAGTGCATAGTTGTACTAGCTATATCTTCAAATAAATCCCACCTTTGTCGTGGGGTTTTCTTCAAGAAGACTCTCCAGATGAAGAGTTGACCATTCCTTTTGTGGACTCGTTTAGATCATCAAGAAAGTATGGACCTTCCTCTCGCAAATCCATTCCATGATGGGGACATTTATTCAACAAAATTTTGAAGCGCTTCCATGCTTCAAAGAAAGATTCATCACTCGTTGATGAAAATTTGAGATTTCGTTAAGACATTGAGCCTGCCTTAGACGGAGGAAATCTTGGGCTAAAAATTGACTTTCAAAGTGGGCCCAAGTTTGGATAGATTCGAAGGAGAGATTTAAACCATTCCATTGCTTCTCCACGGAGTGAGAATGGAAATAGTTTCGACTTAATGATGTCTTGGTCGACATCCTTAATGCGAGTAGTATCGCATATACCCGTAAATACATAAAGACGCGATAGGGGTTCTCGATTGATACCCATAGAAAGTTGATGCATGTTGCACCATCTGGATAAGTGGCTGGCCTTATCTCAAAGCGGAGTCAGATCGGTAGGGATAACTACTGCCGAACGAATATTAACATCACCAGGAGTGGCATAGTCTGCCAGGGTACGGTTGGCCTGGGCCATTGAGGCAATAATTTCTTCCTCAAAGAAGAGGTTAAATAGGAAATTATCTTCAGAAGAGTTTTCACTCAAACTCTCTTCGATTTCCTCTTCGGAAATTGGAATGGGTTCGGGACTTTTCGTTTCACGGTTCACTCGAACTACGCCTCGCTCGAGCTCAGGCTCAAAATTAATCGCCCTTGTTTACTTCGTGTTTGCATACAACGGAGTCAAACTAGGAGAGACGAAGAAATAAAAGAAAGGAATCAGAAACGGACGGGCGCCCAATATATGGACGAGCGTCTCAAAGGACTCAGACTGGACGGGCGTTTAGTGACACCACCGCCGCTCGTTAAATCTAGCGAGAATACGAACGGGCGCCCAAATATTACGGACGCTCGTTTGAATGAATAAAAATGAAATCGGATCAAAAATTTCAAAGTGGGACGGGCGCCCAAGATTCGAGACGCTGTCTGCAGTACCGGAAGAACAAAATGCACGCAGAAATTGCGAGAAGTCAAAAGGCTCCTGGCGGAGAACCTTAAACCCTAACTAAAACAAAGAAATGATCGATCTACCTAAATCTTATGCTAAAAACACATAAAACCGTGCCAAGTTCCCCGGCAACGGCGCCACTTTTGTTGGGGAGATTTTGCATCATTAAAACAAAAGAAAATTTATAAACCTATACTACCATGCAAAACTACCTCCTAACCGGCCGAATACCGGGTAGTTGCTAGTAGAGTTGGATAAGTACGGGTATCGATCCTCAGGGAATTGGGATGTCGAATCTAACTTCATTAATTCCTCCTTTATTAACTAAAACCTAAACCTAAACTAAAACGGAAAAGTAAACCTGGACAGAGGATTGTTAATCCAAAGCCGGGAAGGATAAAAGCGATAAAAACATAAATAAAACTACATCTACGAAAGCGGTAAATCTATCTATGAACAACCATAAACAAACCATGATCAACCTCTTCCCAACAACCATCACCTCACCGAAAGAAATAAGATTAACACATATTCATTCACAAGTTATCTTGGATTATTATCTTATCTAAAGAAGCGTTTCCTCTTCCGATTTATCACGCCATTCATTAGTTTGCCTTCCGGTCTTAACTAACATCTATCTGGAAGCAAAGATACGGATTAAATCCTAATCTAACAACCTTATCCTCAACTTCCGTTTGTTGGAATAATAATTGTTAATCTCTATCATGGCAATCTAACGAATTTATTAACTTCCGTTATCTAAATTCGATTAACATACGGCATCTCAAAGCATGAAAAAGAACAAGTTAACTCACCAAATAAACACATGAAAAATCTCATCTTTCCGGTGATAATGATACTCAATATCTCCCTAGGATAATTTTGCAACGAATTAATTCAAATTGTGGTTCTCTCGTAAACCTAGATAATTAATCTACGAACTTCCGTTATGTATAGATTAAAAATCCAAACTTTCCTACGGTGATCTAATCTACACCGACTCTCGTCATACGGTAGAAATCAAATCATGCAATCATCTTCCGATATAAATTGCAAGATACAAATAAACAAAGGAAAGAAACAATTTGAATTAAAACTTACAAAATCATCCATGAAAAAGAAATCAAGTCGCAGCTGGAAAAGATGCTTCACAACGCTGTGTTCATGGCTGCTCAACCGTGTTCATCAATGGAGAAACGAAAAGAAAAGAAAACGAAAAAGAAAACCTAATCTAACTTGCCACCCCAGCCTCCCAAAAGGGGCTGGGGCGGCCTAGGGTTGCTCTCTTATGATTGGGGATCAATAGGAGTCGAAAATATATGTTTTAGGGTTGAAAACGCGCTGCTATTTATAGAAAATCCGAGGCGGTTGCTACAAGAACGGTTCGGACGCCCGTTCACAAGGTCGGACGCCCGTTCACTATTTTCAGCAACAGCATCCAAACTTGTAACGCTCATATCTCGGCCTCGTAAGTCGGAATGGAGTGATTCAAAATCCTGTAGAATCCTCCTTCAAGCCCTACAACTCTTATCTTGAGGTCCAGAGTAAAATCGGTTGTTATCATATCAAGAACTTCGTTGCAAGGTCGTCACTACCCGAATCTCGATTTTCCGACATTTATCTTGATTGATTTCTTTCCTTATATCTTTCAATCTTCCATAACTTTGATTGATCCTTTCCAAGCACGAATTTGGCTCTCTAAAATCCTCTCTCCCATCATCAATGAGTATCTACAAGAATAGGAAAACATACCAAAGCGTAACGTATTCCAAAATAACATAAAATCATCATTTAAGCACATAATTAAATACGCTTTTGCAATTAACCTCTTAAAAACACTATTTACTCAATTAATCGATTATAAGCTCGATTTCTATGAAAAACATCCATATACGGGGGAAATTGATGTAAAATATATCTATAAAAATCATACAATTTGACCCTGAACAACACCCCCACACTTACACTTTTGCTCGTCCTCGAGTAAAACAAAACAAGAACATACCATCAAGAATCCACATAACGACGACACGAGATATAGTCAAAATCATGACAAGCTAGTATTCAGCAAATCGACCTCACTCGGTGATGTGTGTGCAGAGAACCTACTAAACTTCCACCGATCCTCTCTTGATATAATACATCAAGCACTAACAGCTTATCCGGTCAACTAAACGAAAACTTCATTCTATCTACAAAGACTTACCTAACAAAAACTAATTACCAAGAACATAGTAACTAGCTCACAACTAAATTCCTTTACTTAGTACCAAGAAAATACCTTTCGGTCTTTCTTTGGTTTAGATCAACTTGACTTAGAATTCCAAAAAAACGTATATTTTATATTTCCTATCGTCGCGTCTCAAAAGTATAACACACTCCCTACATTAGAGGCGAGTCACCACGAGATCACTCAATCTCTACTTGTCAAGGTAAACCACACTCCCAATTGGGGTAGTATCCAAATGGACTCGAGGTGATAGATATAAACAAAATTCCCTGCAAAGAAATTTTATTCATTTATTATTTATAGATATATATATATTTTTATATTTTTCAAACTCTTTGGAAACTCTCGGTCAAATATATTTCTAACACATTCAAGACTCTCAAAGTTCTCAAGAACACTAAGGTACTTGAGATTCTAGCTGTGAGTATAGCACAAGTTCTTAACTTTCATTAATGCTAAATAAGTGTTATCTCAGATCAAGAATTAACTTTCCTTTAACTAACCGGAAACTATTCTATATTTGGCTCTTCATCTAATAGGTTCGTGAAATGAAGTTCAAGTGAGTATCGACTTACTAAACCTATTCTTAGAACATGATATGACTCACGATAACAACTAAAGGGTGCCAGATTATAAAACTAGCATGCAATTGAAATGTTACTCGGGACGAAACAAAATTTTGAAAATTTTGCACTTTTCATAGAAAATTATAACTAATATGAGCAAATGAAAGTAGATACACATAAACCATCCCCTCCCCCACACTTAAATTGCAACTTGTCCTCAAGTTGTGCAGAATAAAAAAGAAAAAGAAAACTTAGGCGATTGTATGCGAAGGAGCTATTGCGGAAGTGGGTCGACCTCACCGAGAAATGCTCAACGAATCCGATGATCGTGGACCATCCACCGGAAAATCGAAATCGTCTCTAAAGCGCACATTCGCTAATGCAAATACCCCGCACACTTGACAAACATGAAATACCTCGGGGATAGGGAAGATAACATATAAAGCATGGGAAAGGAAGTCAGAGAATTTTTAGATTAAACTCATATAAAGATGGACATATACATGGAATATTGCAAAATAGTAGGCTAGGTGCAACTACATGAAAATAAAATACAATGCAATCTACATGATATGCAATTCAAAAAAATAATAATAAAAAAACGAGGTAGTATTACGAAACCGGCGATTAACTACACTCAAAAAGAAAAAAAACTAGGTGGTATTATTTAAAACCGACAAGTGACCACACTTAAGAAAAATAAAAGGAAAAATAGAAAAACAATGCAACTATATGAAATGCAACTAAATGAAATGCATTTAAATGATATGCAAAAGAAAATAAAATAAAAGAAAGAAAACTAGCCCACTAATTTGCAACACGACATATATAAAATAAACGCGTCTACCAAATAATGACAGTTACGATAAACGCAGTCTTTGTTCATTACATGCAAGCATGTAGACGCGCTTTAAGACTCATCAAAGGTGATAGCATTATGGAAAACCAACGATTAGCTATACTAAGCAGATATAACTCATATGGAGAAAGGGCGTAGCATACGAAACCGGCGATAAAGAGCTACCCATATGAGTTATAAAAAAAACAAAGAAAGCACGTAAGTCTCAAAGCTTAAAAGATTCATCACGGTATGTAGCAGCATACGGAAACCGACATTAGCTACTAATTAATAAGACCGGTTATAGCGTCACGAGAAGCAGCGGTGACTATAACTTGCATAGATGAATCATGCATATAAAAATTAATCAGTTATTTAACATGGATTCGTAGATGGAAAGATATGAATATGCAAGTTCGAACATCTACGTAAAATGAAATAGCCACGAAGCTCTAATGAAAAATCCACATCAAATAAAAGCATTAAAATTTAAATCAAGAGAAATTGAACACGGATGGCGCGCCCCATCGATCGACGCAGGCGTTCACCTCAAAATGCAAAGACCTTTGGATGGCGTTCATCCAAACAAACGCTCGTTTGACTTGAAAACCGACCGGACGGGCGTTCAGAAAGTATAGACGCTTGTCTGGTCCTTCAAACCAGAACAGAGTTGAAACTTTCTGGACGAACGAACGTCTATCCAACCAGGACGCCGTTTACGCAGATGTTAAGTAGTGCGGACGGGCGTTCACTTACGTGAACGCTCGTTCAGTCATCGAATTTGCACAGACAACAGCAGGAAAAACACAGAAACCCTAATTATCCTAAACAAAATCATCACAGCAGCCTTTTCACATTAAAGCACAGAGGGTCAGACTAGATTGCAACAACATATAACTCACGTCTCACAAATCGAGTAAAATTTTTTTTGCACATTCTTAACCTAACGGTCATCGAAACACGGCAAAATAAAAACTATCGATTTATTCAACGCTACTTTTATTGAAATAAAATAAAAACAAATAAAACGTAACAAAATAGAAAAATTAACGAAAGAAGATTCAACAAAACACCGATTCCCCGGCAACGGCGCCAAAAACTTGTGATGGATTTTTGTAAAGGAAACAAAAAGACAAGTAATAAAAATCCGGTTAGTCGCTCCAAGTGCAAAGCTTGTAGTAAAGCGGTTATGCGGGTCGATCCCACGAGAGCGTGAGGTTTAATGCGTTTTTAAGTTTAAGCTAATGATTTTAAGTTTATCAAATAATGGGGAGAAAAAGGCAGACGAACAAAGATCCACAATTCAAGATAATCGCACAGGCTCCTAATTTCCTACGCATGCAAATCAACCAAGGTCAAAATTAACCTATCCTAAACGCAAATTACTAATATCTTAGATAATTTGTTTATCAATTTTTATCAAAGATTGATTCTTCAAGCACGATAGGCATAAATTCTTTCGAACCTATTATTTAGATTAACAATTTGATAACTTTCGTTCCTCAACAAATTAATTAATCGATTATTATTTGGCGGGATCTAGGTATCATTCAACTATCGTTAAACGAATATCACAAGCTTTATCTATCGATGTCAAGCACGAAATAAACGCAATATAAATCTAACCTTTGTCGAAATAAACCGCAGAAAGAAATAAGAAAACCAGAACGCCTCTTGAATTGCTTCACCCGTTCGTCCAACCCAGGAGTTTAGCTACTCATATTAACTTTGAAATCAAAAGGCTGTTTGATTGTATTCGAAAACCAAAAGAAAAAGACAAACTGCTGCTGTTTTTTATGAAAATCGACTATATGTTCTGTGGTGCCCCCTTTAGGGTTTGATACAAGCTGCTATATATAGATGAACTAAGACGGCTAGGTCAAAACTAAGTCGGTTATGCTTCAGTCGGCGGTCGGACGCCCGTCCATTCTTACTCAACGCTCAAATCGCTCTATAATGAACTTCGAATCGGTGAGCTTTCTCAAACGTTAAATGCTGGCCCGGCGTCAAAGCTGCGTCCAAACTTCTTTGAATGTCACATCTACTCCTCGACGCCGTCCAAATGCTTTAAACGCTCGTCCCACTGGACGGGACACGACGCCATCCAAGATGATTGAATTCCGATTTCTTGATTCTTGTCTCTTCTCCTCCATCTTTATCTCGGTTTAGCTCGAATTATATCAACATTGATCATCAATTTAGCCTCCAACATGTATCTACATCACATCAAAAACACCGCAAAGCGTAACACAATTCTAATAATCATAAAAGCATAATTAAAACATACAAATCCATCAACTGCGAATAACTCCTTAGCCACGTCATTTGCCCAATATTCCATTTAAACACGTGATTTCCATGCGATAAATACGAATGTCGGGGAAAACATTATAAAATATAGCGTTATAAAGTACGTAAATTCACCCTTAACAGGCACATGCATAATCTAACTCTTATGAGTTATGACGGAAGTCCGATCAGGACTTCACCACGTGTCATCTCCACAATGATCCACCTATAAATGAAGATAGGGAAAGACCATCCGAGGAGGGCTTAACCTCCAAGATCCGAGCTATGCAAGCTCGGCTACTCTCCCAACCTCTCAAGGTCGGCCAATTGACAAGGTCACCTACCGTGTCCGACCACTATAGGTCGGCCTAAGTCCCACTCGGACCCAGCTCTCACGTGTGCGGAATCCAGGATAAATAAGGAAGCATACTTAGTCATAACTACTCGATCCCGCCATTCAAATATGCTCATAATTATCTCTTAAAATCAAGTAGATCAAATCATCATTATCTCTTCCTTAGGGAACACGGCATTAGAGTCCAACATGGACACGCTACACGCAACGCTAGGGCACAAGCCCCTCCTATATAAACCATCCCTAAAGAACTACGAAAACTTGATTCCAATACACACATTGGATACGTAGGCAGCTTGAGATATAGTTTCTCAAGTGCAGTCTAAATCTCACACAAACCACCCCCCTCTCTTTTCGTTTTTGTGTTGTTCTTAAAGCTTGTCAGATTGTTATTAGGAAGAAAGCCCCGAATTTATTAATCGACGATTTCCAGCGTCGTCATCTTATGAACTTATGTCGAGCGTAAATTAACCTATCCAAATTAAATCCTACGTTTTCTTTAGTAAATTGTGTCAACCTATATACATGGCATTCCTCTGGACAAATGGAGAGGGAAGTATCTTTGTCTACTTTTCATAACGGGAAGGTCTAAAAAGGAAATTTTCTCCTTTGTTGGAGAGAGTGTCTATAAGAAGTTTAGTAGCCGGAAGGAGAAATATTTGTCACAAACTAGAAAGGAAACCTTTTCGTTTTTACTTTTTTATTTTATTTTAGTAAACATTTTCTCTAGAAGACAGAATGTTTGTTTGGAGATAAATGTCTATACTCCACGGGTCAAGTGAAATAGTATCTAGAAAACTTGCTAAGAACATAATAGATTTTAAGTCTTTCTAACATGATAAAAAATTTCCTCAAAAACAAAATATACATACACCGAATACAAATCATCTCAAAAACGAATTATATTGACAAGAAGGAAAATTCAAGAAGACATCATCATGGTGTGGAACTCATCAAAGGAGAGGACACCATCTCCATTAAGATCAAAGTGAGCAATCATCTTTCTGCACTCTCCAATCGTTTTAGATTCACCCAATCTTTTAAGCATCTTCTTTAAACTCTTGGGGTTTATATATCCTCTGCCTTCAACCTCGTACATCTTGAATGCCTCCCTTAAATCGTTGATTTTCTCATCGTCTCCGCCTCCTTCGACTAATCTGACAAAATCATCCAAACAAAGAAAACCATCTCCGTCGGAATCAACCGACATGACTGCTGCTTCTGCATCTTCTATTGAAATCTCTTCTCCTATGGATATTTCCACACGATGTTGCAACTCCTTAGGGGATAGTTTTCCATCTCCATCTTCATCTAAGCGGTTGAATACGCGTTGATATTGCTGGGATTTCTTCATTTTGATATGTACTAGCTACTATTATGATGAACAAGAAATCAAGGAAAGGAATGATTTTTCTTAACTCAAGGAAAGAAAATATAGAAAGTTAGTACTTGAAGAGAGAGGGAATGAATATATTTGGAATGGTAGTTGATATGAAGATGGGATTCCGCAGCTTAAAGATATATATATATATATATATAGTTGCAAGTTTCTGTGGTAGTTAAAGATGAATTGCATCAGAAACATCTAGGAAATTAAACCAAGCTTAGATATTAACGTATGGAAAGCGTTAAAACAGCGGCCGTCTGTCTTATTGCGCGTCCTAATTATTATCTAATTCCAAAGAAATGGGGAAGAAACCGGCCACCACGTGGAAGTACAACCGTTTAATTAACCCGTCAAACAACGAAACTGTGTAGATTGTCGCCATATGAACAGAATTAACGGGACCCTTCCATTCGAATGATCGCGTCCACAGTTGCGTACTGATCCAAGTCGTCGGTCCTTTGTCAACGATGACGTTAGTATTTTATTAATTTATTTATTTTACTTATTGAGTTTTACTATAACCGGAGTGGGTGTGACGCAAATGTTTCAAATACCGAGTTTTTATTCGAAATAAACGTCCGACAACCATGTTAAAATTTAATATGATTATATACGTAAGTCTAATGTAGTCAATCATCAGAATTCAAAGCGGAGAAGAAAAGACAGACTCATTGAACTAAAATGACTAATTCAAACGATCGAAAAGCAACACATAATGCATATAAAACGTCATTAAAATACTTCATTACAACTGACAATTACAAATCATCCATTACATTTGATAAGCACAAGTGGGAACCACTAATCTCTTGTATTACAAAGATAGAAAAGACTACTCAAATTACAACATAATAGAGATTGGAAGCTCCAACTGCAACATCACCGGATCACATCTCAGTGGCCTCGAATCCAATCTACAACACACCACATTTTCGGTGTGGGAACACACCACCTTCTCAGTGTGGTGAACACTAAATAAAGAGGTAAATACACACGTATTTAGTAAGGGGTAGAAGAATCGGTATTAATAAGTATAGAACATAATAATAAACTACAGATACTACCACATATGTTGTAAAGTACTCAATCTCCCTCTACTAGTCCTGTCAGTAAAACCTCGACCAAGCAGGGATTCGTTACGCTATGACCCAAAGACACTTCGTCGAGTGATGGGTGTGCCCCAAGACATGTTCAGTACCTCATATGGCACAGATTGTTCCATGTGGACTAATCCATATTGCAAAAAGGAAACGTGCCTTACAATTAACCATAACGTTTTAGCTTTTAGACACATCACGTATGTTTGTTACGAAGTTAAACTAATAGTCCAGGTTTATTCACGTATACGCTTCTTAAAGACATCTAGCCCTAGACATTCTAAGTTAGCAACCTAACACGTAACAAAAGGATTATTGACTACTAAGACAATGTCCCGCAAGGTCTAGACAACCGCCTTTCGGTGCTCCTACCTTCTTCCCGTAGAGGGACTAAGTTGTGGTGCAAAACCGATGCTACCAGAAGTCAGTGTTAGACTTTGTCACATTCCATTTAAAGTTCAAAAGAACAAGCATAACACATATAGGCATGTAACATAGATTAAAACACACTTAAAACGCGATTATGTATAAAATAAGGGTCCATGTGCATGCCTGATGTCCCTGTCAAGTTCCCACTTTGCATTTTAAGATGTCGGTATACGTCTTTTGAGAGCGGTATACGCCCGACTTCTTTGTTCCTTCCTTGTATGTTCCAAAAAGGTGTCGGGCACACGCCCGGGGCCGTATTTGTGCAATTTTCCGCATGTTCAATCACCAATGCGGATGTTGTAACAATCTCAACCAAACATTGGCACCTTTATGGTACCAAAACATCACAAAAGCGTGCAATACCGATATATACAATATTCCAAAACACCAAATTTCCGGTAGCACATAACACCACCCGATTCCACTACCTTGTAAATTCAGAAAATTGATCCAAATAGCAAAATAAGGAGAAACAACAATGATCCCTCGATTTCTATGCGTTTTCCTACAAACAAAAAGGTCAACTACGATTACTAAACAATTCTAAGCAACCTGAAACATCTGAACCTAAAAAATTACTAAAAACGATTAAGATTCCAATTTAGGCTAAAACTGAAAACTTACGAATCGATGAATTGCTAGTACCAAAACGATCCTTGAGACGCGCTGATCAACCTTCTCTACTGTAATATGTTCAAAAGATGAACAGATTAAGACTTAGGTGGAAGATTCTTCTTTCTCTTTTCTTTTTCTCCCAAAGCAGAAGAGTGTACGTCCCCTCTCTTTCTGATAATGACGCGCGTGATTAACATGGGGAGTAATGGGGTGGGAGGTTACTGATACAAGAAAATCTCTTTTAATTAACTATTTCCTTTACTTCCTTACCCCGACATAAAATGAAGCTAAATAATAATTGGGGTAAATAAATCCGCAAGATTTTTTCCCCCTACTAAATAATCAAGGGCATTACATCATTCCCCGCTTCAAAGAAGTTTCGTCCTTGAAACTTGCCAACTTTTACACCATTTCCAACCTATGTGTCTAACATCTTTACTTACTCATTACCAAGAGTCTGATACCTTCTGGGGATTCAACTCCCATAACTCTTAACATCCAAACTTCCCACTATCCAACTCTAAATCTCCCATGTATCAAGACTACTCAACCTTACCTAATATTTTCATGAAGCCTAAAGCCATTCCTTTCTATCTTATTAAGATTTCAAGGTCCGGACTATCATCTCACTAGGTCAAACATTATTCCTTCTTAGTGACACTCATTGCTCGACTTAACTAACAACTTATTTGCTAGATTTTCTTATGGTTCAACCTAACTTTATGCTTATACTTCACCTTATCTTCCAATGAGTCATTTTAGAACTTAGGAGACTTAACACACCAATTACCAAATACCTTCACACTGATTTTGAATCTTAACTTAGGTCAAACCTAACTTCCAAATTACTAAATTAACTACGGGCATAACCCTATGAGGTAATTTAATTGCACACTTAGTCCTTATCAATCTCAACCTCCATCAACGCAACGCAAGTTTATTGAAATCTTGCAAGGATTCCGACTAAAGGGTTTTGAGACTTTCCGGGAAACAAGAAACATTTTGTGGGCGAGGCGACGACAAACACAACACTTTCGTAGAAAGTGTTGCAAAAAAAGTCTCTATCTCTAAGATAACGACCTATTGAACGTTAAGGTGGTTTAAAGGAAGCTCATGTTGGCTTCAAAGGGAAGATATAAAATATCTACAAAAGCTCCGGGAATGGCGGTGTGGAAAACATCAAAGCGTTGAATCGTGGTACAAACAACACAAATAAGGAGGATGACGTTTGAACTTAAGACCGATTGTCTTGGTCTTAATCATTATCGGTTAGATTTCGGACAAGGGGTTGCTTGGAAAACCAAGAAAATTGAGAAATGACAAGTTGGGCACAAGAGTGGTAAGACAACTTGGTAAGCCAAAGGAAAAGAATAATGCACTTTAAAACAAGGAAGGTTGCTTGGGTCACAACTAAGACAAGACGATTCCAGTTGTGGAAATCTTTGAATGTTGGTTCAAGATTGAAGGGATGAGGCGTTGTGTCAAAATATCAAAGATATGCACCAAAATGAAAAAGGAGAACATCTTGCTGTTGAAATTCCAATAAGGAGTGAAATTCCGCAAGATACGGTGGTCTGCAAAGAACTCATGCCATTTGGAAGAAAGATAATAAGCTTTTACATGAGCCTCTAGGAAGTAGGGCCGCTAAGTAAAACCTCACCCGCTGAACTTGGAAACATTCAACACAAAAAGAAGAGAATGTTGGTATTGAGAATATTTGGCAAGTGACCTTAATTGTTACCGGTTTACTTGAGGTTATTGGCGAATTAAGAAAGTTCTCAATTCACATGAAAATTGTGAGACGATCATGTTAGGAAATCTACGCGGGAACGCAGCGGAATTCAAAATTTTATTTCCTTTTAACCGGATTGACTTCGTTTAAGCAATAAACAAATAAGCTAATAGACGGTGGTTACCTTGGTTGATCTAAAAGATCGACGCTTTGACCGTCTAAGGAGAGTAGCGATGCACAGAGTCGCCCAAGTGTTCAGCCTCTACCGGTGATCCACACGAATAGCCCGCCGGAATCCCATCATGGATTGCTACTAGAAAAATCCGGTTGCTAGACCAGTCTTTCTCTCTCTTTAATCTCTCTCTAAGAAGCTCTATATTTTTCACAAGAACTATTAGCTATTGGAATTGTGATGTATAAAAGAGCTAGCCAAGCCTTCCTATCTATAGGAGTAACATGCTCCCCCTTCGTAGTCCCCAACTGATTGGGATTAGCTTCCTAGTAAATAAATTGAGAAAGAAAACATTTCCCAATAAAATAAGAAAAATCCATTTGATTGATTTATCTCATTTAATTTAATATTCTATATTAATTATTTTCAATATATTGTCAATATCTTATATTGACTATATTTATCTTATTACCATAAATCTATTTTCTCCAAAATCAATTAATATTTAATATTAATATTATGGTAATCTTATTAATTAAATTGCACAACTCAAATGTATCCTATACACTCAAATCAGGCATCCGGAATATTCTTTAATTAATATAATATTATGATTAATTAATTCACAAAATACATGTATATCATATATATACATGTTTTGAATTTTATGTATCAATATACATATTAGTTAATCAACATAATTAATATCTTGTATTATAATTATTCATAATAAATAAATACTACCATATTAATTTACCACTATAACATTTATATTGTGAGATAAATTCTTTCCTTATTTGGTTATCAACTATAACCACATTTTAATCCGACTTGATGTTCATATGTGTGTGACCCGATAGGCTTCCGAATATGTTGGTTGTAGGCACAAAGTGCAAATTATGAAAATGCCCTTCATGTCTAACGATCATGGGATAGCGTCTAGCAACACACCGTGACCCCCAATCATCGGAAGAGTCAAATGCAATGACTACTACCTTTCATGTGAAAGCGATTACCGTGTAACTTACAATCCTATCCTCGTAATAATATCCATACGGTCGTTAGTCGAAAGTGTCAAAACATCAACTACCGTATCTTATAAATTTGGATATCATGCTCTCTCGATGTAACTCATTTACTTCCACTTTACAAAGATTCACGAGAGTAATGCATTCCTTATAAGAAGGCTCTTTCGGATATTCATCCCTACTGATAGGGTACGCGATTCCCAGATGACGAAACATGTATACTCCACATGCTTCAGCATCACACCCAATCACTACTGCATGATCGTCCCATGGCTAGGGGAAACCTCAATAGTGTCAAAGCATGACAATCCACACCGTGATGCCATGAAGACTCCGGTCCTAAGGATAATTACACAACCGCCACATAGTGTGACACTTAACAGTGTAAGTGAGTCAGTCTAATATACACATTCTCTAATACATGTCCACGTACAGTCCAAGTGTCTCTACACTTCGATAGACGAGATCTATAGCTGCCCTTAAAGACAGAAGACATCTAATACGTGATAGTCTGTTTGTACTATCAATGCCCTGTTTAATAGTACATTAGCCTAGAGACATTTAAGTATCAAACTTATTAAAGTGATTAGAGATCTCATCAACCATAATTGTCTATCATGGTTTCTCTACCACAGTTTAATACTAAGGACGTTATCATATAACAATTCATAATTGGTTCTTTAAAAAGAACAAATATATGACAACAGAAAAGCCATTTAATATATGTATAAACATAAAGAAATAGTAGAAATAATCCGATCCGGTCGAATCCGGTCCAACCCGATTGGGTTTAGGACACTATTTCAATAGATCATTTCCCAACATAAAAGTGAAAAGTGCAAAGCGAAACACCTGAGAGGATAAAACAACTTGAAAGATCAAGAAGATGATAAGTTTCTCACCATGAAGGAGTTACAAGCCAAACCGAGTACACCAAAAGGTCTCAAAATGAAATAAAAGCTCATCAGTTAATGTTCAAGTTCGCATAAGTCGAAATGAGTTTATTTAAAGACTGTAAGGCGGTGAAAGTTTCCTCAAGGTATCGTGAAGGAAGTCAAAAGTTTGGAAAGGGATTTGCAGTGAAAATGATTTTTTTTGTGCTAAGTAAAGGAGAGAAGACACTTAAGAAATTCTTGATAAAGTTTGATTTCATAAGAACAAGCATAACACATATAGGCATGTAACATAGCTTATAACACACTTAAAACGCGATTCTGCATAAAATAGGGGTCCAGACGCACGCCTTGATAGGGCCGGGAGCATGCCTAATGTCCCAGTCAAGTTCCTACTTCGCATTCTGGGGTGCCGGGCGCATGCCCGACTTCTCTGTTCCGTCCCCATATGTTCTAAAAATGTGCCAGGCGCACGCCCGGGGGCAATTTTCCACATGTTTAGTCACCAGTACGTATGTTGTAATAATCTCAACCAAAAATTGTAACCTTTATGGTAACAAAACATCACGAAAGCCTGTAAAACCAATGTATACAATATTCCATGACATCAAATTTCAAATAGCACATAAAACCACCCGATTAATAACACACCATTACCTTGTAAATTCAGAAAATGGATCCAAATAACAAATTAAGGACCAACAACATCGATTCCTCGATTTCTACGCATTTTCCTACAAACAAAAAGGTCGAATACGATTACTAAACAATTCTAAGCAACTTGATATATCTAAACCTCAAATATTACTAAGAAACAATTAAGATTCCAATTTAGGTTTAAACTGAAAACTTACGAATTGATGTATTGCTAGTACCAAAACGATCCTTGAGACGCGCTGATCAACTTTCCCTACTGTAATCTGTTGAAGAGATGAACGGATTAAGACTTAGATTGAAGATTCTTCTTTCTCTTTTCTTTTACTCCCAAAGCTGAAGAGCGTATGTTTCCCCCCTCCCCGAAATTTGTTTTCCTGATAATGGCGTGATTAACAGGGGAGTAATTGGGTGGGAGGTTAGTGATATAGGAAATACTCTTTTAATTAGTTAACTCAACATATAATAAAGCTAAATAATAATTAAGGTAAATAAATCTGCAGGATTACCCTTTTTACCTTTACTAAAAAATCAAGAGCATTATACGGTGTTATTACCACAATCAAATGGTTACATCATGTGATTAAACTCACTTTTACTCTAATGTTTATTGTTTATGGTGTAAGAAAATGATATAGGTACTACACGTTTAATCATAACATTTTTCAATAGACATTCTATCACCATTAATTAAAATGTAAGACTCATTGATTGATATCAAGCCCGGATCAAAGAAGTTGAAAGTGTATTATAAAGGATATAGTAAATATTTGTAGTTGATGTATCGTAACCGTTATAAGACCTTTTGTTTGATTTGAATTACACCATGATTAATGTCGTAAAGTATAACTAAGGCCTTAATACCATGAGGTCATGAGTGTGTATATATGCAATACATATTTGTGCGTTATCGTATTATAATCAATAATGACAAAAGTGTGTTGTGTCAGTTTTGTTACGACAATAACATTTCTTTACCAAAAATATATATCTTGTCTTCATTCACAAATAGTGTTACTATCACAATGGTTGTATCATAACGATTGACAATATAACATTTTTCATAAACCACTCACTAGACGGTTATTCTTGCAATTCGTTTGATTGTAACAATGAAATTCGACACTAGCCACAACGGTCACACATTTTATCGTTATTAATCATTATATCTCTGTATATCAGTTTAGTTTTGACACGAAACTTAAGAAAGCTAATCATTGATCCATTTTATAGTATTCAAGGATAAAAATATCCTTCATATTTGAATGAGATTTATATATTGGAATACCCAATTTTGCATATTAATGAGTTGATTTGGAGCAGATAATAGATGTGAAATATATTTTCAAAAAAAAGTGTTACGTGTTGTTTTGATACGTGAGAATCAAGATGTTCAGAAATCGCCGGGGTAAAATATCGGGAATTGAATCTTTAGAGAATAATCCAACTGTGAAATTGATGGTGTGTTTGTAACGTCCCGTTTCTGGATACGTACCGAGTACTTATCCGGAAAAAAAAACGTTCGACACGTATAACATTAAATACGTATAACATTATACGTAATTCTTTACGTCATTGTATTGAGTTAAGCTATTGAGGACTTATTATTATTAATTATTAGCTATCTTGATGAACCCGATTCAAAACTCTAAGGTTCACTTCATGCTCATAACATGTTGTGAGGATCCTACTTTGTTTCTATCTTAGCTTATCATTGTTACATCAAGTATCCAAGAGCACTACGCACGATGCTGCTCATCGCGAAGCATCTTTTGCAATCTACTAGCGATACATACACTAGTAGACACGTGCTAGTCCCGATAGTGTGTGTGATCGGCGAAGTCTATGCACTCCTGGTGTCTGACAAAGACAAGTGAAGTTATCCACTTTAACTTACCACACCACACATTGCGATATTGTCTTGTGCCTTACCAAGAATAACATTGATGTTTATGCTTTTAACTACACAAGTATGTATGTTATTAATTGTTAACTAGCCACCTATGTATTTTCAAGTAAACAACTCACATTCTACTCCCTCATATTAGACAACTAGACGGCCTATCACATACACAGACATTGATAGATGCTAATCCATCAAAGCACAAGGCCATTCATGCACTTCCGACGGTCCCAAACTTCAACTCTTAGAAGAACCCATTCGGTGCCAGAACTAAACGCATCAGAAACTTAATTATTGTTTTTTCAAGTTTATTTAAGGTTATTATATCATTTATTATCAACCACAACTCAATTTTGGGTCTTAAAACCCAAAACTACACAAAAAGGGTCTTCGCTCGCACTGAAACCCAAACAAAACTCTAAACTACAGCAGTGTTCTGTCTGATTTCTGTTCCATGTCGGCGTGCGCTAAAGCTCTCTGAACCAATCTGCTTGCTCTATGTTCATCCTTGGCGCTTGCTGAACACCCTTGGCGGGCGTCAAAAGGGTCGAAACAGCCCTAAAACTGCAGAATTTGCTGCTCAACAAGTTCCAACCAAAACAAACACTTTTGCAGCAGATTCAACACAAATATAGCAGCGAAACATCAACCAACAACTACTAAACTCTTACCAAACATTATGAAACGATAAAAATTCAATATGAAGACCCTCTTAATTGGAATCCAAAGAAAAACCAAGCAAACTTCACGGCAAAACTGCAGATCCTTGAACTTCGCTCAGCCAAAACCTAATTGATCAACAATTAAACCTAAATTAACTATGATCAAGGGTTTCTAAACAATCTATTCTACGAATTGAACAACTTAAAGCTTCATAAAAGGTTCATAACTAAAAGATTCTAAAACTAGGGCAAAAACGATACCTTTTCCAATCTTCAAACTTTCGGTGTAGAAATGAAGCCCTTCTCACGTTGATTCTGATTCCCTTCTTGTATCTGAAAACCGGTGAACAATTAAGAAGATCATTTGAAGATTCCCTTTGTTTCTTTTTGTTTTCTTTCAAGGCAGACTTCAAACTATGAAGTTTGTGTATTCAGATTATGACAACCTCCCAATAATAATGGGAGGTTTTATTTTCCAAGAAAATAACCTCCATTATTATTTCGTTTTTTTAAACTTAAATCCATAAATATATAAATTTAATATTCGGAATTTTTGCAAAAGGACATGTATGTCATTTTTCAAAAATTGGAATATTACAGTTTTTGTTGATGATTTGTGGTAATGTCAATGGTGACTTTATACGTACCCAGAGAGTATGTGATCAAGCCAATAACATAGTTCTTGTTGTGAAGGCAATGAGTCATTTACATAGGTGTTCCACATGAGAGGAGTTGATAATATTGGATTCATCATTTCGTGGTTTGTGATTGAGGGTCCATTATGATGTTATCGTGAAGAAGTAATGGCTCAATTAGGCGAAAATCATTGAATGGAATCAAATACGGGTGAGAAAAAATCAGTAACCCAAAACCAAACCGAAAACCAACATGATCCAATCCAAAAAAACCAACCTAGTTGAAAACAACTGATTTGATTTGGTCTAAAACCAAAACGAATTGTATTGGTTTGGTTTTGGTTTTTTCAAATTATCTCCAACCCAACCTGAACAAATTACCCTATAAAAACTATTTTATTCGGTAATACTTTATTTAACGTCATAAATATTACTCTCGCCATTTATATTTAATTGAATAAGTTGTCATGATTACGTAGTTAAAGAAAATGGGCATTCGATTTGCTAAGGTTAAAGAGACTGAAATAGCCTTCAATATAATCATTAAATCGCTATAAAAAAATGAGTGGTTTAAAATGATAAAAAAAAAATAAAGGAAAAATAGGAATCATGACATTAGAAAGGAAAATTGGAGGATAAAGACAAATCTACTGTTCATAACCATAAATTTATTATTTGTTGCAGTGGAACTAATCTCAAATCCAATGTTTCATTGTTTCACTGTTTATGTGTTTTTTTACAAAAATGACCTCGAAAATGACGTTGAAAAAATATCAAATAAGATGTCTAAATAAAGATGACGCGAAGAGGAAAAATATGATGAAATAATTACCATCTTTCGACAATCAGATCAAAATATATATTCGTTTTTATAGTGAATACGAAAGAATATAAATCACAGTGGAATAATGATATGTCCGTTTTACCCAGAAAATATTTCATTATCTTCTTTGCATATTTCTATGTTCAAATTCTCTTTTTTTTTGATAATAAACCAAAAAAAAAAAAAAAAAACATTAATCAATGCATTCTCATCTTTCATGCCTTACCTTACAATATAATTAATGCATTCTCATTCTCGTTATGCTCACACACGTATTTTCCCGTGTAAATTAACTAAAATTGGGAAAATGGTGAATTTTATACAACAAAAAAAAAAATGATACTTCATCCGTTTTAAAATATAAGTCATTTTGGTTGTTTTCATAAAGATTAAGAAAGTGGTTGAATGCCACTAATTTACAATAGAAATGTCTAACATATCATTAATGAAATGAATATAAAGTATTGAAAAATAGTTTGATTGTTAATAAATTAGAGGTAAGATAGAGAAAAGTGTAATAAATACTTTATTAATAAAGTATAATGACTGATATTCTGGAACAAACAAAAAAGTAAAATGATTTATATTTTGGGACGTAGGAAGTAAAAATACTAGGCGGTAAAATTGCCAAACCGCAAGATGTGCGGCGAATCCGGCGATTTCCAACCTTGACCCTTGGGATGATTTGCGCTATTCACTCGTAAAATAATAACCGTTTCCAACATTTAAAAAACGAGTAACGATAGAGTTATTCCCTCAAGTCAGTATTGTTACACACAAGAATTGCTTTAAGTTTTTTTTACAAGTAAAAAATATGTTGTGAGATGATGATGGTGTAAAAATAGTGCAGACTTGAGGGAGTAAACTTAGCACTCTTAAAAAAAAAAAAGATACCCGATTCCTCTCGAAAATTAAACAATAAAAGAACCAAGTAGCTTGACTCGAGTGGTATGTGACTTAAAAATACCCAGAAAGGTCATCGGTTCGATTTTCCTCTGAGGTGTCATGTTGAAAGAGCTATTGCTAGACCTTATCACTAAGTAAGAGTCAGACTCTGCAGGCACGGTCTGGCCGAACTTCGAATTAGTCGGACCACTGGGTTCCGGATACCGGAAGTCTTAAGAAGAAGAAAAAAAAATTAAACAATAAAAGGGTATTACCGTCAATTCATCAGCTCAAGTACAAACCAAGAGACGCTCTCCAAAACCCCTGCCTTTTCGTATTCATTCATCGCCATTGCTTTTTCTCCCACATATCGCTCTCCCCCCACAACTTAAAGGTCTAACCCGTTGTCTGTGCCGCCGCCGCCGCCTCCTCCTCCTCCTCCATGGCAGTGCTCAGCCGGTGCATTTCAGCACAACCTATCCTCTCGAGGGTCCTGCGCTGGAATCGATCTTACGCATCGGCAGCCGCAGCTCAGCTGGACTACGACTTCTTTAGTGACGATGAAGATGAGCATAGAAAAGAAGGTAACTGGCCGGTAGCGGAGGAGTCGGAGAGCTGGGTCTCAGGAAGAGGTGTGCAGTGGGTGATCATTGGTGATCCAATGGCTAAGAGACACGTATATGCTGAGAGACTTTCAAAGCTTTTGGATGTCCCCCATATATCCATGGGTACCCTTGTTCGTCAAGAACTCAACCCTCATTCTTCTCTCTACAAAGAGGTAGCTTTATTTTCTTTGTTGTTCATTTTTGTTCATCAAGAATTAAAGAACTTTCGGATTACTGATTGTTTTTCCCTATCACTCCCTAAGTGTATGCAATGCTGAGGCTTTCAACAACAATAAAGGGGAAAGCTAGTTATATATGGTTAATCTAGTAGGTAGTTGTTAGGTTGTCTGGAATTCATTTTTTGTCAAAAAAAAAAAAAGAACAAGAAAATAGTAATTGACTGTGAAATGATATATGATATATTGAACTTGTACTAATCTGATATCAATTGGATTGGATTCTACCCGTTTTATTACTTTTTTTTTTTGGTTCTTCAGTATTTTGGTTGTCAAATCTTTTGCTGGTGCCATGGCAAAGTGGACAAAATCATTGGTTGTTTTTTGCTTCATTCAGATAGCAAGTGCTGTGAACAAAGGGAGGCTTGTACCAGAGCATGTGATATTTGGTCTGTTGTCAAAGAGGCTTGAAGAAGGCTGTGGCAGCGGTAAAAGTGGCTTCATTCTTGATGGGTTTCCGCGGACAAGGGTTCAAGCTGTAAGTGAACCATTTACTGTGTTTTTCATTAGGACAAAGCCTGGATTACTCAAAGTTTTGCACAAGTTTCCTTTCTGATTCTTTAGCTAGATATCATAAAGTTCTGTTTGTGTTTTTGTATTGGCTTTTTATTTTTCTAGGTTTATATTTGAAGTATAATTGTTGGCATCAAAAGCACGATATCAGTTGGGAAAATATACATTGTTTAGATTTGTTTTGAGGATTGAGGATTATGAAGTGTGATATTGTAAAATCCTTTACCAAAAAGATTTCATAAATCAATACTTTGTTCACCGTTTTGCATACTATTTCTCTGTACAGGAAATTCTGGATGAAATTGCTGACATAGATTTAGTCGTTAATCTGAAGAGCACAGAGTTCTTGGCAAAGAATGATATAGGCATGGGAATCCTGTCCCCTTCAAGAGAGTTTTTCAGAATGGGCAGATCTCGGTTCAATCTTACTCTACAGTCACAGGATTGCCATTTGAACTCTTCTTTTAACACAGACAATGCCTGGAAGGAGAAACTCCGTCTACATTACGAACAGGTAAGCTATCATGTCTCTCTAAGGACAGGCTGGAAATTAATTAAGAATACTTAAAAGGTTATAAAAAAAACTTAGACAACTGAAGATTAAAAGAGCTACTAATTAGTATTTTCAATGTTCAAGCATGCATATGAAACCAGTGCTTTAGTTGGTGTTTCTCTTCTCAATACTAATTTTTATACCGACAGTTCATGCATGCATTGATCATTCATTTATGCTTTTTACCAATATTGAACATGAATAGATCCCAATGTCCATGTTTGTCTGTGTGTCTTGTTAAGCTATGTTGAATTTCAGACAAGGCTTTTGTTTTGGCAAGTTGATTACTTTATGGAGACATGAATTTTCGTTGGTTAGAAATTGTATGTACATAAGTTTCACATAACCCTTTAACTATTGGGGTGATCTTCTGACAAGTTACATTGTGATTTGTTTATCTCCAGATCAAGCCACTAGAAGAATACTACAGGAAACAGAAGAAGCTTCTCGAGTTTCCCGTCTCTCGGGCACCTGGAGAAACCTGGCAAGGCCTTGTAGCAGCATTGCATCTTCAGCACATTAATGCTGCTAGCTCATCTCAGAAGTTGTCTGCATGATGAAGCGTCTGATATGATTTGTTTCTTCATACCAACATAGAACTGGTAAATCAGAGGAGTACACGACACAGTGGAAGATTTGCTGTTTTCACTACCCTTTTTTGCTAGAAAGGAAAAAGATCTCAATTTTGTCCGATATGAGCATTTGATTACTTTTGTAGTAGTATATGTATCTAAACTTATGGCATCTTCAATTCAAAGAAATGTCAAAAAAACTCACTACGCTTAGTATAATACATGGTTTTTCGATTGGCACAATGTTGTGATTGTATCATATTTCAAAGCGAAGCTAATTAAATCACTGAGTTCATACATCAGTTGCTGCAGTTCCATATCTTTCGAAGAAGTTGATATCGCATAGAATCATTGCTTGCGTTTTCTTCTGATTTCCAGGCTTGCTTCTTCTGAAATGAATTATTACGGGTGCTATCTGTGTAAATACAACTTATAGGTGAATCCAGCACATCAAGTTCATCATCACTAGTGTGTGATTTAGTGAGCAATAATGAACCACTTCTTGTCAGCTTAGACTGGCTACCACCGTCTTTCAACATTCTGACAATGTCAGATGGTAATGGTGCAATATAATCTATTTGAGCTGCAGGATATGGGAAGTTGACAACCGCGTTTTCTTCAGCATCAAAAGAATCCTAACAATTAAAACAATGTAGAGAAAATGGTGTTGGATTCGTCTTCCACAACAAGAATCAATTCAATTCACTCTGTCAGAAAGTTACCTCTGAATTCAATGCTTCAAGAGCGATTTTAGGTATTGGATCAGGGCAAAACTCATCAGGGACAAATATGTTAAGAACCCTTCTTATCAGTGCTGGACCAAAAGTAGGGCAGACCTAAAACAAAGGGAGAAGTACAGATACAAGCATGATATTATCGATATAATTATGATGAATGATAAAAATCAAGTAGAAGTCTAAAGTCTAACCTCTTTTCTAATTGTCCTGCTTAGCAACATATCTTTTGGCAGCATCATAAGGTCACTCAGTTCATTGAGAAGATGAAAAGATTTTAAAGTTGTTTCATGGCTGTTTTTCTCGTCGTCACTGGTTTCATCTATATTTAGATCTTCAAGTGAAGGGTCATCATCAAGACCAAGGAGATCAGAAAGCCATCTGGCCCAATTTCCAATCTGCCAACCACAGAGCCAAAAAAGATGAATTTCTATCGGAAATATTCACATAAATCGGGATCATACTTGTGAAATAGGTGCACCGAGCCCTTCAAAAACCCTATTTCAATGTCTAGGATGATTCTAAAACCTATGTTTAAACCCTCGTGTTTTAATGTTAAAATAGGGTTACTGGAGTGATACTCATTAATGTGACCATTTTTTTTTGCATTGTAACATACAGAGGACATCTTCCCCTAAGTGTGTGACTTATAGACTATAGTCTCCTAAAGCACAATGAAACCGAAAGGTTTTGTTCATACCGCGATTTTAAGTTGAGCACCTGCCCCAAAGCTAGCCTTCCCAGCAGGTATTGGAAGAACTTGGGCGTCACTGATAGGGTCAGACACTGGGTGGTAGGAATACCATCACCAGATTCACGAAGGATAGCATTCAACATGGCTACGTCTAATCTAGCCACACACTGCTCCATAATCTGGTTAATAGAGCAAACAGATCAATTTTTCATATCTTGATGATCTAATAAGATTAAATTTTACAAGTGATTAGGATGCAAAGACGTATGGGCATTGGGCAGTATATATCCACCTTAAAGTTTTAAAACTTTAACTTGTTAGGTAAGAGTACTGTAACAGAAATGCTAGTTTCACAACAAAGTGACACAAGGCACTTTTAAATCATTGATGATCATGGTGGGTAAAACTAGCCATTTGTTCTGTGTCAAGGAAACAGAAAGCAATGCAACATTAAGAAAACAATTTGTTTCTTGAATGTGTGTATTATTCTAGGAGAATGAGCACAGACACCATACCATTCGAGAAAGTGCAGGTAGACAGCCGCATTCATGTCCTTCAGCTCGAACAGGACAAATCCTTTCATACACATCCCTGAAAGCCTTTTTCCAAAGCTCCAGAGAAAAGTTTACCTGTTCTTGATCACCTGACATCTTGATTGCCTTTCCAGCACCCGACTGCATATGTGGAGTGAGAGTCTAGTGGAAATGACAAAAGCACATTAGGCCAATCCCAGCTGATACAACTCAATTTCACATGAAATAGTAGTAATAATAATTTGAGTGCGGCAGAACACAAGTTTGAATTACCTGCCACCAGATCGACTCTATTATCCGTGTAACGATCCATTCCTCAACTTTTTCAAGAGCAATTTCAAGTGTCTGAGAGTCCTCCCATTCTCCAAGACTTTCATAAAGGGCATTGTCAAAACCTTTGTTGGGAAGACACTGCCATTTTAATGGAAACGTATTCTTCTTCCCGTTCTTCGCAGGATGCCCAGAGAAAGGTAGCTGCTCTTCCCCGAGCGACTCAGTGATAATTGCTCTTAAAAGGATGGAGTTTGACAACCAAAAGGTTAATCTGCGTTTATAATACGAGTCAGCTGGCGAAGGATAATAAAAAAAAAAAGGAAAACAATAACCATGATTAAATGATAGATCATGCACCGGACTAACCTTTCATGTAAATGATAAATCAAGCATCAGTAACTCAAATGCAGGTAGTTTAAGATCCCTAATACATCATTTAACCCTCAACGTATACGTGTACAATACACAAATATTGGGGGGGAAATAAGAGTAGGTAACCAATTCAATCCAGCAGAATAGGATTTGTACTGCTAAGCTTAAAGACCTTACGAAAAAGATGGAAAATGATAATTCTATCACAGAGTATGAATCTTTCACTTACCTTGAAACGGTAAAAGATAAAGGGTATACGTAAATAAATGTTTTCTGTACCTTGGGGCGTCGTTTCCACATGCCTTTGTGACAAGTATCAATCCTGAAACAGAACTTTTAGCTGCACTTGCTCTTCCTGATTGAGAATTAACTTTAGCTGCATGAATTATGAATCTAGACAAGCGACGTGCTGGAGCATGGACCTTATTGGTGGAACTTCCATGTTCAGCAACCACGGCGTAAAGAGCAGCCTCAATAGCAGCTGCCTCAGTCAACTCCCATTCAAGTTTCTTCACTCTCTGCTTCAAATGCTGTAGTTTGCTGTCTGAAAGGACGTTTCTTGTTTCTTTAATATGCACCTTATTATCTTTGCTATCATTCGTAGTAGAAGATTGAACACCATTCTGCATGTCCTTCTGGATAGACTTACTATTGCTAACCAGTACACCACTTCTGCTCGAGTTTAATGATGAACGAACCGATCTGACATGCCGGTGTTTATCATCCCTATTAGGAGATATCAAAGAACCCCCAAAAGAAACATCCATCCAGGTGCCGTTCTCTGAATTACTAATCCCTGGCTGTTCTTTTGTACCTTGATCACTTTCTTCCATAATATCTCTCTCTTCTCTGTTTTCTTGGCATTTATCTATTATGGAGTTAACAAGATCATTTCCAATCAAAGTAGAACTTGCAGCCTTGTGTATGTTTTTTGTGCTCTCAACAATTTCATCATGATCTACACTATCTTTGATGCTGGAGTAAAAAGAATCAACCGCGTCCAACTTCTCTGAAATGGTTACAAAGGAGGCAACTTTATTTGGAGGGCCAGCAGATATGCTCACCCCAGTGCTATCAGAAGGAACACAACCTAAACCAAGTAAAGCGTCTTTCCGTATATCATTACGTACTTGATCATGTGGAACAATTATGCTGTTGTAGTTGACATCGTCTTCTGTTACTTCACATTGCCCAGAAGAAGATGAAAGTTGAACAACAGACGAAACTGTGCTCTTTGCGAACCATGATGATAAATCGGTTGAAGAAGTCCGAGAGGAACCCCCATTTGAACTTGCAGTTGACAAAGTAAACTGTTTGTCATCTGATTTCAAGAACTCACGTGTTAAAGAAGGGACGACTTCAGATCCTCCAGAATCAGCCTTAACACTCTGCAATCCACGCTAAAACAAGCTTATTTAAAAATGTGATATGCAAATATCAAAGGATATAATAATCAGATACGGGTTTTTTACAACCAAACAGGAAAAATGTATATAGATAAATACCGCTGTGTTCTGAGACAGTGAACCGCCATTGGATTCCACTGGTGAATACGAAGTAGCTGGTGATGAATGTGTAGTAACATCATCATCGGTATTTGATGCAGTCTCTGCCTCCTCTGCATACTCTTCAGACATCAATGCAGACACAGAATCACCGCCGTTCTTCTTTATTGATGATACCCTCAGCAAAGGATCCCTCCGTATTCTGTCAATCGACTCGATTTTCAGGAAAAGAAATGGCTGTGCTGTGTTCCTATAACTACGTTTACAGTTAATGGCAGCACTAATACACAAAGACTCTTTGACAACGCCGTAATCTGCCAGGTCAACAACAGCAGTCCCCAGTACCTGACCTTTCACAGTCTTATCCCTTCGTGGTTCAACAAGATTGAATTCGATACAGTTCTTCTGGAAAGTGTTTTTGTCCCCATTCTTACCCGAAAGTTCCCTCAACAGTGTCACAGGAAGCTTAAAAGATTCATTAAATTCAATCCTACCGTCACAAACCCCGGAGCCAGTACCCAACGATGGAACGATTTGGCTGGTTAAGCCGGAGTTGCGATCACCATGTTCCCATTGGATTATAACACTACGAAGTGTTCGTAGTGATTGAGACGGGGGCCAAGGTTTAATCTCTTGTATATGGATCAGATAATCAAGCTGAATAGAGGGAATCTTCCGGTTCTTGGCCTTCACTGTGGGAACCATGATTAAATCTGTACTAATAGTTTTCCCCTATAGCTTTAGGGCTAATTCACTATTATGCCTGAAAAAAACCAAAAGAAAGAAGTCTGCTTAAACTTGATAACCACCATGGACAAGAAGAAGCAGACAAACATCTCAGACATTAAAATAAATGTTTGATAGACAATGCCACATGATGGTTATACAGACATTTAAAAATGTATCACAAACAAGCTGCTTTTTCTTGATTGTGTCCTAAAGCTTTCATCTTTCACATGCTAAGTCACTTCAATCAACTGGAAATGGAAAACAAACCGAATAGTAGATAGATAGAACTCATAAAAAAGGACTAACCAACTACTCTGATATGCACGTGAACAACTCACCTTCTTATTAAAGATATTTCAGAGAAGTTTGACAAAATGAAGCAAACCATAATTAATATGACCATAATTGGTACTCAAACAAAGAAAGAAAAAAGTCCAAAGGTAGTAAACATTACCACAAAAAATAATTGAGAGCAAGTAAATTGAAAAACCCAGAAGGGGAAAAAGAGAAAGCTAGGTCACACAACCTACACCATTTCTGGGAATGCAAAGAAGCTTCCAATATAATGCCTCAAGTAAAAAGAAGCTGTCTTGATGCATATTTAACTGGAAGAGGAATTTTCAATTTAAAGACAAAACATTTAAAAAAATGCTGGTGATTAGAGCACTTACTTTAAGAGTTGGTGGTGGTGCCCAGGAAGCAAAGAAATGCTGGTGGAATAACCCAAAAACAGGGGTAAAAAGTAAATAAATAAAAAAAATCAACAGTATCTCCAGTTGAGAAATGGTGAAGCAAAGTTGAAAATAAGTGAAGAATGAGGTCCGAAGTCTTTTTCATTGCAGCTGCAGATGGTGAAGGAATTGGGAGTTGGTGACGAATAAAACTTGTTAAAATCAAGAATGTTGTCAGAGGCAAAGCTGACAACACCACAAGCACAATTAACAAACACTGAATTAAAGAAATTATTAGTTTAGTTTAGTAGAGTTAACAGCAGCTGGTATAGTATAGTGGTATGGTGTAGGATTCAACTATATTCAAGCTTCACTTTATGTTTTCTAAATTTTTGTTTTTAATTAACGATTGCTGTGATTCCAAAACAAAACTACTAGTATATTTCAGATTGCTACTTCAGCATTTATTATATGTTTTTTTCCCTCATCTTACTTTTAATTTATTTTATTCAATTACTTTTAGTTACATTATGACTATTATATTAATTATAATCAAATAAGACCATTTCGTTTAAGTTTTACGACACATACTCACTTCATATAGAAACATCCGTGGAAAAAAAACCTACAAAACAAGATGGAGGTACTACTTTTTAACAGAGATCGAACCGTATGAATGAGATTTACTTGATTATGTAGAGGCCTATTGATTAATATGGATTTCAATTTTAAATCAATAACGGACAAGATATAATCACAAAATTCTTCGACCTATGGATCCTGAAATAACACAATGATCACGGGACAATGTCCAATACAAAATATACACACATAAATAATACTAATAATAATAAGGGAAACTTGAGTTTCTATGTCTGAAAAGTAAAAAATTGGAAATATATGTCTCATATGAAGATGTTTGAAAAGCTATGTCATGAGATCGAGTCGACGCGACGCGATGCGATGATGCGCGATGCATGTGGCGAAATGGCGCTGGCGACATGACGCATGAAGCGACAGCGAGGCACGCATCATACAAGACATATTTTGTCAATTTTTTTATTTTTTAAGCATATTTTCAAGTTTCCCTAATAATAATAATAGAGAAACAGAAGAGATTCTCAGGCACGACGAATGCAGCAGGAGTGGTACACAACACCACACAAAGCCACTATCATTCCAAGGGAAAAAAGAAATTCTCATGGACCGAGTCTGTACAGTAGTAGTGGGATTACCCACCACTTTCTTTGGAAGTATTCGCCAACATGATCTCTCAATTATGTGGTACTTTTTAAAAAAGAGAATAGTCAATATTTATTTATTTTTACCTTTCTTTTCGAGTAGCTTTGCGTCTAGAGGTGTAAGAAGTCGAGTGAAATTTGAGTAAAAGGTGAGTATCGCTCTAAGCAGGTCGAGTATTTTAAAATATTATCGAAGTCACTGAGTATTTGAACTCGAGCTCTGAAATTGAGATTCAAGGAAGTTTACAATTTCTGAAGCGGAAATTTCGAAGTTTTATGTCGAATTTTATCGAGTCTAATAGGTTATGAAATGTAACTCAAAAATAATTTAAATTATCACATGGTAAAAGCAAAAAATGTAATATTGAATGGTTATTATATGAATTTTCTTATTTAAGATGCAAAGAATAATTATTGAGTCATAACTAGATTATTAATGTAAAGTATTTGATGAACAACATGACACAAAAGATATAAAATCAATGAAAACAATAGAATTTGATATCATAATTACATTCATTACAAATATAAAAATACATAAACATATTTATAATAATATATGTATGTATATCTGCATAAATATTCATATATGCTTATATAAATATGCATTCGATCTTGCTCGGGAGTAGTCGAGTCGAGTACGTTTAATCTTCGAGTCGAGTCGAGTCGATTTCGAATTCGAGCTAATTTAAACCGAGTCGAATCGAGTTTTGTCTCGAGCCAGTCTCGAGCTACTCATGAGTAGCTCGGCTCGCTTACAGCCCTATTTGCGCCTATTACTAATCAGATTGGTTTGGTTTGGTTTAAACTAATTTCAGTTTGGATCGGTTTATTAAGCCTAATTTCATTTTACATACAAAATATTATAGAGCATATAGCATAGTTTTTTTTTTTCCAACAAAACACGTAGTATGCAAATAAAATACTTAACAAAGCATAATCAAACAAATGCTTCGAAATCACACAAATATGTTACATATTATATAACCATTAGACACGCTAGCAAGTAAACTGTTAGATTTTTTTTTTATATATTGTTATCGTTTGTATTCGGGTTGCTGTAACAAAACACATGTAGCTGAACGGATCCACCTATGAAATTTGAATGGATGCATTTGGGCATTTCAGATACATGCATCAGTGAAGTAACACTAATTCGGATTCATCCACCTACGAAGAGATGCACCTAACGAAGCCAAAAGTTGTAATTTTTGGCCCAACGGAGATGAACTTTACCCTTTTCGCATCGGAGTATCTCACTTCATGTATGAGAGTACCTTTGGCCTATAAAAGGCACCAGCATGCAAACGAAAACCATTCACTTGTCGAAAAGCATCATCAGAATAATTTCGAGTGTCCTTTAGTTTGGTTCAAACAAGTCACTGTTTAAATCAAGCAACTCATTTGTATCATTAGAGAGATTTTCGTTAATTCCCCAAATGACTATTATAAGGGACGAAACATCTCTTTAAGAATAATGTATTTGCGTGTCTTGGAGTTCTTCTTTGTCTGATCTATCATTAGAGAGATTTTCGTTAATTCCCCAAATGACTATTATAAGGGACGAAACATCTCTTTAAGAATAATGTATTTGCGTGTCTTGGAGTTCTTCTTTGTCTGATCAACATTTCTAAGTGTTTTAATTTTGTTTTTCAACACAAACATCACTCCCCACTCATACTACCCTCGTTCCAAAATGCAAAGTCCGTTTAGATATTTTCACACAAATTAATAAAGTTGTTAAGTGTCATTAATTTTAATTGTAAAAGTCTAAAATACATTTTGATAATTATTAATGTAATAATTGTAAAGTAGGTGAACGTATAATAAACTATGGGTCAAAGGAAGAAAATGTAATTAGTGCTCCATTGGTTTTCTAGACGGACTGATATCATGAGACATATTCAAAAAGTTAAACGGACTTGTATTTGGCACGGAGGTAGTATTTTTTTTTGTGCATCTTAGCCAATCAAATTTCAATCCATTGTTTTGTGATATTCAAAAAATATAAGCAAATACAAAACATGGATCTTTACGGTATCTTGAGTGATAATATGAACGAAAAATGGTCCTTGTGCAATCACCGATATATTTAACCACTACTTATAAAAGAAGTATATTTTACCCTAATCGGTTCTCACTTAGCTTTGAATGCCAATAACGCAATTCCATAAGATTGGTTTAATAAAACTATCACAACCAACTAAAAAAAAAAAGTAATATACATACTTAAACAAAAGAATGTCATTTTATTTTTATGAATAGACAATTGATTCGGGTTCGGGTTCGGGTTCGGGTTCGGGTTCGGGTTCGGGTTCGGGTAGAATAAAAATAACGAGAACCAATCCAGTATGATTTGCTTCGGTTTGAAACCAATCAAATAATTCCGTTTGCAATTGGTTTGGGAAATTTTGGTTCGGGTCAATTTGAAATGGTTTATTGGTTTTTTCTCACCTTTGAGGATTTAAAAAGAACGTAGCATTTTTTTGTGTTTTCAGAAGAAAAAAAACACGCATCAGCCGAAAAAAATGCATGTTCCTAGAACTCCGGAATTGCAATTCGAAGGAAATTTGTTATATCTAATATTTTTTTTTTGAGGGGCAGTTATATCTAATATTACTAAGGGAAAATGCAAATTAAATTCCTTCAACTATACTCTATGCAAATTTTACATCTCAAAACTATAATTTGCTATATTTACAACTTTAAACATTAATCTATGAGCAATTTTCAACCTTAAATCATTAATTGTTCTAGCGGTGATCCTATATGAAAGCTTCTTTGGCTTTTACAGACAAAACCTTGTATTCAGCATTTTTATGGCGTGCTCTACTACATAATGCCCTCCCAATGGGACAATCTTTAATGCATAGGAGTTTTGGAGATGGATCATGTTGAATGTGTGGATGTGCTAGTGATTCTTTTACATCATGTTCTGTTTGACTGTAAGCGTAGCTCAGCGATTTGGAGCATAGCGGACCAAGGAAAGTAGAGATGTGTGCAAGCCTCGTCTTTTGTAGATTTTTTTCCATGTCATCATGAAGTCGCAACTACTACCAACGAGAGAGAAGCACTTTATTATGTGCAATATGCATCATATGAAAGGCACGGTGCAGTGCGCTTTATGAAGGGCAACCAACTAAAATAGAAGAAGAACCAAATACTACGTGGTTTCCATGCCAAATCCTGTACATTTGAACTGGCTTAAAAATATTCAACACTAAATTATTATGCTGGTAAACTGAAATCGTGCAACAAAAATCCTTCAAACAGAAATTTAATTAAAAGCCAGTTAGCTGCAATCCAAACATAACCACTTATTGTTATTATATTATGGGGGGTGGGGGTGGGGCCTTTTACAACAGAATGGTTTAAAAAAGGGTTTTAATAACATGTAGATTAAATTGTGAAGCTTCATTGTTTTCATTCACACACAGCACAACTTCTACAAAGTTACAACTTCATAGCAATTCAATGTATCAAAATGACCGACAATTCACAGAAACATATTATATGAAGCAAATGGTGTTTCCATCCATCAACATATCATTAGCATGTCCTCAGCCATCTATTCTTTACATGCAAAATGTTACGGGTGCTTCACCTGTCTGTCACACCATGCCATCTGTCCTGCACAGAAACACCATGGCTCATTACATATATATCTATCACTCACAACTAACTCATTGGTGAACGAGGAGCAGCAATGAATTCGTATGACTGAGAGCACCTGCAGTAGATATTGTGTCCACAACATTCAAATTCACCTAAAACTGTCTACATCAAAATCTCTACTCGGGTTTGTAAAATACATATGCGTTACTTGTACCACACAAAATACACATTTCTAATGCATTTCATTCTAAATAATGATTCTCTAAAATAGAGAAAAATGGTGTTTGAGTTTCTAAAATAGGGAATCTGTTAACAAAACTAATGCAAAAGCTCTAAGTAAATACTTGCAGACGAATCTTTGAGTTTCTTTGCCATAAACCAAAAACTGGTTCTTCATCGATTGACAATTGTTAAACCATCGGGCACTTAATTCCGATTGAATAACCCATAATGAAAAGTGGAACATACATCATATCAAGTCTCTAAGAAAAGGAAATGAAGGAGAAAATAACAAACACATGAAGTGATGCACATTTAATACATATACCTGCATTATCTTCAACGAGAAGTTTCTTGCATGTCATCAGTACAAGAATCCAAATATGAAATAACATGGTCAGCTGCTTTGCATCCTGTAGATATTGCTTTACCAACCGACAGGCCTTCCTTGTGGTTACCTAGCATTTTCAACATATGTATTACACCGACAACTATGCCAGCCATAAACAATGTCGAGTAAAAGTAAGGGATAAAGACACTTCTGGTTGGTCCCTTTCGTTTCAAGTAATTTGTCATTTTTACCCCTTATCCATACATTATTTTTTTATATCTAGCATTGGAAGAACAATGGACTCCGACCAATAAAAACTTGAAACGTGAAAAGGTAAAAAAAAAAAATGCTACATGAGGGGGGGAAAATGTCAAAATGAATCATTGAGGATATTAATGCAAAAATCATGACACAAAAGGGACCAAAAGTGTCGTTACCCTGCAAAAGTACACATATACCTGCATAAAAAAATCCTGGAAGGTCCTTTTCTAACTTGTCAATGGCTTGTATGACAGCCTTATAGTTGCGCCCATATAATGGAAAAGCTTTACTCCAGTAGAAGTGACTGTAATAGATCACTGACGTGGTCAGAAAAGTCGTAATCTTACATTATCTGCCCAAAAATGATATTAAAGGAAAAACGTAGGTTCACATGAGAAGCAATCAGATACCTTAAAAACGTAGGTTCACCTTCAGCACCCAACAACTGGCTAAGATCAGATGCGACTACTTGCTTTAAATCATCCCTAGGAACACAATAATTCACTTACTTTGCATGCATTCATAAAAGAAATGATATTTGGTCCCCCCTTTTGATACAAGGTTTTTGCACTTCTATTATCAATGTTTCATCTTGGCAATTTTACCCATCAGCCATACATTTATATTTACATTTTCAGTCCAAAGTACCACAGGTCCAAGATCTAGCATTGAAGGTACGGCAAGCTTCAGCCAATAAAAACTTGACACGTGGTAAAAATTAACTGAAAAGGTAAAAATGCATAGATGGGGGATAAACGTACCAAGATGAAGCATGTGGAATAGAAGTGCAAAAAGCATGAAACAAAAGGGACTGAAAGCGTCTTTATCCCCAAAAAATAATGAACAACATTACAACCACATGAAACAAAGAAAGGTGGCAAATGAACATATTCAAGACCTTGAAGCTTTTGCTAATTCTTTGTTTCGGCTTCCTCCAACGAATGTGGTGTAAAGATACACATCACTGGGTGCACGGTCAGGAAACATCATAGAAGAGAAAAGGGTGCCTGCTTGCAAAAACATCACAAGTTTGAATTTGAAGTGAAATTCAATATAATCGTCTCCAGTCTCTCGAAAACAGCAAAGGTTTACCTAGAGTCATCAAACCATTTTCCTGCTCTTTCGAAGGAATAAGAACTCCAAAACCCTCCAAGGGTTGTTTTACATTTACTTTTTTGAAAGCGGTAATCATAACTGTCAGTGGTAAATAAGTTATCTGCACACATTATGAAGAAAGAGAATTTCTTTATTACATTAACTAGGATCCTGTGTAAATTGTAAGGCAAAAATAGGAGAAATGAACTGAAATATGAGTATTGAAATACATATAACCTACCTCTGGAACAAAATCAAGTAGAAACGGGTTTCCCTTTTTAGTAATCTTCAAATCTTTGACTTCGCAAAGAGGCGCCTACATACATGTTTTTATGTGAGAAAGACAGTAACACACTTTACAAGCACATACAAAAAATAAAAAATAAAAAAACAATTAGTAAAAAACTGATGGCGTATGGTCAATAGCAAAAGACGGTATGATGACCTGTACTGGAATTGTTCACAAACAGGCATCAGGCCATATATTTGATATCGACCAGGATGTTGCTTATTCAAAAAAACACAAAAAAGGTAAAATTAATTTAAATTAGTAGTAAATGTAAACTGCTCCCAAAGAGTTGTGCAAAACTTCACTGAAACAGAAAATATAACATCCAGATTGATGGTGAAAGTACCACTACTACAAACAACTAAACAATCAAAATGTTTAACCCTTTGAGATCGAATTTTGGATGCACTACTCACAGTAACAACAACAGCATCAAAAGATTTTTCTTGAGGCGGTATTGCATTTTGTGAAGCGTAGGAAACTGTCCAACTATCCAGTGAAGAGTCCCCAGGACAGCTGCAAGATAGTTCCAGCACCTTAGACCTTAATTCAAGTCTATCTTTCCCTAAATTTTTGCAAAGGGAATCAACGAGAATCTGCCAGAAGGAATCTAAACATAATTAAGACTGAGATTTAACATGGATTACATAAAAACATGTCGTGGAAAGAAAGAAAAAAAAAAACATGTTGTGGAAAGAAAAGAAAAAAAAACATGTACAGTGGAGAAAATACAGCTTCATAAGAACTAAGCCCAACTTTCACCCATTCAGAACTAAATCTATATAGTAGTTAGAATAACTACAAATCCTTTCCATTACAAGTTTAAATTATAATCTTTACATATTTGCTAAATCTTGCATTAACCCTTTTATATAAGTAGCACAACCATTTTTATACCTGCATTCCCCAAGGAATGAAAAAGACCCACGTTAGCGCTTTTATCCGGGCCAGAACTCTTAACTCCTTTATCATCCCCCTTTTTAGAAGATAACTTGGATTTAAAAGCCCCTGAAACAATCGAACCAAACCTGAGGGCATAAAAATCTCATTTATCAACTGCCAACAAGATGCACAGATAGTTGAGACAGTTGCAACTGTCTACATTTAAAGTATGTGTGATACACACAAAAATATCTAACTCTGCGTTCAGAAAAGACGAAAGAAGGTAATGACATCCCACCTTTTCTCTAGATTCCATAATTCTGGAAATGCATAGGGCATCTGTTTCAAATGAAAACAAAATAAAATAAGAGAGTACGTAATATAAGCAGAGACTAATTTATAAGCAAACATGCCAACTAATGGGAGCAACAATTGCTGAGCCAGAATTCCCCAAAGTAAAGAATTTATCATTATCTTTTCTGCCACTGAATCAGCAACGACTGAATGGGAGCAAATTCTGGGAATTGTCGTTAGAAGCACATATGGTAATTTATGGTGGCGAAAAATAAGACACCGAGACAAACTGCATTTTGATACTATCAGACTATTTTGTGCTGCTACATTCTGGGACCAACAAAATACGATTCATAACCAGTTTCTTACTCGTCTTAATATTCTGGGTATTCAATCTGCCAAAACAGTCAAAACAATTTGAAATGATACTTACATAAAGTGAATCTGGATCTCCACCACTTGTCCCAGCAACGAATGGATCAATTACATATTCAACCACCTTTAATGTCAAAACAGAGATACTGAGGGGGGCGGAAACCAATAATAAGTTGATCAACTTAATTAAAAAGAAACACACAGCACACACAAAGAGCATATGAAATATAACCAAATGAATCTTTTAAGTGTAGAGCACAAAAATATACAAGTTTGATGCATCTGACCAGTATAAAAAATAGACCAACAATGTCTAGGACAAATACTGAAATCATTGAAATAAAATGCAACAAGTACAATAGGAAAAAGCAAACCTCCTTGCCAAAATGGCGTCCAAAGAATCCACCAACACTGCAGAGAAACCAACACAGATTTTACTTCCAGACTTACTATTTCTACACATGTAAACCAGCAGTACAATTTTAAAATGTGAAAAGTGGGGGGAAATATTGGAGTTCTTTACAGAAAAAAAAAAAAAAAAAAAAGATGATTCATTCTTGTTTCCAAATACATTATTCAATCAGAATATGCCGAATTTGAATGGTAGATTGCTTAATTACGACCTAGTAACTGGGATTCAAATGCAAACAATAGCCACTAGGAGTGAAGTGGTCATCCATATTTTCTGCACCCTCCATATAGTATAACCTCAGCACTTAAAAACTGTGTGCCATGAAATGCAACAGAGCAAATAGAACAAAAAATCAGCAAAGGATCAGAACCTTTCATCTTCATCAGGAGACGCTGATGCATTCTTCTTCCACAGGAGAGGTTCCAGAAGTATCTGACACTGCATTTCGAACAAGCACAAAGTTAGAGTAAGAAAGGCTCCAATAAACCAGCAGTTAGTATAAAGATAAAGCAATTGATCCAACATATGTTTATGAGTAGGGAACATCAAACGTTCAACTTTGAGTACACAATTTTAACTGTCCATGGCTGCACTTCAAGGCTTTGACCATTATGGCTTTTAGAAGTAATTTATAACATGTAGTTTTAAAGAAGAAAATTTGTCTTTTATGCAAATGGATTAACTACTCAGGTACTCGCACTTCACGTCTTTGACCACTATGGCTTCTAGAACTATTATAAAACATGTAGTTTTAAAAATGAAAATTTTGTCTTCTGCAAATGGATTAACTACTCAGGTACTCAAAAAGTAAAGTGCAAGTACAAGCAACAAGCATGAGACATAAAGAAATTAAATTAGGACACCAAACTCGCAGTTCACTATCCATTGTTAACAAAATAGCTTCTAGTGCAAAGAGAAACTTTATCATGGTGGCTTGTAATTTGTATCACCTTTTTTTCTAAGCCACCGTGCTACTCGTTGTAGATCGCAAGGGCACAGTGGTTTGTATCACTTTGACGCCCTTATTCTTGACATTACAAATCAGATCCTTCCAACATAAAACATATAAGGATGATTCTGGATGTGACTTGATTTCTGGTATACTAGAGGCAAAACAAAAGTCATCGTACTATATGTTAGCGACTAATGTAATCACTTGTGCAAGTCAAACAAAGAACCCAGGAGTTTTATTATTTTAATTGTTAGACATATGTATAAATTATACTTCTCCTTAATAATTAAACTCTTAGGTAAACTGGTAGCTTAACATATTAACAAATCACGAGGTCAGGAAATCAAACCTCACAAAAATCATGGGATCATCAAATCACAATGCCCATTTATTACCAACAAAAAAAGTACAAAAAATAAAATAAAATACAACTACTACACAACTACAGTGTTACAACATGTCCGCAACAGCATGCCATGTGTGGACAAGTCCTTGCATGAGAGGTATGTTAAATATATGTATAAAGTATACTTCATTCTAATAGTTTAAGCTATCCGATGAGATGATATCTTAAAAATCTTCATAGATCCAAATATCCAATTGTTATGCAGTACAAAATGCAAACTATATAAACCTTCAATTTGCTAGTGAATTACTCTACAGTGTGAAATACAATCTTTATAAAAGCAATCTGTCCATGTTAGGACAGGATGACTGTCCGTCATTCCATGATAGTGACGACACACATGCATATAAGAACCATTAGCTTTTACCCTCCCAATCCAGAAAAAAGCGCAGGATCGGAGCAAGTAAGATGAAAGATTTAATGCAGTATTTGGATTGTTAGATTGATTAAAATCTTTATTTACTATTGAAACCAAACTTCACTCCAAATAACAATTCAAACGTAAGCATAGTTCACTCCGAAAAAATCTTAATAAATATCTCTGAGTGTTTCATACACAAAGCAAAAATAAATTACACAAAATGACGGTTAGACTATAGACATGTATAAACTTCTCCCTGACAATCTAAATTTTAGGTAGCAAAATTTACCATGTTGTAAAAGCAGGGTGTTCTAAAACCAAACCTCACTGCTGCATAATTTACTTGAAAGAAACTATGATTACTAGCTCCACTACTGCTATAGTATGTTTACTTGTATACTCTATTGCTAGTGCTTCTTGTCCATGTGTTTACATGCTCACACATGAGGAGACGTGTTAGACTACATACATGTATAAATTGCATTACTCTTTTACCAATTTACATTTTAAGTGAGATGACAATTTATCAATAACAACACTATTATTGAAAAGTAGACAGTTCGTAGTAAAGGTGTGATTTGATGTTTAATGCAAGTACCATATTGCTTATCACTAGCAACCGCATTTTACTTCAAATGTAACAAATCAATATTTAAAGTAAAGTACAATCTAAATGACATTTCTTTATACTATAGTACTTGAAACAAAAATTCAATATAACTAACTTTCCAAATGCTACCCAGATTCTACGCTACTCAACAATCCATACATCACCTATAATTACAATTCATTTACCTTTGACTTCGTTGACAGAAAACAGCTGCTGATCAACGCAAGTGGATTTGAAGGTATCTGAGGAGAAGATTGATTACAACATGAGGTAGTAAATTCAACATCTTACTACTCAAATTTGGTAAAGGGTAGTAAAATTGAGGTTCAACAAGTTTTAAAGGAACTGGGTGACAAGAATTAAGAACGCAAAACTAGTCATACCAGCATAGGCCTACCATTCCTGGCAATATAGCGCTTGTTTTGAGAAATTGGCTGTGTCACAAAACAAAAGGCTCATTAGTTCAGTGACTAGTTAAGAAAGAAGACAATATCAGGGTCAGCTGAAAGTCAAGTACCAAGAAGATACTTCTCTCCCTATGCTAACCATAGAGATGTGATACTAATGCCCGGGCAACTTTATGTTTGGTCTCAAATATTCGTTCTTTTCCCCCAAATAGTCGTAAACATTTTGATTTGACAAATATAGTCCTTTGCATTTGTACTTTTTGACAGATCATCTTTGTGGTTAAAATAGCCCATAAATGTCGTTGAAAATAAACAAACCTCGCAGCATTGCCAATTGATAATAATAATTTGACCAAACTGCTAAAGAAAATTTCTCCATTCTGGCTATGTCAGAGAGTAGGAGGATAAAGATTGTGTGTATAATATATCACAAATTCTGATTAGCCCATCTTGTTACGGCAGCAACTAATGGTGCTCACTGCTAACATGTCAAGTCATTACTTCGGTAGGATTACATCATTTTGAGGAGGTTTCTACGTTAGGTTAAAAACAAAACCACAATCATTGTAAATCACAAACTTAGAGGCTATGTCCAATCATTACGTATGGGCTAATTTAGGGAAAAACTAAAAACTAGGGGCAAAATTGGTGATTACCTCACAGTACTCTGAAAAAAGACAAACAGAATAAGGGTAGTGTTAAAGCTAATGATCTAAATCAGAGAGAAGAATTCATTACATATTGCTGCTTTTGTCGAAGTCCAAGATTATCTAGCAAGAAGCTGACTTCTGCATTACTTTCAGTCTGTGCAAGGTTAAAAACAAGTCAGGTAAAGTGAACTAGTGCTGCAGATCTGATCCCAGTACAATATCTGGCACAAAAGACGACCATGGGTGTAAAGAAGGTACCATAGTATTCGCCCCCTCGTCCCATACTAAACCATTTTGTGAAACAGTTTTCAACTTCCCTCCAGCTCTTTCATCAGCCTCAAACACAGTGACATCCAAACCACGCAAATGCAACTTGTATGCAGCAGCAAGACCACTACAAAAATTATAAAAATATAAATAAAAATGAAAGAGTGAACCAATTGGTGTCTAAGCCGTGCTAAGAAAGGCATTTCCTCCAGAAATTGTCGAAATTCAACTTACCTAACGCCAGCACCAACAATGGCAACTCTTTGGCTTCTACCAGAACCTGAAAAAATGGGGGATTGATAAAAATCAATTCTCTTGTTAATTATTGACAAAAAGAAAAACAAAACCAGCACAAGTAGGTAAGGCACATTGCGGAGCTAAAATTTTGAACTAAAATTGAGTAATTTAATTAACAGGTGGTTGCAGGAAGAAACCTGGCTTATCCTCTCGAACAGAAAAAGATGAAGGCGAGCTCATATCTTTCTTAGCACAAAAGTTTTACTGGAAATTTGACCTTGTTGATGCTCGGTTTGCTGGGAGCTAAAGGAGAAGTTGTCGAGTATTGATATTCAGATTCTCGGTCTCTCCCTATCCGGAGACCGACCGGTATTCAATTCAACGGTCCTTTTCCTTTTTCATTTTTCTCTTTTTACCTTTTATGAAATTGGGCCTCTATTAACACTGTAGATAGCCGAAGAATCAAACGAAAAGCCACTAGATTTCAAAAAAGCCCAAGGCCCAATCCCAGGTAATGATCGATGCTAACTTTATTGAGAATGAACAAAATGGTTGAGAATGACAAAATATAGCAACATATGTATAAAAATATAGTAACACATGAATAACTGTCATTATCAACCATTTTAGATTAAAACTGTTACTGAAAATTAGGTTTTAGTTCACTTTCCCCCCTGTATATAAATTTTAATCCAGTCTTATTTTTTTAGTTGCAATAAGGACAAAATAAATTTCATCGGACGAATATACCCCTATTCTATTTCAAAACATATTTGAAGCAGATAAACGCCGATCAGGATCAAAAACCAAATCGTAAACTAACGCAGATCGGGACCAAATCATTAGATTTCCGAGGTTAACGATGGAAGCCGGAATCTAAGCTGGCCGGAATCAAATCGTAGAACGCGCGTCGATAAACTCGTAACCTAAATTCCTCAAATACGACATCAAATTTCGCCGTCGCAGAGAAGAAAGATCGAAGCGGAGGAATCGACAATCTAGATCATCTTCTTCTGAGAGTAAGGATCATAAAGCAAGTGAGTCGGCATTTAAAAGTTCAGATAGCAAATTGATATGGACTAGTTGTAGTTTGAAGCTAACTTGATATTGTATTCCAAGAAGTCTGTCCATTCAGTTCGACTAAGCAATGTTTTTTTTGGATACTTTTGTTTTCCAATGCTTATTAGTTTTCTCTTTTATTTATCTATTATATATTGATGATTAGCTAATGAAAATCAACAAGGGAAGACCTTGAAATTCTGCTAATGTCGAAAGGGTATCTACTTCTGCTAATGCTACTGTTCCTAGCATTTCAAGTTCTGAAAATTCTAGAAAGCTGCGTATTGAGTCTGATAATTCGCGTATTGAGTCTAGGGTTGTTCCTCTGGCAACTGGGGTTGAGAGGAATCCCAAGGCAGGTATTGAAACTGTCATGGTAGATATTGAAGCTACCATTGTCAACTCTTTTGATAACCATGGAGCTGAAACTAATAGTTCTGTTGAGAGCACAAATAATCGTAAGTCTGTTGTGGTTGATAATATTGGTGATCCCACAGTTTAAGGGTTGGTTTAAGGATGCATTTATAATTTTTTAAAGAAGATTGATTGTGTTGTTCACTTGGTTCATATCATTAAGCTTTCTAATACACTAGTTTTACGGGGTGTTACTGTGTTACTGTTATTATCACTATGTGTTGTGAGATTTTCAGCCATATATGCGCCAAGAATAAGGTTGAAAATCAGATTTTGGAGCAGAAAACCAAGTGTTTCAGGGCTGAAAAATAGGTTGAACATCGAGTGTATGATGTAGAAAATTTGATATCATTATTTGGTTTTAATCTTTCCCTGAGAAGTGTTTTGAGAAGTTGAAGAGGAAAACAAAATTGGTTGATGATAAGGTGTTACTGTGTTACCGTGTTACTGTGTTACTGTTAATATCGCTATTTATTGTTCATAAAAGGTGATATTGCAGGCATATGATGTCTTTATTTGATTTTAATATTTCTTTGCATTCCACTATTTGTTGTGGTGTGGTTTTGGCCTAGGTGATTGAATGTTGTTGATTCATATGGTAAGGCAATGTTGGTGTTTTTTTGTCTTTAGAAAAATGGAAGAGCCTAGATTATCTATTGATGAGGCCAAGCTGCTGCTATTTAATGCATTTTCTGCTTCATAAATCTTTCATGAAGTTTGATGTGGTGCAGGGTTGAAGGATAAAGGTCTATAGATGGTAAAATATACTGCTTTGGTCTTCAACAACTTGAAAAATGTTTGATAGACTTTTTGATTATATCCAATAGTATTAGGCTTTTATTCTCTTGATTCCCCGGGAGTTTCATCTCTATAATGCTTTGATAGATTGTTTCATTATGATATCCAGCATTTTTTTGATAGATTGTTGTATTGTGCAATGTTAATGGTGATATTTTGTCTGTTAATGAAACGTGATACTGTTACTGTTAATGTTACTGTGTTACTGTGTTAGTGTAAACGCTGCGATAAAATTCGGCTTTCAAATACTACGTCGAAAGGGTATCAAATGAGGTCTCAAAATGAAGAGGAAAAAAAACGAACTTTGGTGAAACAATTTTGATGATCGGTGTTTTAAATTTCGAAGGGTATCATATGAGAGCTCAAATTAATGAGCAAAAGAAAATGAATTTTGGTGAAAAAATTTCGATGATCGGAGTTATAAATCAAAAGTTACGGGTGTTTGAAAAAAAAAAACAAAACAAAAACAAGCAGGTGCATTTGATAGGTAATGTAAACCTGATGTACCTGGCAGCGCGCTTATGTAGGGGTCGATTTTATGCATGTCGATTTTTTTATCTTTTTTATTAAAAAAGAGTGTCATATTTATTCATTTTGTAATTTTTTTTGTCATTTTCCCTCAATTCCCCTTTTATTTATTAGTATTATTTTTTGTAATCATGTCAAAATATTTCATGTTTAAACGTCTTATCTTCCTTTTTTTTTTTTTTTTTTTTTTTGAGAAGGATATCTTCTTTGTTAACCAGACTGTATGTATCTACCTATCTATTAAACGGGAAGGGAATTAGAGGGGGAGCTGCCACGTATGCTGTTTTTGTTAAAGCTTGTGTTTGTATTTTGGTTAAAAAATGGGGTGCTGTTTTGGCTAAAAAAATGGGTTTATATTTTTATAAAAAAAAATGGGTTTAGGGTGTTGACAATTGACCCTCAACTAATCCTAAAAAATATTTTCCCCGTCCCCAAAATTATTTTGCGAAATTATATGGATGTTGTTTATTGGAGTAAAAAAAAAGAGTGTTGAAGAGATGGAAGTTTAAAAATTAACTGTTATGGTAGATGTAAGAGAAAAATCGTTTTCCATCGGTCGTATGGAGGTTGTTTATTGAAGTAAAATAAAAATGTGTGTTGAAAAAATGGATTTGAAACGGAGGTAATTGAGTTTTATCACTGCTAAAAAATGGATTTAGGGTGATCACAATGGACTATCGACTCATCCCCGGCCCAGACATATTTTACCCGTCCCCAAAATTGTTTTGTAGGGGTTGCCACGTGTGCATTTCAACACCACCGTTTAATATAGTATTTTATTACTAGAAATGGAAGGTTAAAAATTAAATGTTATGGTAGATGTAAGAGAAAAATCGTTTTTCAGGTGTTGTATGGAGATTGTTTATTGAGGTGAAAAAAATGGATGTTGAAAAAATGTAGCCGAAACGAAAAACAATGTACTCGTAGATGATATTCGGGTGATAGCAGTTGGATGCCCTTACATTAGATATCTCCAGGCTTGCCACGTGTGATTTGCATCACACCCTCAACTAATCCTAAAAAATATTTTCCCCGTCCCCAAAATTATTTTGCGAAATTATATGGATGTTGTTTATTGGAGTAAAAAAAAAGGGTGTTGAAGAGATGGAAGTTTAAAAATTAAATGTTATGGTAGATGTAAGAGAAAAATCGTTTTCCATCGGTCGTGTGGAGGTTGTTTATTGAAGTAAAATAAAAATGTGTGTTGAAAAAATGGATTTGAAACGGAGGTAATTGAGTTTTATCACTGCTAAAAAATGGATTTAGGGTGATCACAATGGACTATCGACTCATCCCCGGCCCAGACATATTTTACCCGTCCCCAAAATTGTTTTGTAGGGGTTGCCACGTGTGCATTTCAACACCACCGTTTAATATAGTATTTTATTACTAGAAATGGAAGGTTAAAAATTAAATGTTATGGTAGATGTAAGAGAAAAATCGTTTTCGGTGTTGTATGGAGATTGTTTATTGATGTGAAAAAAATGGATGTTGAAAAAATGTGGCCAGAAGCGAAAACGATATCTTCGTAGATGATATTCGGGTGATAGCAGTTGGATGCCCTTACATTAGATATCTCCAGGCTTGCCACGTGTGATTTGCATCACACCCTCAACTAATCCTAAAAAATATTTTCCCCGTCCCCAAAATTATTTTGCGAAATTATATGGATGTTGTTTATTGGAGTAAAAAAAGGGTGTTGAAGAGATGGAAGTTTAAAAATTAAATGTTATGGTAGATGTAAGAGAAAAATCGTTTCCATGATTCGTGTGGAGGTTGTTTATTGAAGTAAAATAAAAATGTGTGTTGAAAAATGGATTTGAAAGCGGAGGTAATTGAGTTTTATCTTTGCTAAAAAATGGATTTAGGGTGATCACAATGGACTATCACTCATCCCCGCCAGGACATATTTTACCCGTCCCAAAATTGTTTTGTAGGGGTTGCCACGTGTGCATTTCAACACCACCGTTTAATATAGTATTTTATTACTAGAAATGGAAGGTTAAAAATTAAATGTTATGGTAGATGTAAGAGAAAAATCGTTTTTCAGGTGTTGTATGGAGATTGTTTATTGAGGTGAAAAAAATGGATGTTGAAAAAATGTTAAAGCCAGAAGCGAAAACAATATCTTTCGTAGATGATATTCGGGTGATAGCAGTTGGATGCCCTTACATTAGATATCTCCAGGCTTGCCACGTGTGATTTGCATCACACCCTCAACTAATCCTAAAAATATTTTCCCGTCCCCAAAATTATTTTGCGAAATTATATGGATGTTGTTTATTGGAGTAAAAAAAAAGGGTGTTGAAGAGATGGAAGTTTAAAAATTAAATGTTATGGTAGATGTAAGAGAAAAATCGTTTTCCATCGGTCGTATGGAGGTTGTTTATTGAAGTAAAATAAAAATGTGTGTTGAAAAAATGGATTTGAAACGGAGGTAATTGAGTTTTATCACTGCTAAAAAATGGATTTAGGGTGATCACAATGGACTATCGACTCATCCCCGGCCCAGACATATTTTACCCGTCCCCAAAATTGTTTTGTAGGGGTTGCCACGTGTGCATTTCAACACCACCGTTTAATATAGTATTTTATTACTAGAAATGGAAGGTTAAAAATTAAATGTTATGGTAGATGTAAGAGAAAAATCGTTTTTCAGGTGTTGTATGGAGATTGTTTATTGAGGTGAAAAAAATGGATGTTGAAAAAATGTAGCCGAAACGAAAAACAATGTACTCGTAGATGATATTCGGGTGATAGCAATTGGATGCCCTTACATTAGATATCTCCAGGCTTGCCACGTGTGATTTGCATCACCAACTATATTTTATTATTTTAGTATAAATAAATATTTTATTTTTTAGATCTACCTATGGGAAGGGAAAATACCTGGGATGCGGCCACATAGCTATATTTGTTCAGAGCAATTGGACCAGATCTTGCAAGAGCGATTGCTGGACATGCAAGAGTTCAAGATAAGTACTGACTCCGCCATAAGAAATCTTCAAGAGAGGGTGGTGCAATTGATTGAAATAATGGGGTTTGAGCAGGAAAAACGTGCAATAGAGGTGGTTAAGGATGATGATGTAACCATTGAAGAAGTTTAGGTTGAGAGTGAGGTTGATGATTCAGTTTGCTATAATAAGATTTCAGAGTTTGAGGAGCCTACGGGATCGCCCATTTCTCTATCACTTCCAAGTGGAGATTTCCATAAGGAGTGTATGAGAAAACCTAATGAGATTGATCGGCCATCTTTGGTAGAGCCACCGGGAGAGTTGGTATTATTTGATATAACGGTCCCGGATTACTACATTCGCCCACTCTGTGAGGATGAATTTTCTGCGGTCCAGTTTGTGTACTCCCCGATGGATGAACTTTATGGAATAGCGAAGAAGATGGCTCGACAGGTGATAAAGAAGATTCTCGGTTTGGGAGGAGATGGCATCGAGGACCAAAAGAAGTGCGTTTCTAGAAAATTCAATTTCAATGGTTCTCGCATTATTCACTTTTCTTAATTTGTTGATCTTTTTGAGTTTCGATTTTGGTTGATTTTACTTGTTTGAAAATAAATGGTTAGTCTTTGTTTTGAGTTGTTTATGTTTTGAGTCATTAAGTGCCATCTGGTCGAGCAAGCGACGTTAAACAAAAGCGCTACCGGGAGGCGACCCGTTAATAATCATAATTTGAATAAGACTAGTTTTAATGAAATGTAGAATGTGGAAAGTATGATCATAATGGAAGTTGAACACAAAGCACAACCAAGTCTCGGGATGAGTGTTTGAATGTCATTAAAGAGAACGATTAGGTGGTTATCCGAAAATCTCTAGGTAGAATCTGAAGAAAAAAATCAAATGCATCATTTCTTGGACTTAGGTTGTTGAATTTGTTTAGACAAAACCCTTGAGGATACGGGTATAAAAGACTCAACACTCTTTCACACATTTCATTTTATGATCTAGTCTGTTTCAAATTTCAGTGTCGTTGTAGTATAGTGGTGAGTTTTCCGCCTTAATAAAGCGTGTGTAATAAAAATGAATCTAGGAATAGTGACTTGACTATGATATATGCTCGTGTGATACTCTACATGATACGTATATGCTTAGATGTTCGTGCTTTACCCGTGTGGGTTATTTTTCCATCTAAAATTTGTTATGCGATGTGCTATATATTGCCTATCGAATTTTACGACGTGTGAGGGCTATTTTATTATTCCATATCCCTATGTGCATACTTTGCACGAGGACCGTGTCCCGTGTTGGCTTTGTTTTGGTTGTTTTAGTACGAGGATTAGGACGTGCTTTCTCAGGTTTATTCACGGGATTCGATAGCACCTTTTTGCCAGGTCTATAAGCTAAGTCTTTCTCTCTATCTCTGGGGATAATGCAAAATCGTAAAGACATGGTTAGTTTAGCAATGGCAGTAAGTGTTTAATCCTTTAGTTTTTGATCTTTTTCGAGCATTATTTAGTTGATTAAAATAAATTATATAAGGTATATATTTCATGGATTTGAAGCTGTAATGATCAATTCAGATATGTATAACAAATTTGAACCGTAAGTGCATTCTAGCCTAAATCTATTTGTATAACATGAATTTCTTCACATAAGCCTTTGATATTGAGCGAAAATTTTAAAGCTGTATCCATTCGGTATCTAGTGATTATCTAGAGAGACTTGCGGTAACTTAGTACTAAACACGAGCGTGTCTTTGTGAATATACGAAGGTTTGAATGTGATAGAAAGGATATAAGTTAAGTTTATTGGGAAAGTGGAATGAAATGAAGAATACCAAACTAAGTTGAACTATATATATGTCGGATGTAGCTACCAATGATTTGAGTGCGTAGGGCGTTATCATGAAACGTCCTATATCACTATGAGGTTTAAAAGCTCCCGACTGCCTGATGATAGTAGTCCAGCTAGGGTGTTATCACGAAACATCCTATTGATGGGAATGAGGGCATATGATACACATGTGAAATTAAGTTAAATTTAAAAAATTGGCAAATGACAATGTGGAAAGTTGGTTTACAACTTAGTTATCTTCTGACTATCCCCAGTATAACGGGAGGACTTTGTGTGGGCTATTCTTGCTATACCTAGGAAAGTCATTAGGATTATCGAATGGATACTTGTGCGTTTGCTTGAATTATTCAAGAGAGGATAGTGGAAATTGAAAAGGCTTCATCACTGCGCACTCTGTTATACATTTATATTGAGGTTAACGTGTGGTTATGATTCGAATGGTTTCATCATCTGGTTGTCCTTACATCTTATCTTTTCATGAATTTATCCTCATTCATTTTGTTTTATCGCTTGTTTTGCTTCGAAAAGCGACCAAAAGCTAAGCGGGGGGTTGTGATGAGGAAAAATTCATTGTTATTATTATAACAATTTACCCCACTTCGATACCATTTTGAGCGTTATTATATCATTTCGAGTCATAAATTCCTTAGATTTATCTAAGTATGTTAGTAGTAAGTATTATATAAAATATCGTGTTTTTACTAGTTTTGTACGGTTTAGTAACCGGAGTGTAAATGTCAGTTACGTTTGGTATTTTGGTGTTTTATTGCAGAATTATAGGTTGACCAAGATTCCAAGTAACGACATGTTTTGAGCCCTAAAAGAGGTGTTTTGAGGATAGAAGAAGGTGCCACGAGCTAACGAGTTCAAAGCGGATCATTTTCCTACATGCTTATACCGTAACCTGTTTTCGACGGACATTTGACCCAACTTAGAGGCATTTTCTGGGAAGACTTCTTCATGAAAGTTTTAGATCTTCAAATAAGCTTTCCAAAGCATTTTGAATCACGCGTCAATCGGAGTCTACAACTCAAGTTATGGGCATTATACAAAAACTCGGTTCGAACTAGCGCTTTGACTCGGTTCGAGCAGACTTCCAAAAATTCTATAAATACACCCCTCATTTCCTTCAATAGACTTGCCCCTTTCTTCTCCCTTCCCTCTTCATCTTCTCCTTCTATTTTTCATGTTTTGGGGGCTATATATATCTATATAGATATATATATTTGTAGTTATAATTCTTGAATAGTTATCGTTATAATATCGTTTCCGTTCTTCGTTCTTTCTTTCGTTTCTTTCCGTTTTCAATATATATATAGATATAATTTCCTTTTGTTTCTTTTATTTTTCTTGTCTTTCTTTCTTTTATTAGTTGTACTATATATATATATATATATATATATATATATATATTCCTTTGTCCCTTATCCTCTCTCTCTTTTTTATTCCCCTTGTTCTTTTATTCCCTTTTGTCTTCTTTTAATTTTCTTTCCTTCCGTATGTTTCAATATATATATATATACATATATATCTAGCTATCTATTTATCTACTTATATATATATACTTATGTACTTATATATATTTAGGAAAATTAGGGATAAGGACACAATCTGGAATATTTTTAAGTAACAGGACAACTACATATTTTTTATAGGAAGAAGGACAACTACATAATTTTTATAGCGAGAAGGACAAACAGTGAATCCTGAAAATCGGTGAATCTCCGGTGAATCCGAAATCGGTGAATTTCGATAGTGAATTCTCTGATGAATCTCGAAAATTAGTGAATTTCGACAATGAATTTTGAAAATTAGTGAATTTCGACGGTGAATTTCTGAGTGAATTTGAGCAGTGAATTTGAACACAAGTGAATTTCGATTGATGAATAAATAGTTTTGTCCTTTATGCAAAAGTTTCAAAAATGTCGCTCTACTCAATTGATGAAATATTTTTGTCCTTCTCCTCATTCCCTATATATTTATGTATACATATATATATTTATAGATCTATATATATACTTATGTATTTATATAAATCTATATATTTATATATATATATTAACTATATGTGTAGCTAAATATATACATGCTTGAATTATGTGAAATTTGGTGAAATCAACCTCGGAAGATGAAATAAAGGGTGTGTAGTGCTTTTTGTTGTATCTTGCACTTTTCACGTCTTAAAACTTGTTATAATGGATTTGGACTAGATTAGCTATCTCAGGTCAAAGATCACACATATCACTCTTGAGAGTTGTTCGAGAGAGAGAGTGGTGTGGGAAAATGGTTTAAGATCACGGCATAGACCCGGCTTAGTTGTTAAGCCGGGGCCCAAAGTGAGGTTACTCGTTTTTTACGTTTAAGCGACTCTAGTGCAAAACATGACTTGTTAGTGAATCTTCTAAAGGAAGGGTAGTTAACATGGCATAAGGTGTTAGGAGAGAGTTGTTCGAGATCTTAGCACCGGGTTTAGGAGTTTGCACCGTGAGATTGAAATGCGAGATTTCGTTTGCACATTCTGGTTTTGTCTATCCTTGGGGTTGAAACTAATCATTTGGATCATGGTTTGGCTATGCTTTTTAATCTTATTAGTTAAACTTTACTTTTGCATTAGTATAATATCTCTCCACCTAAACTTTGATCGCTAGACTAAGACACACGTTAAGCTTTGGTACTCACAACCACATTTCCCTTGGGATCGACCTCTCCACTCTGTAGCTATCCTAACAATCGACCCGGTACTCTGCTGGTTAGAGAGTTGGTTTACCCACGGTTACGAGTCCTTTATAAATTGTATTTTTGAAGGGGTAAATTAAGCTCATCACTAGGTTCAATCATTGTTAAAACGTTGGCTACAACGTGGGCTGTATCATACAATTTCTAATGCCATTTCCCATTACACTGTCGCCTTCATTATTTACATTCATGTTCTCTTTGCAGCCGTTACACATGGGAAAAACAATGTTGTGTGTTTTTATGTTAAGGTCTGATCATTATTTAATATACTTTTCCTTTTTTTCACAGCAATTAGGGTTCTGGTTGTCGCCTCATGCTTTGTCCCTGATGCTACGAACAACTCTATTTGTGATTACATAGTAATCAACAAAGAGTAAGTGTGAATTAAACCTAATTCTGCATACCATGCATGTTTCTTCAATAATTCATTATGTGATCAACACCTTTGCTCATTCTTTCTTCAATATTTCATTCTGCAATCGGTACTTTTGCATTCTTCGCATGATGCATACTAATCGTTTTTCCTTCGAACACAGGAAAACAATTATGACATTGCGCTTGTGTGGCGACAGTTTGGACAATGAAGAGTACAATATCTCTTCAAGATTTCCACAGCCAACGATCATTGTCGGTGGCAACTTGAAAATCACTACCCACCATGGTATTTCTTACTTACGACACTTGCATGTTCTACCTAAAAGAAAAAAATAAATAATGTTATCTTTGCAACTAAATTTTTATATTTGTTTAGGTCTCTATAACAACTCAAAAGAATTCTTTCTTCCTTTATGACCCACCTTATCAGCCCGACCCATTCTTTGGATTGGTATGTTCTTACTTGTTTTTTGGTACTATGAAGAAGGATCTAAATACCCCGTATATTTAACCTCCTTTACATTCCTCCTTTGTTTTAAGAGTCATATTCTCTACAAATAGGTATGCGAGAAATCTTGATGAAATCAAAAACTTGTGGACGAAGAAGCTTACATGGACATTAACAGTGCTTTCCTCCACCAAAAGATGAAATCTTTGGTCGAGTGAGAGACTTTGAATTAAATCACTCTGTGGTATGTAGCCCAACGAGAGAAAATAATGCAGATTTCTTATAAAACTATTTACTTATACTTTTCTCCTCTTTATCGCATACAACGAGTTAAGGCTTCTTGGATATCAGCTACTATACACCTGCTCCCTGCACAAGAAAAGCTTTGGTATTGTGCTTGTCAAAACTGTGGTAAAAGTTATGAAGCACCAATAGGCTGGAATACCACATGTACAGCATGTGGCAAAGCAACACAACTTCAACCACGGTATTTCCTTCCTAAGCGCCCTTTGTAAAGATTTCATTTCAATGACTAACACCTTCCATCCATGAAATCAATTTGCCATATTGGTGTTTTTACGAACGATGAGGCCCGGGACACTAACGACTTCAATGTTTTCTCCCGACGCACAGAGAAATTAACAAAATTCACGAGGCGAAATTAAAAAGCGGTGATATGGTTTGTGTCCTATTTTTAAATTAATGTTGTCTACTAATCCCACATTTCTTGTGCTTTCATAATTTGATAATACACGTGTTTAAAAAACACAAGATTCATCATGTTTGTTTTACGTTCTTGTTTTTTTAACTAAAACATAAACCATGTATATGTGTGCTCTTATTTTGCATGGGTAGAATGCTCCATTGAACGATGAAATAGAAAGAAGAATCAACAAGAAGCATGTCATATGCTTTGTGAAGCATCATGAGAAGACATTCCGAGGCAAGATGGAAAGAAGCCGCCTTATCGTGAAATTGTATACTGAATAGGAAATTGTAGAATCAAGGGCCCCTAGGAATACTGAAGGTAGTTCTTCTTCTGGTGGTGTGGACTCATCACTGCTTGCCTCTCAGCTTGGTAAAGAAGAGAAGCAGTTTTTCAACCCAAAAACAAAGTTGGTGATTGAAAATATAGCGAGATCATTTGGAATCAAACAGCATCTTTAGCAACCTCTTCCGGTCCCAAAAGAAGTCTTTTATTCGCGATGTCCTGCTACTAAACTTGACCACGATCCAACCAAAGCACCTTCACTCATCATGCATTTCTTTGTTGAAATAACTCATTCACTGGTTACGAAATTCAAACAAAGTCAGGTAAGAAGGTTAAAGGGAAGGAGATTGAAAACATATGATCTACTGTGGTCATTAGTAATCGACCATATGAACCTTTGGTAGTAATAAATAAATGTGCTAGAAACTCTTGTGCTTTAATATCATAAAGGGTTAGTTTCATATTAGAGCCATTAACTTTTACTCTGAGAAAAGCTAATGGCATTATAATATGAAAACTACATCCTTGCTTGCAGTTAGTTGTTCCCAACTTTTGCTTCTCACCCAACTGTCAGATGTAACGATTGGGCATCTTGTGCTTCTAGGAAGTACATGTTTTGGTTTGTATTTTGTAACAACTTTTGTAATGCACTCAAAGGTCTTTGTAATATTAATGGCTGGTTATGTTATTTGTACACTTGTTTGTTTTTCTATCATAGATCGTACCATATCATTATTATTGTTAATGTTATTATACTCTCCCTTGCTCTAATGAATTTTCATAGTGTCAACTGTTTCTTTGGTGCTTACTATTGGCTATAGAGATTTTTGTAATTCCAATGATTTTGGGAAACACACTTCATACATTATTATATGAAGAGCGAAAAAAGGTGCCTTGTAAGCTGGGCTATTTTAGTTGTTTTTAGAAGTATATAAAATATGTATTTGTGGGTTTCTTTTACCCTCTCCCCTGCAGATGTTTATTCAAAATAAACTACTTCATGGAGTTGCTAAAATATATTGTGCCACAATCCAATTGTTGTGCTATGCAAGTAGCAGCTGTACTATTAGATATTTAACACTTCAATACTCAACATCTTCTAATTTTTCGGATACAACAGATCAATGGGCATCCGTGCCTTGCACGGATTCATTGACCTAGTACTATAACAAGAAGGGAGAAGACGTCCTCAGGACATGGCATATGACATAGTGGTAAAGGGTTTGAGTCTTTTAAAAAGCGTGAAACTTAAATTTGAAGTTTAAAAGGTTGAACCAAATTTGGAGTGTGGAGTTGAACTCAGTAAAGGGGAAATAGACTTCTTTCAATTCTTTGCTATAATAGCAACCACATGACCAACATCTCCACTCATCCCGAAGAACAGGAGTAGTGGGAGTAGTGGGATGTTCATAAAGAAAAACATAATAACACAATGGAAGACTGAAACTACTTGTTTATTGGATTGAATAAAATGTTACAATGCTTAAAATAAGATAAAATTAAATTCAAATCCTAAGTTATTTAAACTAAAACATCATCTATAGCATTAATATCTATCATTTTTACATTATTCATCTGTTTGAATTTTTTCATCTAATAGTTCATGGTTAGGGTTTAACTATTTAAGAAGTGAGAAGACGTGTCAAAATCACCCTGGTTTTATGTTCTCTACAATTGATTGCTATACACTGCTTAATAAGCATTTAATTAGTAAACTGTGACTACTGGATGAGAGGTCAAACAGCAACTACAGAAAGCAAAGAAATGTAATGAGAATAAAAACACACTAAAACTCTTGACGCAGCAAAATAGACGAAAATGTCCAGGGAGTAAAAAAAAAACATTGATAATCTACAAGCTACAGCTGTGTTCAGTTGGCACCTCAATTTCATATAGAAAGGAGGGCTTCTACAGTGGTAAATGCAATCTCTTCTTTCTATTCCTATTTCTGAGTTAGTGTACATGCAATATCTAACATCATTACCAATACAACAATGACAAAACTGTAGTATCAAAGGCCAAAAACAGAAGAAGAAGAAGAAGAAGAAGAAGAAGAAGAAGAAGAAGAAAACATTATTAATCATTAAAAATTCAATTTGGTTCTCCACAATTCTCCTATAACTTTCCCTGGTTGAGGATTATCTGGTCCCCTATCTCGCTGCCCGGAAGTAAAATACAACCATCCTTCCCAATAGGCTGCCATTGTTGTTTTCACTCTGTATGGCAGCTTCCCAACTACTGTCCAGCTCTGCATTATTATTATACCACAACACCAATACTCCGCGTCAGATAATATTCAACCGGATGACATAACTAATACAAATCTGAAGCAAAACCAAGGGATAGATGGTGGTTTTCCAAGAACTTGAAGCAACTGGAAATTAAAAAAAAAACAAAAGATGGGGTGGGAAGAGTCATGATCGAGTACCATGGAGTCGAGATGAAACTGGAAAACTTCGCCCACCAAAAGCATTCTTTTTGTTTCTGGATGTTTCTCTGTTGTGCCGCCCGTGATGATAATACTATTGTTAACCACCACCCAGGATGACTCTATGTGCGAGTCGGGTTTTGGCATAGCTGGCAATGTCCTCCATTTATTCTTCTCATCCAACATGTACACATCCCCATACACTACCTAAAGCATCACAAGGAATTATTATTATGTCTTTATGTATTCCCATAAAAAGAAGCAACACCTGTGGAAGGAGACAAATTGTGCTGAGCATACAAGGGTTTGTTTGGAAGTTACTATAACTGGCAAATTAATAAGCTAATTACCTCGTGCCTCCGGGAGCATTTGAAGATAGGTGACCCGGGTTTAGCCATAAAATCTCCCTCTTGACCACCTATAACGTAAAGGCGGTCTTCAACGACAACACAAGCTCTGTTGAAAACAACCAGACATAGAATCAGTAAATTCAAAAGGTATCACTCAATTCATACATGCAATCTACGGTTCCGCCTTATTTCTTTTAGGTATAGCAAACACAATTGTTGAATGGCCAAGAAAGTGTTCTCCAACCGATCAATGAAATATTCATTATTGACTTTTAAACACATTTTGCATCATTTGGATATAAAAATGATTTAGTGAGGTTATACAAATTTCAACTAGCTGTGTAAGTAGGACGTATGAGTTAAATTAAAAGCTTAATACAGTTGTTCCACAAAGCTTTAGGTGAATCTCATGAGTATGGTTATGTTGATGCAAAAGTATATCCTTGAGGGGATTTTCAGGCAAACGGACCTAAGTTCTCCAGGTTGCAGGTGTCCTGCTTGTTTGACAGTTTTTCTCTCAATTTGAGCCTTTTTCAAAAGGGCATTAGTTTTTCTTTTCAATACCGAATTGGAGATAAAGAGCGTGATCAATATCTACGGAATCATTGATTCTTTCTATAATGGAGATCATAAAACAAGAAATGAAGAGGAAGTATGTACAAGTACACCACAGACAATCTAACCTATTACCTATGTGGTCCGCCACGAGGAATAGGAATCTCATCTCTCCATTTTTTTTCTTGTGCTTTTCCATTCTTCACTCCAAGGCTCCAATGTTCTACACCGGGTGTGTGACGATTCTCTTTGCTCCCACCCATCACGTGGAGTCTGCCCTTCCAAATCTGTGTTGCTGGAGCATACCTGAGACTCTTAAATCAAAGCATCTCCTTTTAGCCAAGGTCATATTTTTAAAGAAGAAAAAAGACCAATAAAATAGAAACTTTAGTACCAAAAGCCTTGGCCTAGTCCAGAAAAAGGAACAAGCCTACAAGACTTGCCCAAAACTTTAGATTCAAACTTAGCTATGTACAAGAGTCCACTGTATGTGATGTATATCGGTTCAGTTAAAACAAAAAAAGGGATGGAACAAATTAATCCATTATAGCTCATACCTTGGTGCAGGCAATGGAGGCAAACTACCCCATTTCTTGGTCAAGGTATCAAGCACAAATGTCTTAGGTATAGGACCTCGGCACTGGGGTCCATATTGACCACAGATCACATATATATACCTCCCATCAGTAGCCAGTCCTAAATGTGAATTAGCCATTTCTTTTGGAGTATCGATTCTCCTGACCATTCACTCTCTGTGAAATTGTAGACATCAACATGTGAATGCACCTAAAGAAACATGGATTCGACAAAGCTTATTAATGAACAGGTATAGTAAATCCATAATTTTTGTTATCTGAAGCATAAAAAGCTCAATCATACATAATCAATGGTGCCGTATCCAGAAAATACATAGAAAATGTTCTTAATCTGAATAGCAAAGCCGTCCAAACGAGGCACGGGAGCTGGGGCATCTGCTCCCATTCCAACTCAGGAGCAGGCAAATCAGAAAATGTATCAGCCAGCAACCGCGGACCACTTTTCTTCATCTTCTTACCAGCTATCTGTAGATCCAAATTATACATAGATATGATGCATATTAGTAAAAGATTATGATGCCACAACATCATTAGTTCTTACTGAAATGCAGACAACTGAGCCCGACATGCTCTTTAAAACTAATTCAGCTCATGGTGTGGAAAACAGAGTAAAAGGGCAGGAAGGAACAATACATTGAATTCGATTCAGCAGAAAAGCAACACACAGATGATTTGTTTGGGACAAATTCTAAATAAATAGCCATCAAACATACAGATTAAACGAAGGATTATGCGCCAGTATGGCAAGAACAATCTCACAAGGTCATGAGGTTCATGAAACAAGGTGGTGAATGGGGCTGAATCAATCTTTTTTTTTTTTTTTCTTGTAAGAAATAAAAAAATGGATTAAGCAATGCTGAAACATGTCATCCGCGATTACATTTTTGCATTCAAGGGGATCAAAAAGCTCGAATAAGCACACATAAAAATCACAAGTGTGAAGACAGAGAAACCATGATTCTTATGATCTGCTTACCTTGATAGTATGATTATCACTCGTAGTTTCTGGTAACACAATGAATCGCTTTTGACGCGGTGGCCCTGTGGATGCAATCCGCATATATGCAGAAGACGACGAAGAAGAAGCCCATAGAAAATCCGCTATCAGAGCAGCCACAAGAAGACCCATGAATGTCGAGATAACGATAGTCCTCGCCATATTTAAAGACTAAGAAATAATAATCAAAATTTCAATACTTAAAGGAAATCCAAAGACACATTAATCTGCACAAGAAATGCTATACAGAGAGAATGCTATCACCGAAGAGTAGGCGATTCCACTTGCGGAAGTCGCAGAAAGAAAGAACAGGCGCCAATGGTTTTCCTTGTTTTGTAATGTTTTCCTGTTTTTCTATTTTTTTTTTCTTTTCCAAATTTTGAAATTGTATAATATTTTTATTATAAAAAAAACTGTACTAATATTACATCAATTGATCTTATGGTGGTCTTGGACCAGTAATTGGACCAACATGTCATCAATTTGAAAAAACATGATTAGTGGTTGATTTTTAAACATAAGGAACAACCACAAAACTTTAAAATTCTATTAGTTTGGCACACCAATTAGGATTTAGTTCAGGATCATTGTAAAATTTGTGTCAATTGATATGTACTCACTCTGTTTCAAAATAACTGAGTCAGTTGTTAAAAAAATTTGTTCCATAATAATTGAGGCACAACATTTTCCAAAGCAACATTTATTGTTAATTTTTCTACTTTACCCTTATTTAATAATAGGGTGGAAGTTAAAAAGAAGACTGCATTAATTGTATCATAATGATTTTTTAATCATTGCATCCGAAAAATCGTAGCATTAAATCACTTTTTTAATTAGCGTGTTTTTTACAACTGCCTCAGATATATTATATAGTCAAAAGTGTGCTTATATTCCCTTCAAAAAAAGAAGAAAAAAAGAGTGTGCATATATTTTGTTCCCGTAAAAAAAAACGATATATATTAGTATCAATAAACCATTGGCCCAATAATAATTATTGTCGCCCTTAATCCAAAGAATCATTTTTGTTAGAAGCCGGTAGACATGACATTAATCAACTTCTCTTAGTTTACAAAGTTGCTTAAAGACATAAGCTTGAAGCATAAATAAAAACTACTTCAAAAACATATGTACTTTTCGGTTTCATTAACTATTTACTTACTGTGTTTAACCTACTTGTCAAACTTGAGTAAGATACTTACCAATCTGTACTTTTCTTGTCTAGTTTCTGATATGTCAAAATCGGCAAAGCCCCACCAAATCCATAAAAGAGCCCTTGAATCCGAACCTGGCATATGCATAAGCCCAGTAACGGATAGGGCCATCGGCCCCCCCTCTCCATAAGCCGAACCAAGCCAAGCACAATCCATCTCACCTCAAACCTCCACGATTTTCATCATTGGCCAAGGCAACGGGAATGAATCGGCGAACATCCAGCTCGATCCGAAACACCGGGGCCGACCTGCTCGCCCCCCCAGCTTGCCATCCATCAGCTCGGACAAAGCCTACTCAACTAGGCAACATAGTTTATAAATGACACTTACGAGTGGAGAGCCCAAAGCTAGCTTGCCAGCTCGTCAGCTCTCCAGATCGACAGTCTGGTGACAGCCAACTCATGGCCCTACAAATAGCAGCATCACACCCTTGACAAAGAGGTGATCTCTCACTCTCTTAATAACTATGTAACTTGGGCTTGATCCCTTACAAGCTAAAGATACGTAGGCAACCTTTTTGGGCCCAGCTCATAATCATAAACACAACATTTTCTTAAAACGCTTAAACCCTAACCGTGAAGGCCCCCTCGCCCCCGATCCCACAGAAATGCGAGGAGAGGTTAATCATGGGACCTAGTAGCTCAGGGATGAGGCTTTGCATTAGATATCTCTTACCGAAAGGGGCCGGCCCTTTACGGGACTCGAACCCCCACCCTCCGGCTTTAGATATAGCAAGACACTACACCACCTCACCCGCTCACCACTAGGCCATATCCAGGGGATAAACACAACATTTTCTTCATCTTGTTCTTCAAGATCTTCATCTCGTTCTTGAGCATTATTGGAGAAAACACTCACTTTAATCCAGATATCCACATACACATACGCTAAAATTTGTTGGTGATTTTTTCGACATCATCAGTTTCTTTATTAACATGCTTAACATGTTCTTGTTCTTGGTTCATTTATTCATGTTCATTTACGTGTTTCGATATCAGATAGTCAGGGGTACAACGCATTCTACCACCTCACATGAGAACATGGTGAAATTCGGATAATATGAATAACCAAACATCCTATCTGACACGTAAAATCACGATATTCGGTGCTATAAGTTGAGCTGCAGCAAAGGTAATCCAACTAGTTATATATCCGACATGATACGTATATAATGGTACTCGGTGCAATACGTCGCAGATAAGTAATTGTACCTTACCAAGAAAACATGGACAATCATATAAAGCACATAGGAGCACATAAAGCACATAAATTCATGAGTAAGTCCATGTCTACCCTAAGGATCATACAAAAGTCATAGAAACATTATATTAGCAACCTCGCTCTACTACTCGTAGCGAACACAAAATTGTTTGCGGAATCACCAGAAAAGAGAATGATACTTGAAAATACAGTGTGCGTCACAAAACTGCCAGAAACCTGACCCTAGGGTTTAGTTGGGTCGGTTTATCGGTAGGTATGGTCGGGAAAAAAGACCGGGCCAAACTCTTAGGTCTGTTTCCAGAGCTACAACTACCCGACAATTTCTATACACATAATTATGTCAATATTCGTGTGATTTTCATAAAATAACAACTATATTGATCGCAAGCATAAATTTTTAAATCAAAAGAGCATTCTTTTTTTATAAGAAGACCTTCCTACTCTGAATTCATAATAAACTACGGACAACGCGACAATTACTCCGTGATATACGCATGCCCTACGAAAGAAAACACAACTAGACATCAGATCTAAGGACAAACTTGATGTCCTTGTGTTTGTTTAGTTTCCAACTGTATTATATTTGCGTCATTCTGTCATCTGTATACTGAGATATGATCAAAACACCAAACATATATCAATTCTATCCATCCATAATTTGGTCTCTCTTTAAAAATTGGTATCTCCTAAATGGATGAACCAATTTGTGTGTTTCGTGTCTCATATGAAATCTCAGGATGTTAGGTTTCTAACGCTGTATAAATCATGAATTTCGGACTTCAGCCGAATGAGATGTAGTACATGCATATTGGTCAGATTTATAGGATATAAAATCGTCAATACAAGTCCACAATTTTTATTCTTTCGAAGATGAATCTCAAAACATCCTGACAAACCTTCAAAAGAATAAACCTTGATCTATTTATATGAAAAGAGTACCTAATCAAAGATTAATTGACAAAGAAATTTGACATTGTAAGCGTTAAATGCATAGGTTATGTTTGGCCAACCGACTTGATTCGATTTAAACCACTCCACTACTTTTTAATACATTATTTTATTCATTTCAATCATTTCTTATAAAAGCTCTCATCAATTGTTCTTCAGCTACAAATAAAAAAATATTAAACTTTCTCTTACCACTTTACTTTATTCACTTCCGTACTTTTTTTTTTATCATTATTTATTTTAAAGGGGAAAAGCATTATTTATTAAAACCAGCCAATAAGGCAGAGAGTACAAAGTTAAGGGGGTTGATACCCCAATTACAATATTTTGTTGGAGATAATTGGGGGAAAAAGGAAAATGATTTTTAATCATTTTTACCATCACTTTATAAACCGGTTTCGATTAGACTATTGTACAGTTTATCAAGAGTTTATGATGACTTTGAAAACTACGTGTGACGTAGATAAAGACAGGTACTTAAATCATTCAATTAAATTTATCGAATGAATGAGAAATTAAAATATGAAGTTGATTAGTTGAAAAAGTTGAAGTGTTGAATCTTGGAAGTTGAAGAATTCAACTTCCTTAATACCACATTGGGAAATGTGCTAATCATTTCTCAATATTTAAGTGGGAGTTAGTTAAAGGGTATAAGCTCTAAGGAAAGGGAGAAAATTAAGAATGATTTTAGTTAGACGATTAACTGCTAAAATTGCCACAAGCGCGTGCGCGCCGCCGCCCGCCCGAGACCGTTGACCTTGGTCTTGGGCTAGGGGAATTGGGCTTTCGTGGGCCTAAGGCAAGTATTAATTTTTTGGACAAAGTTAGATTGAATTTTGTCAAATAAATTAACGACATTCGGATAAGTAATTCGAGCTGAGTCAGTTAATATGAATTTTATTCAGTGAGTCTCTTCATCTGCTAACATCTGCATTATTGTGATGAGTTATTAGTGAAGTTTCAACTGATGGAGTTTAATTGAGTTAGTGGAGAGATCCTTCAACTGATGGGCATCAATACACTTCAAAGCTGATGATGTTTTCCTTCCTATATAAATGGTCCTCTACAGCAATGGAAAAACACACACGGAAATACAACAAATATCATACTTCTGCATAAATATAGTTGAAGAGTTTCTGAAGTACTGTAAGAGTTCGACGTTTGTTCAGAGTTGAAGTACCTCCCTCTTGAACAGGGTAAACTGAGTAATCCTGAAATACAATTGCATAATCCGTGGGTACATGCCGAAGCAAATTTGTCTTAAGGACAGAGTTCATCTCGCCTCAGTCGTTTATAGATATCCTTTCTGTTTGCAATTTCATTTTTTTTTTCATTACTGCACTTGTAATTTTCTTTCAGATTATAAATAAATTGTTCTTTTTCTTTCTGGTTGTTCATTTTATTTCGCATACGATACTATGGATATAACACATTTAGATTGGGAAATAGGGAGATCAAACCCTAATCTAGCTAAAAAGTCAGGCAGCATATTACGATTCCGCCGAATAAGGGCGAAAGTACAAGATTCAAACATACAACTCATCCTGTTAATTCTGCTACTCAAGGAGCCGAAGGTAGAAAGATCATCATCATCAGAGTTTAACCGACCGATGCATATGGTTGAATCTGATTCCACCGTAATCTTCCCGCTCCAGATTCTTGCCGCTTCCATAATTCCGATGAGGATGGCTTCCCACTCCAGATTCTTGCCGCTCCAGATTCAGTATTTTTTATCATTATTTTATTTTATTATAATTTCTCTCGGTAATCATTTTTTATCTACACAAATTTCAGAAAAGACAATTTTTTCAACTTTATAATCATTATTTCACTTTATTTTATTTCTCTGATTGGTTTTAAATCGAAATAATTAATATCCAAACAGACCTTTAATATCTCGGTTAATAGACAAAGTGTATATAAGTAATAACACAAAACGAGTGATCGTGCATATATATTTCATAATAAAACGAGAGATTGTGCATATATATATTTCCAAGTTTAAGAGGTACTACATATATGAAAATATTTTGTGAATCACTAAAACCTTTTCAACAAGCATACTAGGAATTATCTAACATTCACCTATATGTTTTATCTAACACAATGGCCGCGTCTTTTTGGTTTCTAGCAACCTTTAATTTGGTGGACATATTGATGATATTATGTTGTATATATCATGTCATTAAGATTGCGTATAAGAAGTACAATACAAGTTTAGAAGTAAACCTTGCCTTCAAGTACACATTTCATGCATTATGATCCTGTTTTAGTAAAATTGGAGTTAAGTTTGAAAGTAAACGGTGCATGTAGATTGTAGAGCATGTGTGTGATAGAAGACGGTGAATATAAATTTGAAACAGTAAATGTTATACATAAACTTGACTTAAATAATGTAATGGATCGAAAGTGAAACGTTGGTTCGAGATTAGATACTTAGATCGAATCGAGATGTTTTAGGAGGAGTGCAAGAGAGGTGATTGCAACTCCTATCCCTCCCCATATTTTTGTTGATGCTACTTGATACGCCAAGCCCAAAAAGATTATGCGGATTCGCATTGGGCCCATCGCGTGGGTCCAATAACGGATAAGTCCCTTGCCTCGTCGATTCATGCACCTTCATAAGCCGGGTGGCCATGTATAATCCAGCCCGCCTCAAGCCATTACGATTCTTACCATTGGCTAGGCAAACGGGCATCGGCCAACAAAGCATCCAGCTCGACATGAAGCACTGGGAGCCGACCTGCGCGCAGTCCGTCAGCTCGGACCAAGTCCGCTTGACTAGGTAACAGACTTCATAACGCGACGACTACGGGTGAAGAGCCCGCAGCGGATAAGATACAAGCTCGCCCAGCTGAAGCTCGTCACATCAAAGCTCACCCAAGGACCTTGCTTTTACTTGTATTTGTGTTTTTACCGCCTTGTAATCGCCAACCTTTAGTCTATATAAATAGCGGCATTTGTACCTCTTTTCGGGGATCCTGATCGAGAAATTATTACAAGCAGACAACCTTTGTTAATTTGTCGACAGCTTATGTGTTTTTAGCATTTTCATATTTACTTTCTTCAATATCCAACACTAAGCGGAGAAAATTGCTCACTTCAATCCAGATATCCATCGCATAATTAAATAAAACGTATTTGTGATATTTCAAAAAATATCACTACTGTTTTTTATCCCAGAGTTGATGATGCTTATCCCTGTCTTCCTAGCTATCTCCGTGAACTTCTCTTAGGTTCAAAGTGTCTATAATTACTATAGTAATGTTTCTTGAACTGCGAGTGGTGTTAGTGGTATGACATAATGAAGTCCTAGATATCCTCGTATCCTAGTTAGTTGTGTGAGATAAAACCGATAGTACTTGAAGTATTTTTAGTTTTTGTGTAGTTTGTATGTAGTTTGTGTCTCAGCATATGATGCTTTATTACGACGTTTCTTATTCGTTTTCGTCTTTCATGTTTAATTTTTTATATGTAAATTTACGAGACTTCATGAATAATAGAAAAAGAAACACCCTAGCTAGTTATTATCGAGCAATCTGAATCCGGTTTTTTCTTCGGGTTTTATGGGCTGAGCGTTACATTGGTTTTTCAAGTTGGGATATGTCAAACAAATTTAATGTTGATAAATTATTCAACTAATATACTTAATGTTGATAAATTATACTGGCCAAATGAGTGAACCGGACCGTAATCGAACGGCCCGGTGGTTTTTTTTTTCATGCGGTTTTGTAACGGCGGTTAAAATGACATAACTTAGGCGTTTGATAGTTCACACTGGTTTAGATCTGGTTAAAATTATTAATCATTTTACGGAAATTTTTAAAAAGGACGTAACAATTTACCTATTTAGCATTTAGGACATCAATGTCATTTTTTGAGTAAAAAGGACAAGTACAAAAATACCCTTAATAATTATTTTTGATAAAGGAAAAAAAAAAAAAAACAACAACTGCTCCCACGTTCACTAGCGCAGCATTGGACATTTGCATCATTGCATGCACTGCCAAAAAAAAAAAATTATCCTACCCAAATATTTAATCATTAATCACTCAAATCTTTTAACCTACACCTTTTAATTATCTCATTTTAATCATAATTCATATTTTTTTGTCTTGTTTATTTTGATATATTATATTTGATATCACTGAAGTCGCATGATATTTTTCTGAATACACGTCAATTCATTACTACCATGTGACAATGTGAAATGAGTGACAATAACTGGCTTGAGACAATATTTTGCTACTAATTGGCACATCAATTCTCCGAAAATACCAAAAAAACGTCATTCAATTTTCCATACTAATTGACATTGTGACAGTAGTAACATTGACCAGTGTCACATAATGACACTACTAATTGTCACATCGATTCACCGAAACAACATAATGTTGGAATAGTGTCTAAACCCAATCGGGTTGGACCGGATCCGACAAGGTCGGATCATTTCTACTATTTCTTTATGTTTGTACATAGATTAAATGGCTTTTATGTTGTCATATATACGCTTTTAAAGAACCGAGTTATGAATTGTTATATGATAACGTCCTTAGTATTAAAGCGTGATAGAGAAACCATGATAGGCGATTATGGTTGATGAGATCTCTAATCACTTTAATAAGTTTGATACTTAAATGTCTCAGGTGATGTCTTATTAAATAGGGCATTGATAGTATAAATGCATTCTAAGCACGTATTGGATGTCTTCATCTTTAAGGCGAGGATAGATCTCGTCTCATCGAAGTGTAGAGACACTTGGGTATGCGTGGGCGTGTATTAGAGAATGCGTGACGTTAGGATGACCCCACTTACACGAGATAAGTGTCACCTTATGTGGCGGTTGTGTAATTATCATTTTGACCGAGTCTTCGTGGCATCACGGTGTGGATTGTCATGCTTTGACACTATTGAGGTTTCCACAGCCACGGGGCGATCATGCGGTAGTGATTGGGTATGATATCAAGCATCGCGGAGCATACATGATTGGTCGTCCGGGAATCGCGTATCCCATGATTGGGATCGAATATCGAAATGGCCTTCTTATAAGGAATGTCTTACTCTCGTAAATCTTTGCAAAGTGGGAGTAAACGAGTTACTTCGAGAGAGCATGATATCAGATTATAAGATACGGTCGTTAATGTTTGACACTGACGACGTCACGACCGTATGGATATTATTACAAACGATAGATTGTAAGTTACACGCAGAATCGTTTCACATGAAAGGTAGTAGTCATTGCATTTGACTCTTCCGATGATGGGGGTCACGGTGTGTTCTTGCAGACGCTATCCCGTGATCGTTAGGCATGAAGGGCATTTTCGTAATTTGCACTTTGTGTCTACGGCCAACATATTCGGAAGCCTATCGGGTCACACACATAAGAACATCTAGCCGGATTAAAATGTGGTTATAGATGATAACCAAATAAGGAAAGTTTATCTCGAGACTATAAAGGTTATAGTGGTAAATTAATATGGTGGTATTTATTTATTATGAATAAATTAAATACAAGATATTAATAATATTATATTAATTAAGGTTGTGTTTGTTTTGGGTTGGAGTTTTTTTGGGAGTTTTTTTTGGAGTTTTTTTTGATAAAGTGATTGAAGTAATGATTAGAAAGTTGAATGGGTAAAATAAAGTAGAATAATGATTGGTGTAGATTATGAAATGATTGGTGAAATAAAGTAGAATAATGAATAAAATAATGGTAAAAAATGTAATAAAGTTGATAAAGTGAAATGATGAGAGATGATTTAATATTTTTTATTTGTAGTTGAAGATTTGATTGGTGAGAGAATTGTAAGAAATGATTGGTGATGTGATGTAAAAAAAACGCCCAAAAAAACTCCGGCCAAAACAAACGGAGCCTAAAGAATATTCCGGATGCCAAAATATTGGCTAAAGGTGGCGCAATTTTGTGTGTATAAGATACACTTAGATTGTGTAATTTAATTAATGGTATTACCATATATTAATATTAGATATTAATATTTATATATATATGCATTCATACGTGACTTGCACATATGATGTGCATGTGCGCACCAAATGTATATACATATATAGATTTATTTTGTGTAATATATATATATGTGATATATACATACACGTGTGTAAATTGATTTATAGTAATAAAATAAAGATAGTAATATTAGATATTGACAATATCTTGAAATATTCAATATAAGATATTGACAAAATCCTAGATTTATTTAATATAAGATATTGTAATAAATGAGATAAATCAATCAATTATATTTTCCTTATTTTATTGGAGAAATGTTTTCTTCTCTCCACTATGCTAAGAGGCGCCACTTCCATTATAAATAGGAGGTGGGTGTCAGTTCTTTCAGACAACACAATTCCAAGAGCTAATAGTAGCTTGTGTAAAATAGAAAGCATCCTATAGAGAGTTGGAGAGAGGAAAAAGGCGGGTCTGAAGAACCGGAGTTTTCCAATAAGAATCCATGATGGGATTCCGCCGGAGGGTTTCGTGTGGGTGGATCGGCGGTAGAGGCCGAACACTGGGCGGCTCACATCTGAGAACTACTCTCCTTAGGCGGTCAAAGCGTCGATCTTTTAGATCAACCAAGGTAACCACCGTCTACTAACTCGTTTGTTTATTGCTTAAACGATGTCGATCCTGGTTAAAAGGAAATAAAATTTTAAATTCCGCTGCGTTCCCGCATAGATTTCCTAACACATAAATAGTGTCATTCATATTGTGATTACTAATTGACAATGTGACAGTTGTAACAATTATCAGTGTCAGACGACGACACTACTAATTTTCATATCGATTCACCTAAAGTATATAGATAGTGTCATTCAATTTGTCGCTACTAATTGATTGTTTGTGATGATAGTGACAATAATCGATGATCGAGAGAATAACACTAATAATTTTCTCACCGATTGAGAATGAGTGTCCCGAATTTCATTTCCACTCAACTTGTAGTAGTGCCCGATGAACCAGTGTGAAAAAAACACGTGACATTGAAAATTACATCAAAAGGATACCAATAATATATCGAAATAAAGATGACGAAAAAAATATGAACTATGATGGAAAATTTGTTATAATTTGATTTATAGATTAAAAGATACGGCTGATTAAAATTTTGCGTAGGAGAGTATTTTTATTTTTTAATTATTAAATTAAAAATATCCAGTTCCATTTCTCTCTCTCTTTTTTTTTCCCTTTCCATTTGCATGTATGCGGCTGAACAGCGGGGTAGTTTTTTTTATAATTATTTTTAATTCTTAGTTTTAGGTAGGCAAACAGTTGCAAGTAGAGGTAAGTTAGTACTTTTATTTGTCAAATTGTCCTTTTTAGTGAAATAATTATGATAGTGTCCTTTTACTAATTTTGTAAAAGTTTATGTCATTTTCAATAAGTTTCCCATAATTTTATTTTTACATTTTCAGAAAATACTTATTATTTTCACTATACTAACAAATTGCTATTAATTGAATTTGAATGTAATATAAAATAACCAAAACGAATGTAATATATAGTTTTTTTATAAAAAAAAATTTATTCGGTTTTAAATATAAGTTGATTATAAATATTGTTTTATTAAATATTACGTGAGATATATTGTGTTATTTTTTATATGTAAATTATGTTATTTTTTCAACGCTTTCGTGAGGAAATTCGATTGCTTTACGTATCTTTTATATGTAATCGTACAAAAGACAATACATATAAAAATCAAAATCAACGTAGTATTTTTTTTAGTCTTTTATAGTTCTGTTATAGTATTTTTTAGGTTTATATAGTTTTTTTTTTTATAGGTTTTTTTTTTTATATTATAGTTTGGTTTTTCCATAGAATTTTATAGATTTTATAGTTTTTTTTATAGGTTTTAAGTATAAGTTGATTAAAAATGTTGTTTTATTTAATATTACGTTAGATATATTGTGTTTTTTTTCTTATATGTAAATTATGTTATTAACGCTTGTACTGGAAATTTGATTGCCTACGTATCTTTTATATTTAATGTGTTTGAGATATAACAATATATAAAAAATCAAAACGAACGTAGTTCTTATTGTTTGTTTTAGTCTTTTTATAGTTTTTTTTTATAGGTTTTTATAGTTATTTTTTTTATAGTTTTTTTAGGCTTGCATAGTTTTTTTTTTTATAAGGTTTTTATAGTTTTTTTATAGTTCTTTTTTTAAAGTTTTTATAGTTTTTTCATAACATTTTATAGTTTCTTATAGTTTTTAGTCGGTTTAAGTATAAGTTGATTAAAAATATTGTTTTATTAAATATTACGTGAGATATGTTGTGTTTTTTTCTTATATGTAAATTATGTTATTAACACTTGCATCAGAAAATTCGGTTCTTTCACATTATCTTTTATATATAATCGTGTAGGATATACACATATAAAATCAAAGCGAACGTAGTTAACTTATAGTTTTTTTCTTTTTATAGTTTTTTTTAATAGCTTTTTAGGTTTGTGTAAGTACTTTTTATAGGTTTTATAGTGTTTTTTTAAAATAGTTTTTATAGTTTTTATAGTATTTTATAGTTTTTTTGTATTATTTTATAGTTTTTAGTCTTTTATAGTTTTTTTAATGGTTTTCATAGTTTTTATAGGTTTTTTTTTTGTATTCTTTTATAGATTTTTTTATTTATGGGTTTTATAGTTTTTTCTAGTTTTTCGTAGTAGTCTTTATAGTTTTTTTTTAGACTTTTATAGTTTTTTTATAGTTTTTTTGAGAGATAAAAATAAAAGTTCATTTTTGTACAAAATAAATAAATATGACACACTCAATTTTTAGCAAAAAAAGGACAAACAATTTCAGATTTGACAAAATTACCCTTTTATTAAAGGACGCGTATATGTATTAAATCTTCCATTTCTTGAGTTTGTTTGTTTGTTTTTTTTTTTTTTTTCTTTTTCAAACAAACAGTAACTTTTGATTTCTAACTCCGATCATGAAATTTTTCACCAAAATTCATGTTTTTTTTTTGCTCTTCAATTTGAGCCCAAATACGATACCCTTCCGACGTATATTTTGAAAGACGAAAAAATATTTGTATTAACTGAGCGCTTTTTCTTATAAACGATCGTAACTTTTGATTTTAACACCGATCATCAAAATAGTTTCACCAAAGTTCATATTTTTTTAATCTTCATTTTGAGACGCGTTTGATACCTTTTCGACATAGTATTTGAAAGCCGAATTTAATCGCAAAGATTTACATTAACACGATGATCGATGATCGATGATCGGTAGTATCGGTATCGTAGTATCGATTATCGATGTCAGATTATACAAGAATATGCAGGAGAACATTCCACCAGATCGTTAACAAACTCAGTGATTAATAGCAAGTACAACAAACTATAGATTTAGTACAATATGTACATCGATTAACAACATGAAAAATAAAAAAAAAGCAGATTTACGCTTGTTTAGTCTCTATTTACCATCATCAAAGATATTTAATCACTGAATTTCTTTGTAAGGTCTTTATCCAGAGATAAAGATCATTCTCCAAATGCAAAATCCAGATACACTAACACACCGTGTTAAATTGGTTTATATGATACAATTCGGAAGAGATAGAATCATTAATGAGATAACTTGATTAAGGTGTGGTGTTTATAACATGCGAGTTCGATAGTTAATCACTTGAATTAAGCCTAAAAAGTACATCGACTAAAAGGTAATACATAGAAGATCAATACAATGGACTATAGTTTAGTACAATAGTACATCAGGACTAAAAGGTAATACATAGAAGATCAATACAAGTCAAAACGATCTCGAACTATCACCAAATTATAAGAAGGATATTCTAGTTCAAAGAACTAAATTATCATGCCCGAATTCACAAGGTCTTTGAATTACAAGTTCGATGAAGCCTATGAACAAGGCCTATCTATTACATGATGATACAATGTAGATCAAAAACTTCAAAGACGCCAAGGCACATAGTAAGCCTTTGAACTAGGCCTATCTATTGCATTAAGGCACACGAGATCGATGTCGATGTCGATGTCGACGTCAATGATGTCGATGTCGATCAGGCTCAAAAGGACTCTTCATTCGGTTTTTTGTTGCAAGGTCTATGTCCCCCAAATCTAACAACGCCAATAGCATAAGTAGAACCAACATGAAGCATATTAGCCCAAAAATCAAAATCTTGCTTATAACCACTAATCTTGAGCGAATGACGGCCCATACGGTATAAGGATCTACCCCTGGATCGAATATAAGCATCGACATCTTTCCGAACAAAAATGCAATATCAAGCTTGGAGACAAGAATGACATGTGAAGTAGTCATTTCATACTTTTCCGTATTTACAAACTCAGCTACTCCCTCAATCCGTGGCTTGGATGAATCGATGATTAAACTAACCTTTTTTTGCCTCATTTTCACGACCAAATAATCTCAGCATACCAACAACCGGAAGCACCAATGCTTCATGACTACCAATTCCTATGTTTGGTTCAAATGGCATTTCGTCGAACACGTGTCGGGTATCAACCACGCACGACATTACGCCTAATAGAAGAATTGTAATGCATCTCGCATCGTCATCGACATTCTTTATTCATCGATAATCGACATCGACATCATGCATCGACATCGACATCGTCATCGATCATCGACATCGATTTTGGAATATCAAACATGGCAAACTTGTTTTAAACTTCAGGCCCAAAACTTGTTCTAAACTTCAGTCACTTATTTACAACCACATTGCTTAACTTTCCAAACTCCAGGCTGAGATGCAAACATGACATATATTTTGAAAACCTCAAGATGCTTCAAAATATCATTGATAATCCACTCATTTCAACTTGATCATTCTTATATGTACTCATAATCCTACTAACACTAAGGAGGACTCCAAAATAGTTATGGCTCAACAATATATTCATGGTCCCAAATAGCTTTATCAAATATCAAAGGCTATCTCAGCTATACATGACAACACCCTCCCCTGTAAAGCTTCCATGTCCCTTGTGGAAGTGGAAAAATCCGGGAACTGGGACATTCAAAATTCTACTTATGAAATGATAGAAGGATACAACTAATATAAGCACATAAATGTTGCACAAAAACATCACCGAAACATGTAAATTGTGGTTGTGCTTTTTTTGTGTTTTTACTTTTTTTTAGCATTGAAAATGAGTAGTGTTGCAGTAATGGATGTAAATAACATCAATTTCTTGTAGATATGTAAAATACAGTTAACACAACAATCTCTTGCAAAAGCTCTTTGTTCCAAAATCTACAAAAATTTAGGAGAAATGCAAACAAAAGTATGGTCTCAAATTCTACTTTCTTTTGTTTTGTTATAATAAGACAATCCTCACAATCGAATATGGGATGCTCAATCGAAACATATATGATCCAAGTGTCCAAAGTATTAATCAATGAACACTACAATATTACTCATCGGTTGCTTACAAAAATAATTTTACTTGTCTATTGGTTACGGACTAAGAACATTGCCTGCTTTTACTTTAAAAACAATCTTCCAAAGTGAGCATTAGCGAAATTTAATTAAGGCCCTAATCATGATTGATCTTCCGAATGGCAACCAAATTTTTTTGCACTTAAAATGTCTTGTTTCTTAGTAGCTAAGAAGGATTATCATTTTATTTCTTCATTATGAAAGTAATGTGAAAACATGACAATCGAGGATTTGACTTCATGTAAAATCCTCTTCGAGCATTTCAACATACACCTTTAATGCATTATCACCAAATTCAATTAAAGTATTAAACACAAGCGAGAAAACAAAGTATTCCCAATCATCATCCACCAATGATGCTAATCGATAAATATTTAAAGCGTAAGAGATGAATCAAACTGAAAAGAAAGAAAAATCACCGTAGGGAAAGTATTGCTGGTGTAAGAAATCAAGAGACAGGTCTTGCCAACCGCTCCACCAACCGTTACGCACTTAATGAATCTGGATGAGATGAGAGGAAAGGATATGAATTGAACTTCATCGCCATAATTAAACCAAAATATCAAGAGTTCGAGTCCGTTGCGCCGGAGATGAAGGTGTGGAAGTGAAATCCAAAGAAGATGAAGTCGATGACAACAAGTCGCCGGTGATTGAATGAGTTTTAATTGTGCAAATGACGAAGAATTGGGAGGAAGAAAAGAGAAAAAAGGAAGGATTTTTCGAGGAGGTCTTTGTGGAGAGGTATTTTAGTCCGAAAGGAAAATTACTGTCCTTATTGCAACTTATAAATTGAATCAGGATTAATGCTTTATTAAGAGGGAAAAAAAGGGACTTTTACCTAATTTTTCCTTTTTTTTTGGTAGTCTTTTATAGTTTTTTTAGATTTGTTTAGTTTTTTTTTAATGGTTTTTATACGTTTTTTTTTATAGTTTTTTTAATTCTTTTAAAGTTTTTTTTTTGTAGTCTTTTATAGTTTTTTTTAATGGTTTTTTTTAATAGTTTTTATAGGTTTGTATAGTTTTATTTTTATGGTTTTTTTTATATGTTTTTATATTTTTTTTTGGAGTCTTTATAGTTTTTTTTTTAATGGTTTTTATCGGTTTGTATAGTTTTTTTTTTTTTGGTTTTTTTTATAGGTTTTTATAGTTTTTTTTTATAAATTGATACAAATATATAAGTAAGATATAAATTGCGCACCGTTAATCTTCAAAATTATCGATGTCGGTATTTGAGCACTTGCTCTCCTCCGAAGTTTATGTGTCACCGAGTTCGGACTGTGACTCATCTTCTGACTCAATGTCTTGCATCATCTTCTCGGATTTTACCCAATCAAGACAACACATTTGCTTCTCTAAAGTGCTGGGATGAATCGAACATCTATCTGTAAGCCTATTTTCTGCCATGCTGAAAGTTCGTTCTACAGTGACGGTCGAAACAGGGCAACTTAAAAACTTGACTGCCATCATTGCTAGCACTAGAAAATGTTTAGCATGACCCTTCCACCACTTCAATAGGTCGAAGTCAAAATCATAGATACCGGTTTGACAGACAAATGTCGTGTTAAAAAATTTGGTTATCTCTGAACGTTGATCGGATTGCGTTGTCGCTCCCTTCTATCGTTTCGAATTCATTTTATCCAGAACTTTTTGAATTCCCGTAGGACACCTACAGGGTTAGTAGAAGCACTTGCGGATGGATTGGGAACCGCGTCGTTTCTCATTCCATACATCCTCTCATATTCAAGATGCAAAGTGTTTAATAATTTTTCAAGTCTATCTACTTCAACTGTATAATCTACCGGGGGCATATTATGATCATCAAACAAAGCATCATAGTATGCACTTAACATGGGAGATACACCTACTAGTCTTAAACGAGGGTCGAGAATAGAACAAATGAGATAAGTGTCAGGAATACACAACATGTACTTATTCCATTTCTCCTTCATCGGCCCTAAACATTGAAATAATACAGGGTCGTGTTCCAAGGTTTGAAACTCGTCAGGTATTTCTGACGTGGCTTGATAACATCTTGAAAACAATTCAGTAAATTTTTTGAATACTTCAAAACATCCATCAGTTTCTTGCATCCAGACCAAATATAAGGAAACAAACGATATTCGCTCGCACAGTGTTCATTTAAAAAAGCATAAAAAGTATTTTTAATTTTGTTTGTTTTTTTCCAAAGATCATAAGTGATATTCCACCTATGCGGTACATCTTGCGGCAGTTTGACAGGGCGATGACATTTTTCTTTAAGATATTTATACAACTTATGAGTAAGACTATTTCTATCTAACACATGTGAAATCGAAGATTTTATCGCATTAATATTATAGTCAAAAACTTGTAGACCTTCTTTTACACATAAATTAAAAATATGGCATAAACATCTAACATGAAAAAAAATTACCGCCACAAAGAGGTTCACAATTTTGGGATAACTCGGGAATAGAAGCAGTGTTGTTTGAAGCATTGTCAAACGAAATTGAAAAAACTTTATCTCTTAAATCATATTCGTTAAAAATAGCAACTAATAAAGATGCAATGTTAGAAGCATTATGAGTTTCGCTAAATAAAGGAAAATCAATTAACCTTTTCTGGATAATCCAACTGTTGTCAATCCAGTGACACGACACGCCCGAATAATAATTGTTGGTCCTCACATCCTCCCAAATATCAGCACATACACATACTCGAAATTTATTTTTCTTCAAATTTTCTTTTATAATATGTTGTCGTTTAATTTTTTTTTGAAATCCCTAGTCAACGTTGCATGAGGATACGAGTAAAAGCCCGGTTGCAAAAGCCCTTGTACGTAACTTTCGAAAAGAGGATTCTCAGGAAAAGCTAAAAGGAAGACCCATCACCGCAACAAGATCCGTGGTTATGTCTCTACAATTTTCATGAGTGTAAATAAAAATTGGAGAAGTGTTACCTCCGCTGGAGCTCGACATGTTTAGCTGGGATTGAGACGCGCTGTCTTCCAATTTTTCCGGGTGTTTACGCAACATGTGAGTCCGGAATGATCCGTAACCACCACCCGCAGTAAATTTGTATTTAGTGCCACAGAATTTGCACACCCCGTAGAAAAACTTTCCGGGGTTAGCTAATGCTAATGCATCAGTCTGATGAACCTTTGTGAAAAATCCCGTAAATTTTTTCGATTTTAACCTTTTTTCTTGTGCTCCTTTCTGGGGTACTTTCACACCCTCTAAATCAACTGACTCGGGAGTAGGACCTGCACTTGCACCGGCTGCAAGACCACGATTCGGTGTTCTTATAGTCCCACGACTCCCACCACGTCTTTATCTAGGACGGGAAGTAGTCGGAAATACATCATCATCATCATCAACATCGGCGTCATCATTACGAGGCTCATTATCTTCATGTTCGTTTAGGTTGATGTTAAAATTTTCGATTTGAGACATTATATCATCGTAATGACTATCAAAATAATGATGATTGAAATCTAAAGGTGTCTCGAATTAAGGAATTGAAATGCGACTACCGGTAGCGATGCGGGGTTTGTAAAATGTGGTACCACGGGTCTATAGCCTCCACCAACATCATCCGATTCCGGCACAACCGTCAAGAGCGGAAAGTAACATTTCGATTGCTTTTTGATGATTCACCTCTTCTTGACATTTTACTAAATCTAAATAAAATTTAACGGTTATAAAAAAAATTTGAAAAAAACTAACCAATTTTACTTATAACTAAAACCGAATTGAAGTAAACGATTAAATGAGAACAACTTCAAATATCGGTTTAGCAAAGTAAATATAAAATGGAATTTTTTTTACACTTGTAAAAAAAGAGTTGAATAAAATACAAACCAAATTTACTTATAATTAAAGCCGTATTGAAGTAACAATTAAATCAGAATAATTTTAAAAATCGGTATCGTAAAGTAAATTTGATTGTTGTTTTTAACAAATAAACAAACTTGATTACAAACAAAGAAATGAGTTTGACATTAAAGAAGTAGAAGAGTTTGACATTAAAGAAGTAGAAATGTAGAATTGAGAGGTGAGTGGTGTAAGTGAAATTAGAAATGAAATGGAGTATTTATAGAATTTTTTAAAATGGTTAGAAAATTAAAAATAAAAAAAAAAAAAATAACGAATTGAGCCATTGGTTAGGTTAGGTTTTAGCAGGTAGGTTGCAGGGCTGGTTATTCGAATCGACAGTTACATGAACCGTCGATTCGCCTGTTACGGATATTTTTGGCCAGGTCTACTGTATAAGTTCATTTTGGAATCCATCGGGTATAATTTCAAAGTAAAGTTTGACAAGTCTCTATCCCGATAATGTGGTATAATCAATGGAAGTGTATGAACCATTGAAACAGAGGCCACGCGTCCCATTTGGACTGAAAGCATTCCACTATCCGTCCTTTTAGGTGGATACGTGTCCCGTCCTTTTCCGCTGTATTCATTTTACTGGTACGTGTTGCAGCTTCTCATTGGTAATAAACAGCAAAAGATGCCTTCCAATCAATTTTAAATTTTCATTATTTTAAATTTGGCTCTTTTTTTTTTTTTTCTCTCTTTCTTCTGAATAATAAATTATAAAATCATCGTATGTTTTATATCATGATGTTACATTAAAAATACATAATATTTCAAAATTATGTTATTTATTTTTTTACGAGACGTATAAGCATATCATTTTCATTTGAAAATATTCTTTTTAACATACAACCGTTGTGACACAACTATTGCCGTGTATCTATACCTATTGTGAACACTTACTAATCATTGTTATATTCATAATAATCAATCTGTTAGTTCCTTGATTAACCTTTATTCGCATTCCTGTGGAATTGGGGGCGAAGAAACCCTTCTGATTAGGGTTTAACCGTTTTTATATTCGTAATAATCAACAATATAAATATATATTGTAACAATCGTTGTGTCACAACTGTTACGTCAGTATATATATAGTACGTATAACATTTTTAGCAGATCCTTGGCTTATCGTCTCTGGCTCACATCGATATCCCCTCACCAATCAAAGAATGTGTATGTTTCTTTGCCCTAGACACGTGGTGCCTCTTCATCTGGCCTTTGTACTATTGGTTCATAATATTGTCTCTCAGTCATTATTATTTTTATTTTTATTTGAGAGCTCATAAAATTAACATTATAATGAAACTTCCAGCGAACAATAAAGCACGATGGGGGAGAGAATAGCTGTCATTATAGTACTTGCCTGAGGAGAGAAATGAACTTTAATAACGGTGACTCTTGTGGCTCACCGGACAAGACGATAATCAATCGGATCATGCAGAGATTCCGGCCGATAGCTCCCAAACCGGTGACGGAAGGACCATACGTGGCGTCAGTGGCGGCGGAGATCGTCTCAACCGGGACCGGGAAGAAAAAGCGCAAGTACGTTAGAGTTAAGAAAAATGATAAGCCTAAATTTTCTGAAGGAGAAGGTAAGGGATATCGAGATCGCACGTTTTACGGTTACGTCGACGCTTTTCTGTCGGCGCCGTCCCCCCGCGGCCTAAGCGGATCTAGTGAAAGAGGATCTTTCACCGTGTGGAGTTTTACAGCGGAGCAGCCTCCTACATATGTTTACCCTACTGCTAAGTCGGTGGATGATCAGATTTTGAAGTATTCCGTAAAAAAATTGTCAGATCTGGCTGATCAGGGAACGCCGACGAGGAAGGTTGTGGAGTCGTGGGTGGTGGTGGACGGCATGACGGAGACATGCCACGACGTAGCCGAGTTAGGGAATAGCGACACAGAGAGGATGAGGAATCTGGAGATGGACACGTGTCCAGGGCTGATATCAGACGGCGATCATAGAGTACAGTGGATAAACCATGCCTACCAGCAAATGGTGGTTGAGAGAGATCAAAAGGAAGTGGAGGCGGTGGTGGTGAACCTGGTTTTGAGAGAGAAGATACCTGACACATGTCACGTTTTTACTTGCACTGTGAGGTTGATGTACAACAAGCACTCGCAAACAATGCCGTGTGACGTTTGGAGAATGGATTTCGGAGGATTTGCATGGAGGCTTGACGCCACCGCCGCCCTGAAATTGGGACGGTGAATATGATCTCTCCGGTTAATTAAGTTGGAATCAATACTTATTGACATGTGGTAGCTTTGATATTACCTTCGTAACATTGTATCGTAACAAATAATATAATACAAATTCCTATACCATTTTTATATTAATTGTTATGATACTCATACACTTGTTGTTGTGGTATTTAATTAACATTTGCATGACTCTCAATCTGTAATGATCGAAGGTATATAGAAGAATTTACTCCTTGTTAAAATTTTCTTCTTCGTTTCCATGATCTTTCTAACGGTGGACGATAGCCACGTTTATATGAGGAATATGTTATAAATAGTTGTATGATACCTTAGTAGTGACGACGATATTTTAATAATCCTTTTGGTTTCTCTATGATCTTTCCGGTGGTGGATGACGGTCTCCTTTGCCTTGCTTTTAGTTAAAAGAGTAATGATATATCCACCGGACAATATGTCATTGCGCCATTGATTATGATTGATTCTTTTCAATCAAGAAAATTTTATAATACAACTGTTGTATGAATGTTGGATCAAATGACATGCATCAATCATTCATTCCTAGCATTTTAATTAAACGTGTATTAAATAAAAAAGAGTAAAAATAAGAAAGTCTAATGTATATTATTTGATAAAACTATTTTATAATCGTTGTAACATAAAATCTCTCATCAATTAGCCAATTATACACTATAATCAAACACTAAAAAACGTATCGTGTAACACATTATGCTAAGTGGGCAGTACACTATCATTTTCCTAGCAAAAATAGTGCTACTATACAAACTAGCAAGCTCGGGTAATGTGAGCAATATGTTAAAAATAATCGTATGATACCAAACTAAATGACGGCTATATTTTTATAATCTTTTTATTAAAGGATTTTTAAATTCATGTACTACCTTCGTTTCAAAATATAAGTTATCATATATTTTTTATTTTCTTTATATTATAAGTCATTCTACATATCCAATGTAACATTTATTACTCTTTTATCTATCTTACCCTTAATTTATTATCAATTCAATCATTTTCCATTATTTAACAACTATAGTATTAATGATAGTCAATGGGGCATTTTATACATTAATCATCAAATCTATGACATTTAATCTTTTATTAATCTGTATGAAATGACTCTTTTTTTGAAACCAATATCTAGGATTTTTTTTTTTTTTTTTGCTAAATAGAGCTTTTTATTGATCAACTTGGGCCAAAAGGCCGAAACATTACAACTGAGAGGTATTAGCGAAATGAATAGAAGTTAAATAGGATCTATAGCTGAATGTTTGTCTCGCGTCCTCGAGCAGAAGCTTGCTCGAGAGAAAAACATGTATAGGAGGACGGACACGATCTGCGAATGCGTGACTTTGTTACGCCAAAACCATATCCGTAGACTATCTCGCGGAAAAGATAAGGCCAATGTTTGCCCGACGCTTGATTTCTAGGACCTTGCTGGATGTTCTCGCGGACCCAATCTTGAATATCGGAGGCAGAGAAGAAATTCTCCCAAAGGGTAGGGTGGAGAGCTTGTTTCCAAATACGACGAGGCCAATTGCAGTCGCGTAAGACATGGATGGGGGTCTCCGTGTGCTGGTAGCATAATTGGCAAGCGGAGCTGCTGGAGATGTGTCGAAGTGCCAAAAGGTTGTTGACAGGGAGGCAGTTTTGGCAAATTTGCCATAAACAGAGGTTGTATCTCAATGGCCCCTTAAGGCTCCAGATGTAGTTCCAATCAAAGGTGCTCTGAAGGGCATCCTCATTCTCGAGCTGGAGCAAATATGCGCTGTGCACATGATGACTTATATTTTAAAACGGATGTAATAATTATGTACCATGAGTTTCTAAACTATTTTGTCGCAAGTGTGTCTCAATTTTAGCCTTTGTCTCCATAGATATTTAGTGTTGTACATTATCGTAGGATGCTCTAGGCATAAGGCTACCAGAATAAATGTGTACTGCCTATTGGAGTATTTGTAATGAATCGTTTCACTTAATTGAATTAATCAATTTTGATTGCACAAGTTATGACCGCAAAAGATGATCGGCTCGTTTTTTTGTTGTTTTTTTAAACCTTGTAAATTTTATTAAAAACAGAAAGAATTACAAGGTTTCAGGGTCACTCCGGCCACCACCCAAAACATCATATGATATTCAATATGGCTCGTCCACCTCCTTAAAATCTTAAAAGTAGTTTGTTAAAATCAAGATCGAAATCAAGTCTTAATTCGAATAAATTAAATGAATCGAATATTTTAAGTCTTTGAAATTGATTAGAATTGTTTGATAACACTTATTATATCCGAAATTAGAATTTGTTTAGTGAGTGTGGGTGTGTGGAGGGTGGGTGTAGGGTGGGTGGGAGTGTTGGTGTGGGGTAATGGGGGTGTAGGGTGGGGTGTGGGTGTGGGTGTGTAGGGGTGGGTTGTGTGGGCGTGGGTGTGGGTGTAGGATGTGGGGGTGGGGTTGGGTATGGGTGGGTGGTGGGTGTGGGTGTGGGTGTAGGGTGGGTGGGAGTGGGGGTGTTGAAGTGGGGTGGAGGTGTAGGTGGGTGTGGTTTGGTCGGGTGTAGGTGGGTATGAGGGTGTGGGGTGTAGGGTGTGGGGGTGGGTATGGGTATGGGTGGGTGAGGGTGTGGGCGGGTGTGTGGTGTGTAGGGGTATGGGTTGTGTGGGTGTGGGGTGGGTGGGGGTATAGGTGGGGTGGGGGTGGGGGTGGGTTGGGGGTAAGGTGAGGGTGGGGTGTAAGTGTGAGGTAGGTATGGGTGTGGGGTGTACCCCTACCTAACGTAGATTTATTGAAAAAATTCAGCATTAAGTAGTTCCTCAACCACTTAAAATTTTTCATAATTTTTCACAGGAAATTCAGAAGATCTTAATTAATTAAGAGGTGTTAAAAAATATTATCAAACAACACTTATTTTAATAATCACTTATTCTTTTAAGAATAAGTGTTAAGTGGTAATAAGCAAACATGCCCTTAGTCCGTAAAACCAATGCGGGGAAACCGAGTGTTAAAAGAGCATGCGCATTTGAGCATGAGCATCGGCATATTGACCATAGGTATAAATTGTATTTAATTAAATGCCTTTCACACACTTAACGATCATGATTAGCATCTAGCAACAAGTCACGACCCTCAATCATCAGAAAAAGTCTAGTGCTATGACTACAACATTTAATGAAACGGTTATTATGTAATTTGAATCATATCTCTGTTATAATATTCATACAGTCGTACTTCGAGTGTCAAAACATCAACGACCGTATCTTATCATATGGATATCATATTCTCTCGAAGTAACATATTACTTCCACTTTGCAACTACTTTCGAGAACAAGGAATTCTTTATAAAAATACCCTTTCGGATATTTATTCGTACTATTAGGAAACACGATTTCCGGACGAGCGACATATATCCTACGCATGCTTCAGTATCATACCCAATCACTACCACATGATCGCCACGTGATTATGAGAAACCTCAATAGTGTCAAAGCATGCATGACAATCCACACCATGATGTTATGAAGACTCCGGTCTAAGGATAATTACACGACCGTCACATAAAAAAGTAATTTGGTCAATCTAATGTACGCATTCTTCACTACACATCTACGTACAGTCCAAGTGGTTATACACTTTGATAGACGAGATCTGTTACTACTTTCACAAGATAGAAGACATCTAATATGTGTTAATCTAACCGTACTATTAATGACTCACTTAATAATACATAGATATTTAAGGATTAGTCGAGATCTCATCAACCATAATCTCCATTATGATTTATCTATCACGGTTATAATTCTAGGGACGTTATTATATATACACGATATTAAATTGGTTCGTTAAACGAACTATATATAATAACATAAATGCCATTTGATATATGTATAAACATAAATGCACAGTGGAAATGATCCGACCTGGTCGGATCCGGTCCAACCCAATTGAGTTTTAAGGCACTACACTAAAAACAATGAGACTTTGTGTCACTTTGATCGGACCAACGATATCCAAGAACATGTTCACAATCCCAACACTTAGGCGATTGTGCCGACACTTCAAAATGGAGAGTTATGTGACCAATTCTTTCAAGGAACAATCAGAGTACAACAAATCAATTTTTTTCACATGCAGAACAGACAGACCATCATCAAAAATACTATTTCAAACACAAGGAGTGTGAATACAGAGACTTAAATATCTATTGAAAGAATGTTGAAATAGTGTCCTAAGCCCAATCGGAATGGATCGGATCCGACTAGATCGGATCATTTCTACTATTTCTTTATGTTTATACATATGTTAAATGGCTTTTTTGTTGTCATATATTTGTTCTTTTACAGAACAATTGTGAATTGTTATATTTCCAAACATGCTATTTCTTCCAAAAGAGATAGTGGGTGTAAATGAGATCTCAAAAGAGTTTGAGAACCACAAAGAGATATTCAACCATTGGAACACGAGCAGGTGCCTCTTAGTGATGAGGTATAAAACACTGCTCAGTGCACACAAATGTACTATAAGTTTGTGGATAACCTCAAGCCTAAAAAGGCTGCTGGTATGTTCATCGTGAAGAATGAATATCTCACGACTTTGAAGAAATGTTTAAAAGGCAAGATTGAGAGATATGGCCATGAGCCATAATATCTGAATTAAATTCCATCAGTGACAACCAGGTTGTGAACCTAGTATGTCTTACCTTGAGGGGATGTCTCTGAAAGGCTTACATGGATATGATTACCATAAGGCTATAATGACGGTGAATGGTGCGGGGTGTAAACCTTGTAATTATCTTTATCTTTGCCCGGTGAGCCCGATTCTATTCGGACTATGATTGTTATAACCGTATCATGGCTATATATGATGATGTGAAGGCGTTGGGCAAAACACCCGATGTTCATAGACGATAACATGATATGTGAGCCCACGAGATCTATTTATGGACTCAAACAAGTTTCTAGACGATTTCTTTGTTTGATAATCAAAGGAGTTTGATTTATTCAAAAGAAGGATATGCCCAATGTGCAAGAGGATAAGCGGGAGTGTGTTACGATTTTTGAGTAAGGTATTGGTATCTCACTCGGGAATTATCACCCCATGTCACAATAAATTAATGTTTTGTAGTTCAAGGTCTTTACGAAAGCACTTGAATTAGTAGTTCTTATTCTTGAAATAAGAATCTATAGTGATATATTTAATCGTTGTTAGATTATAGTTTACCTTGCTAAAAGAGTTTAGCATAGATCGCGACAGGAAATACTGCTAGTCGGTGTTCTCAAGATCTATCTATGTTAGGACGTTAGTGTTAGGAAATCACTAGTTTAACGCAGCGGAATTTAAAATTTGATTTCCTTTTCTAGATCGTTCTTCGTTTAATGCAATAAACACGTTAAGTAGTTTGACGGTTATACCTTAGATGATCTACAAGATCGTCGCTTTGACCGCCAACGGAGAGTAGTTCAATCGCGCAAGCCGCCCACGCGTCCGGCCTCTATCGCTAATCCACACGAACCCTCGCCGGAATCCTCCTTGGATTGCTATCGGAAAAACTCCGGCCGCTAGACCGGACCTTTTCTTCCTCACAAACTCACTTTGTGGAGAGCTCTCTATTTTACACAAGAATTATGAACTCTTGCAATTGTGTTGTACAAAAGAGCTTGACACCCACTTCCTTTTATAGAGGAAGTGGCGCCCCATCTCAAGTGTGGAGGAGGAGAAAACCTTTTTCCAATAAAATAAGGAAAATCAATTAGATTGATTTATCTCTTTAATTATAATATTTTGTCAATATCATATATTGATTATAATTATCTTATTACCATAAATCTATTTTTCCAAAATCAATTAATATCCTATATTAATATTATGGCAATATTTATTAATTAAAGTGCACAATCCAAGTGTATCTCATACACCCAAAAGTGGCGCCACTTTAGTCAATAAATTGACTTCCGGAATATTCTTTAATTAATATAATTTATATATAATTAATATCTTGTATTTTATTTATTCATAATAAATAAATACCACCATATTAATTTACCACTATAACCTTTATAGTCTGAGATAAACTTTCCTTATTTGGTTATCACTATAACCGCATTTTAATCCGACTCGATGTTCATATGTGTGTGACCCGATAGGCTTCGAATATGTTGGCCGTAGACACAAAGTGCAATTTACCAAAATGCCCTTCATACCTAACGATCACGGGATAGCGTCTAGCAACACACCGTGACCCAATTATCGGAAGAGTCAAAAGCAATGACTACTACCTTTCATGTGAAGCGATTATCGTGTAACTTACAATCCTATCGCTATAATAATATCCATACGATCGTATCTCGAAAGTGTCAATACATTGACGATCGTATCTTATAATCTGGATATCATGCTCTCTCGGAATAACACATTTACTCCCACTTTGCAAAGATTCTCGAGAGCTAGACATTCCTTATAAGAAGGCCATTTCGGATATTCAATCCCTATCATAGGATATGCGATTCCCGGACGACCAATCATGTATACTCGTGATGCTTCAATATCATACCCAATCACTACCGCATGATCGCCCGTGGTTAGGAGAAATCTCAATAGTGTCAAAACATGACAATCCACACCGTGATGCCATGAAGACTCGGTCAAAAGGATAATTACACAACCGCCACATAGTGTGACACTTAATGTAAGTGGGTCATCTAACGTCACGCATTCTCAATACACGCCCACGTCACGGTCCAAGTGTCTCTACACTTCGATAGAGCGAGATCTATCCCTACCTTCTAAAAGGTAGAAGACATCCAATACGTGCTAGTCTGATTATACTATCAATGTCCCATTTGATAATATGTAAGACTAGAGACATTTAAGTACCAACCTTGTTATAGTCATTAGAGATCTCATCAACCATAATCACTATCATGGTTTCTCTATCACAGATTGATACTAGGGACGTTACTATATATATACAACAAATAATATGAAGACAAACAATATATATAATAACATAAGTGCTTTTATTAATCATAATAAAGTTATTACATGAACTAAATAGACTGTAAATGACCCGACCCGGTCGGATCCGGTCCGACCCGATTGGGTTTAGGACACCTTTCCAACAATCTCCCACTTGGCCTAAAGCCAATCACCCATATGCCTAAGCCCGTGCAAGTGAACATGTTTCTCATGCTTAGCTTGAGACAATGCCTTGGTTAACGGATCAGCTATGTTATCATCCGTGTGGACTTTCTCTATCTTTACATCTCCTCTATCTACTATCTCTCTAATCAAGTGATAGCGCCGTAGCACATGTTTGGACTTCTGATGAGACCTTGGTTCCTTTGACTGAGATATCGCTCCATTATTATCACAATCTGAGGCCTTTGGACCTTCAATGGAGGAACCACACCAAGTTCGATAATGAACTTCTTCATCCAAAGCGCTTCCTTTGCCGCCTCCGAAATTCGCTATGTATTCGGCTTCCGTTGTAGAATCTGCAGTAGTCTCTCGCTTGGAACTCTTCCACCACCGCTCCGCCGTTAAAGCGTGAAAACAAATCCAGTTGTGACTTAAAGTCATCCTTGTCGGTTTAGGCGGCATCTGTGTAACCTCGTAATACTAAATCATCATTCCGAAAACCAGGAACATATCCTGGTACGTCTCAAGTACTTAAGGATATTCTTGACGGCAATCCAAAGTGACCATCACTGGATTGGTGGTACCTACTAGTCATACTAAGAGGTGCGAGGCGCCTGGTCTTGTGCATAACATGGCATACATGATTGACCCGATTGCCGAAGCATAAGGGACTTTACTCATTTGTGCCCCTTTCCTCCTCTGTCTTAGGACTCATTTCCTTGGACAGTAGACCCCATGTGACATGGGCAGCAATCCTTTCTTGGACTGCTCCATGCTGAATCTCTTCAGCATCTTGTCTATGTAGGTGGATTGCGATGGACCAAGCAACCTTTTAGATCTATCTATCTCTATAGATCTTTATTCCCTGAATATAGTCGCCTCACCCAAGTCCTTCATAGAGAAGTTCTTGGATAACCAAGCTTTGACTGATTGTAACATAGGCACATCATTCCCTATGAGCGATATGTCATCCACATAAAGCACTAGGAACACAATGGCACTCCACTAACCTTCTTGTAAACACAGGCTCATCTTCGTTCTTGATGAAATCAAACTGTTTGATTATCTCATCAAAGCGAAGATTCCAACTCCGAAGCTTGCTTTAATCCATAAATGGATCTTTGCGCGTTTACACACCATCCTGGCGTCATTGGTTGTGAAACCTCAGTCGTGTCATATACACTTCCTCATGAGTTCCCGTTAAGGAAAGCTGTTTTCACATCCATCCGCGATTTCGTAATCATGGTATCTTGCCGCAATAGCAAGCAAAATTCTAATGGATTTTAACATGGCAACAAAGCGAGAAGGTTTCATCATAGTCAACTCCTTGTCTTTGCTTATAACTTTTGCCACCAACCTAGCCTTGTAGGTGGTCACGTTATCGTCCATGTCGGTCTTTCTCTTAAAGACCCATTTACACCCTATGGGAACTATTCCTCAAAGCGGATCAACTAAGTTCCAAACTCGTTGTCCTTCATGGATTCCATCTCGTAATTCATGGCTTCAAGCCATTTCTCTTTGTCGTGCCTTAATAGCACCTCCTCATAAGTTCTAGGGTCCTCATCTTCCATGAGATACACGCCCAGTGTGTACTATCGGGTCCACGGCGTTCCTGGTGGATCTTCGAGGTGTTATTGTGTCTACGGTAGAGGTGGCGCCACATTTGTATGTGGTGTCTCCTCTACTTCCATCAACGGATTTGTTATCCGTAAGTGGTTCTCGAATTTCTTCAAATCAATCTTACTCCCACCGACCTATCCGAATAAACTCTTTCTCCGTAAAGTGGCGATCCCGGCAACAAACACCTTTTGTTCCTCGGGGTGGTAAAATTGGTACCCTTTGGTTTCTAGGATAACCCACAAACAGACATTTGTCGAGATCTAGGTTCCATTTGTCGAGGCATGGTTCGTTTCACATAAACTGGACATCCCCAAGGTTTCATGTAACCTAGTGTTGGTTTCCTCCTTTGAACACTTCATAGGAGTGGACTCAACCGTCTTTGATGGAACTCGGTTCGGTGTATAGGATCATGTTTCTAGAGCATACCCCAAAACGATTTTGGAAGAATCAGATAGCTCATCATGGAACGCACCATGTCTAACAAAGTACGATTCCTCCTCTCGGATATGCCATTCATTTGTGGCGTCCCTGGAGGGGTCCATTGAGTAGAATCCCATTCTCCTTTAAATAACTTTGAAACTCTCCATCTAGGTATTCTCCACCTCGATCGGATCGAAGTGTTTTGATTTCTTTACCTAGTTGTTTCTCCACTTCACTTCGAATTCTTTGAACTTTTCAAGGCTTAGGACTTATACTTCATTAAGTATATATAACCATAGCGAGAATGGTCATCAAAGTGAAAGTGATAAAATAAGAGTATCCTCCTTTGGCTTGAATTGACATTGGGCCACACACATCGGTATGTATAAGCTCAAGCAATTCATTGGATCTTATCCCTTTGCCACTACTAAAAGGTGACTTTGTCATCTTGCCAAGTAAACAAGCTTCGCATGTATCAAGCGATTCGTAATCGAATTGATCCAAAGATTCCATCTTTATGGAGTTTGGAAATGCGATTCTTATTTATATGGCCAAGTCTACAATGCCATAAGTAGGATTCATTCAAGTCATTTATTTTGGCTTTCTTGTTATTTATATTAAGTACATCAACATTCATATCTAATATGTAGAGACCATTGCTAAGTATGCCAATTACCATAAAAGATTCCATCACGTGAAAAGAACAACATTTATTCTCAAACGTAAAAGAAAATCCATCAACATCTAATGCAGAAATAGAAATAATGCTCTTCGTAAAAGCGGGAACAAAATAACATGATTATTGAGTTCTAGTACTAGCCCCATCGGGCAATGAAAGAAAATAAACTCCTACGGCGGCAGCAGAACACTTGCTCCATTTCCAACGCGTAGGTCCACCTCTCCTTTCCTCAGATCTCTAGTTCTTCTTAGTGCCTCGCATATTCGGTGCAAATATGAGAACCACAACCGAAGATCTAATACCCAAAGTGGTTAGACTTAGAAGAAGTAATGTTGATCTCAATCATAAATATACACGAAGTCGAAGCATCAAAATGCTTCTTCTTGGTACTCAAGAAGCCCTTGCGTTTCTCCTCCAATGTCCGGTCTCACCGCAATGGAAGCAAGCATCCTTGGATTTGTCTTTTTGCTATCTTAGGCGTTGGCTTAAGTGCAAACCTTCGCGCTTCTTGGACTTTTTCAGGCTTTTGCCTTGCCCTTGCTCGAAGTGACCAAAGAACACTTGCTTTCCCTTCCCTACGGTGCCTCGGCAGATTTTCAACATGTTCAATAACTCCGCTAGGAGCAATCTATCTTGTTCATGTGATAGTTCATCACAAACCGTGAGAATGAGTCGGTAGAGATTGCGAATCAAGTCAATACTCAACTCTCGTTCCAACTTGTGGCCCAAACTCTTCCCAAGCCTCTCTATGTACCCGATCATTTTAAGCACGTGTGACCCCACAAAGCAATCCCGGATGCCATCTTACAACTAAGCAGGGCCTTCGAGACCTCGTACTCTCAAAGGCGAGGCGAGAAGCGTAAAGTTCCTTCAGGTGGACCATGATAGAGTAGGCGTCCATAGACTCATCTTTGTTTTCAGCGATTCGGTGTCATAGAAGCAAGCATGATACATGTAGCATCGATCATTGTCGTATCAAAGTGCTTGTTGTACTTCTCGACAACATCTGCGGCCGAACCCTCGTGGGCTTTTCCGGTAGGGCCTCGCCCAAGACATAGCCAATCTTCTCGTGCCTCAAAACGATTTTGAGGTTTCTTTCCCAATCGAGAAAATTAGTTTCGTCAAGCTTGTTATCGATGATAAAGCGAAGGTTCAATTTGTTTGACATTTTCTACAACAATAAATAAAGATAGAATAAGTAAAAGCTCATGTATAAAAACCTAAATTTGCACTAAGAAATTTTTTAAGGTTTTACTCCCACTAGCCAACTATTCCTATTGGCTTTCAAGAATTTTAATTAATTCTTTAGCGGTGGGACCCTATCTAGTTGCCTTAATCCTCGACGGTGGTCGATCAATCTCGGCAATTTCGAAGGTAGGTACTCTACGGTCGCATCGCCTCTGCGACTCAAAGTGGTGACTAGTCAACTCTTTGACGTTTCACATCTCTATGTGATAGTCAACCCCTTGTCTCTAAAGTCAGACGGTTCGACGGTGGCCAATCACCGAAAGACTTTAGTCGAGTCATAACCCAATATTCATGAGATCTCGTGACGATCATATCTCAATAATAACGATATACCCGTGGTAGGTCAACTCCCGGCGGTGGTCGATCAGTTGGATCCGAACAAAGGCTCTTCACGTCATTATAATATTGGGAGACAATTTTGGCTCGATTTTGGCGTGGGAATAATTTTAAATTAATTCACTTAATTAATTTGGTTTAATTATGGTCTCATCTACTATGTGCATATTACTACGATATCATATAAAGTAAAACATACACAACATTCCGCGCATAAAATAACCGGTATGATCATGGACTTTTTCTAAGTGCGGTTTGAATACAAACCGAGCGAAACCGCTGGTCACAAACTAAGGGTATCTGCAACCGCCAATAGGATCTTTATTCTTTGACGCCAATGGGTTCTTTATCTCTCCTTGGTCTTCAACTTCTTGCTCCATTCTTGTTACATAATAATTAATTACACCCGCCGCACACTGGGGGAGCTCAGGGAATGGGATAAATGCAAAAAGTAAACTAGGTCACGTTCTTCATAACGGCCTAGGACAATTTTTTCAAAAAACCAACATAAAGAAAACATTCCCATCTATCCTATTGGTCGAGTCCATGATCAATCGGGGTCATATAATCACATTATATCTACACATCTAATCCATACAATTTTATCTTATGAAAAGATTAAATTCTAATTTTTAACTACTCATGCGTCTTTATTTTATCACATCAAATAATTAAATAACTTTTAATTAATTATATGATTTAACCGAAAATTAAAATTAACATTTAATTTTAAATCGATTTCAATTTTAATTAAATTTGAACTATTCAAAATAAAATTAAAATTATAAAGTCTCCTATTTGTTTCATTTCCAAAACTAAATTTAGCTTAGTTCGCCCACTTTCCAAAATCAAAATTTTGGAAGTGGCTTAAAGCTAAGCTCATTCCAAATCAAATATTTGGAAAGGGCTGAAGCTACTCCAAATCAAATATTTGGAAAGGCCAAATTATTTTAGTCTGAAGCTCAGCCACTTTCCAAAATCAAAATTTTGGAAGTGGCGCAAGCTAAGCTATTCCAAATCAAATATTTGGAAAGGCCTGGCTATTCCAAATCAAATATTTGGAAAGGCAAATAATTTTAGTTTAGGCCTCAGCACTTTCCAAAATCAAAATTTTGGAAGTGGCGCAAGCTGGCAGCCTATTCCAAATCAAATATTTGGAAAGGCGCAGCCTATTCCAAATCAAAATTTGGAAGGCCAATGTCATATGGTTTCCCAATGGTCCAAACTATTTGAACCATTGGTTGGCCATACGACACAACTAAACAAACGAGATATCTATGCACAATAAAATATCACAAAGCGAAAAGGGTTGATCTCCCCATTGGAAGAGAGAGCCGACGGACGGCAACCCTAGGGTTACCGCCGCCGCCGCCGCCAAGAGAGAGGAGGCGCCGCCGATCGGCCGACCCCAAGAACCCTATTTTTTTTTTTGTTTTAACGTTTCGTGATTTAAATCTTGCATCTATCGATTAAATACTACGCATTTAAATTATGCTTATTGCTTAAGCTCAAGTCCATCTCGATACCTTTGTTAGGAAATCACTAGTTTAACGCAAATGAATTTAAAATTTGATTTCCTTTTCTAGATCGTTCTTCGTTTAATGCAATAAACACGTTAAGTAGTTTTGACGGTTATACCTTAGATGATCTACAAGATCGTCGCTTTGACCGCCAACGGAGAGTAGTTCAATCGCGCAAGCCGCCCACGCGTCCGGCCTCTATCGCTAATCCACACGAACCCCTCGCCGGAATCCTCCTTGGATTGCTATCGGAAAAACTCCGTCGCTAGACCGGACCTTTTCTTCCCTCACAAACTCTTTGTGAGAGAGCTCTCTATTTTACACAAGAATTATGAACTCTTGCAATTGTGTTGTACAAAAGAGCTTGACACCCACTTCCTTTTTATAGAGGAAGTGGCGCCCATCTCAAGTGTGGAGGAGAAAACCTTTTTCCAATAAAATAAGGAAAATCAATTAGATTGATTTATCTCTTTAATTATAATATTTTGTCAATATCATATATTGATTATAATTATCTTATTACCATAAATCTATTTTTCCAAAATCAATTAATATCCTATATTAATATTATGGCAATATTTATTAATTAAAGTGCACAATAAAGTGTATCTCATACACACACCAAAAGTGGCGCCCTTTAGTCAATAAATTGACTTCCGGAATATTCTTTAATTAATATAATTTATATATAATTAATATCTTGTATTTTATTTATTCATAATAAATAAATACCACCATATTAATTTACCACTATAACCTTTATAGTCAGAGATAAACTTTCCTTATTTGGTTATCACTATAACCGCATTTTAATCCGACTCGATGTTCATATGTGTGTGACCCGATAGGCTTCCGAATATGTTGGCCGTAGACACAAAGTGCAATTTACCAAAATGCCCTTCATACCTAACGATCACGGGATAGCGTCTAGCAACACACCGTGACCCGATTATCGGAAGAGTCAAAAGCAATGACTACTACCTTTCATGTGAAGCGATTACCGTGTAACTTACAATCTATCGCTATAATAATATCCATACGATCGTATCTCGAGTGTCAATACATTGACGATCGTATCTTATAATCTGGATATCATGCTCTCTCGGAATAACACATTTACTCCCACTTTGCAAAGATTCTCGAGAGCTAGACATTCTTATAAGAAGGCCATTTCGGATATTCAATCCCTATCATAGGATATCACGATTCCCGGACGACCAATCATGTATACTCCGCGATGCTTCAATATCATACCCAATCACTACCGCATGATCGCCCGTGGTTAGGAGAAATCTCAATAGTGTCAAAACATGACAATCCACACCGTGATGCCATGAAGACTCCGGTCAAAAGGATAATTACACAACCGCCACATAGTGTGACACTTAATGTAAGTGGGTCGATCCTAACGACGCATTCTCTAATACACGTCCACGTGCGGTCCAAGTGTCTCTACACTTCGATAGGCGAGATCTATCCCTACCTTCTAAAAGGTAGAAGACATCCAATACGTGCTAGTGCGATTATACTATCAATGTCCCATTTGATAATATGTAAGACTAGAGACATTTAAGTACCAACCTTGTTATAGTCATTAGAGATCTCATCAACCATAATCACTATCATGGTTTCTCTATCACAGATTGATACTAGGGACGTTACTATATATATACAACAAATAATATGAAGACAAACAATATATATAATAACATAAGTGCTTTTATTAATCATAATAAAGTTATTACATGAACTAAATAGACTGTAAATGACCCGACCCGGTCGGATCCGGTCCGACCCGATTGGGTTTAGGACACCTTTCCAACAGTTAGTCCTAAAGATAAGGTGAAAGATGATGCTTATAGAATGTTTGCTTTGCTACTGCGATAGGAGCCATCATAAAAGTTATGCCAGATGTTCATAGACCATGAAGAGTCATGAGCAAGTATGAAAGTAAATTTGGTGAATGTCGAGAATATCCTTAAACAAGTTAAGGAAGAGTTCTTAGTTTATTGAAACATGAAATTATATAAACGTATATATACTGACGTATATCCTGAGTCTTATGAAAGCCAGTGGGAGTGATTGGTCTTAGGCTATGGGTCACTGTAACTTCTACAACTTAGCCAAAGCACAGTAGTGCCCTTGGAGGCACAGCGGGAACAGTACACGAGTCTAGAAGGTTCATTCATAAACCTTATGGATCTTCCACATTTTCTATACAGCTGATATAGTAAGTGGATTCATTGCTTGAAGCAAGGACCAAGGTCTCGTCAGAGATTCATGTATGTGTTGAGGCGGTTCCTTTTGACTTGATCATTTGGAGCATGATATGAAGATAGTCTGAGTCCCCACGGATAGCGATCCGTTCACGGCTAGGGCTGGTTGTAAGTATTGCATGAGATTCTTGTGTTTCAACTTGGTCTTGTGTGTGCAAGTGATTGGTCTTAGGCCAAGTGGGAGATTGTTGAAATAGTGTCCCGATGACGGTTAAAATAGTCTATCCTACGGTATCAACATTCTATCCAATATGAGCTAAAAATAGTTGTTTCGACCTATAATTATGAACCATTTGAGTTGAATATTGATGATACGGGGATTCACTCCTCCACGTGGAATTATCTGATTGGTCCAGCTGGCATGTGTAAAAGCCTGTGTTAGTTATCCACATCGGGTCGATACGAGACGTACCAGTGAAGACCGCAGCTAAGGGGAGATTCTCCAAGTGTCCAAACTCGAACACCGACGTCGGTGTCCATCGAGTCGATACCACGTACTTTAGCCTAGGCTCCTGGGCCCACATCCAACAGGTTACTTGGGTAAGGAGGCAAGGCCCATTAAAGGGTATTTATGTCAATAGACCTAACCACCCTAAACTTAGGGCAGAAGAAGGACATGTGCCTATAAATATCTCATTACAGGAACTACGTAAGGCTTGATTCCTGGACATTAAGACATGATACGTAGGTAATCCAAGATACATTCTTGGACTCATGTAAAAAACTCTAGCATCGGAAGACGAGGGGGCTTATCTTCTCGAAGAAATACATCGAGGAGTTTGTGGTAACCATTGCGGAGCTCGGATGTTGGCAAGAAAATGCAAGCTAGCAGGCTATTTTTGGCCGACCATGCAAAAGGGCGCCAATCGGTTGGTGATGAGATGCGAGCTTGTCGGATACGATGTAGTGACCCATCAACAGCACAAGAGATGAGCGCCATCGAGTCGGTATGGCCGTTCGATGAGTGGGGGGTCGATATAGTCGGACCTTTGCCTCGAGCTCCGGGTAATTTCAAGTATGTTGTAGTCGCGGTTGATTATTTCACGAAATGGGTCGAAGCCAAAGCTCTAACTGACATCAGGGCTCAGACCATCAAGAAGTTTCTGTGGGAAAACATTTTGTGTAGGTTTGGAATTCCCAAGTATCTGATATCGGATAATGGGACTCAATTTTTAGATGACCGCGTGCAGGATTGGCTCAAAGAGTTCAAGATCGAACATAGAACGACATCGGTGGCCCGACCTCAGTCCAATGGGACGGTCGGCGGATAAACAGAAAATCAAGTTTGGGTTGTAGAAACGGTTGGAAGACGAAGGTCGAGATTGGGCAGCTCAGTTACCCAGCATACTGTGGTCGTATCGAACAACACCCAATTCAGCTACCCAGGAGACTCCTTTCGCTATGGCTTATGGATGCGAAGCAGTGATACCTGCGGAGATCGGACTGGCCTCACCTCGAGTTCTGGCATATAACGTTGAAACAAACGCCACCGATCTGCTTCAAGAGAAGGATAACGTCGAAGAGAAGAGAGAGGTTGCGGCATATCGAATGGCCAATTATAAAAGAAAGATATCACAGTATTATAACGCGAGGGTAAAGTACAAATATTTCCAAGTGGGGGACCTCGTGTTGAGGAAGAACGAAGCCAGCAGGCAGGACCCAATAGGCAAGCTCGAGCCAAATTGGGAAGGACCATATAAAATTCTGAAGGTGCACCCAAAAGGGTCGTATCAGTTGGGGAGATCGGACGGCAGCACAGTGCCCCGGACGTGGCACGCCACCAATCTCCGGAAATACTACGTTTAAAAATTTGTTTATTCAATTTATGACATTCGCAACTTCAATTTTTAGTTACTTGTAATATGTCGATGTGATGATTGCTTTTAATGCCTTTTATTCAAGTAATTTTCTTTTCTAAATTGTGCTTAACATACACGCTCATGTAAAAAAGAAAAGGAGAATTTTGGAAGAAAAAAAGACCAAAAATCGACTCCAACAAGAGACTTCGACACGACAGAGTCGAAGCGATGACGTGAATAAAGCCAAGTCGCGACAATGCTTATATCACCTCCAACCGCAATACCGACACGAAGGAGTTAAAGCGGAAAATTGAATAAAGCCAAGTCGCGACAATGTTTAAATCACTTCGAAGCTGCGCACCATCGACTCGATGGAGTTATAGCAAAATAGTGAAAAAGCCAAGTCACCGGCGGTGCTTATATCACTCCCGACACCGCCAATAAGCCACGGTGCAAAGCGCAGGCGGAGGATCCCACGATGGATACCCAACTCGACAGATCATAAGCGCCACGATGTGCGGCGGTCGAGTATGGACTTCTTAATTCGATGTCCGTATAAGCCTGACAAGGCAGGATAATCGAATCGAGCTCCGACCAGATAGCCAAGTCAAGCCAGTAAGGCAGTACAATGCTAGGTCGACTCATATTCAAGTGTACCACGAGTCGTGTACTCATACTACACTTCGAGGGGCAGCGAGGGAATTAAGTCCAAAAGACTACACCCCATAAGGCGATATTTGAAAGGAATTAAGTCCAAAGGACTACACCCTGACGAATGATCAACAAAAGACAAGATATTCAAGTGAAAAGCAAAGATTTAATCAAAATGCAAGTTTGATTTAGTCAAAATGCAAATTGAAATGTCAAAGTTTACAGGGTCGAATCGATAAAAGACAAGTTCAGACAAATAAAAGCATAAAAGTTATTACAACCAAATCGAATCAAGTCACTTAAAAAAAACAGAGGAAATAGCATCAGGCGGCAGGCTGATTTGAGGTCGAAGCATTGGGATCGACTTGTTCTTCCGGCTCGACGTCCTCAGTTCCATCTCCCTCCAGGGCAGGGGTCACATACTTGTTGTATAACGAGACGCCGGCCTTAAACTCTGTGAAATACCGACCGTATCGAGGAATGGCCTCGGGATCATATAAGTAGGCCTTCGCGAAGGTGGATACATCGAACGTCGGGTCGACATCTTTGACCTGGTCAAGAGCCATCGTTAACCCTCCCTTCATCCCCTGAGTCATCAGCAACATAAGGTCATTCTCGAGCTCCGTAGAGGCCAGGAAATCCAATTTAGCCGTCTCCATGCGAGTCGTTAGACCATCGAGAAGAGACTGAAGCTCGATACGGGCTTGGATTGCCGTCGCCAGTTCACTCTTCGTCTTCTCCAGCTCTGACTTCACCGCCGCTAACTCGGCATCCCTGTCGGCTATGTCCTTCTGAGCTTTAGACAGATCGGACTCCAGCTTCACGCGGCGATCATCCAACTTGTTGGCCTTGGCCTTCGGCTTACCGATATCGTGAGGTCGGTTTAGTGATAGTCTCTTTCGCTCCTCCGGAGAGCTGCAGAGGGAGGCTCGATTCTATTTAAAGCTACTTTAGTAGCAAGTCGAGTCTGCAAAAAGGAACACCATTATCATCGAAAACAGACAAAAGATCACGAAACTACAAAGGAAATAAAAGAAAGACTCACAGCTCGATGGCTCTTCATGATGAAGTCATGTAACTCCTCTGGAGTCATGGCCTCCATCTCTGCCACGCTCATCCCGGGGATCGGCTCGGAGGAATTTGGTGGGGCAAGGTTACGGGTCTCCTTCCCGACCCCATGCCGCACCTCGGCTGTCTTCTGGCGCTTCCTCGGAACGAGGTCCCCTTCTGTCTGCACCGACACCCTGGCCTCGTCGGGTTGACCTCTCAGGATCTCAGATGTTGATACAGGGGTAGAAGATCGGGACAACCCCCTCTGCCCCGCAGATGTGGCACCAGACGCCGGCTTCTTCGACCTGATCCCGGCCATCTCCTGAATCTTCTTGGGATCGGTATTCTTTGGGTCGGGCATTTTGCCCAAGGCATCCATCTTCGAGAAAAACTCCATTGCGTGCAGAGAAAAACCGACATCAGAATACGATCAATACAAAATAAACACAGAGAAAGTACAAAATACTCAAGTATTGAAGCTCGACAGAATGAATAAAGGTCCTACATAAAATGCGAACATCCTCATCAAGTTCGAGGTATGCGCCCGGACCAGCCGTCTCGATATCGGCATAAGGATATAGGGAATGCAGGTTTCGAGTGGCGATGTCGGGGTGGACGCTCTCAATAATCCCGCACCCACTAGGGATATCCGAGTCGAGCCTATCATGCCATTTTTGCGGCCTTTTAAACCAAGTGTGAATGTCAATATCCACCAACCCATGTCGGATAAAGAAGAAATTAGGCTTCCACTCGCGCTTGAGGCGAGGTCACCTTTCTCACGAAGTCCGATGCCGAGGGCGCTTCAAATGTATACCACCCCACATCCTGCAAGCTCAAGCTCGACAGGCATAATCGCGACGAAATAATCGAACCGAGAACTCAACCTTGGCGATTCGACACGCCAACACGAAACCCATTACACTCCTAACCCCATTGGGCGAAAGCTGAGTGACACAGATCTTGTAGTGTTGGAGGACTGCAATGAGGCACGGATCGAAAGGAAACCGAAGTCCCTCCTTCAATTGCGCCTCGTAAATGGCGCAGAACCCAAGTGGAGGGTCACAGGCGAACTGGTACTGGCCGTGTGATACTTTGATATGTTCAGAGGAATAAGGAATGCCATATCGAAGACAAATTACTTTGGCTTTTTCTGGGGAGAGATTGGATATGCAACCATACGGCCCTTGGCCCCTCATGCTAGTTTGACGTCTGGCCACGGGTCTAGAAGGCGATTCCTCTTCTCCTCCTTTTTGCTCTTCTTCTTCTTCTCCGTGCCTTCTCACCGGAGATAGTTGGATGTTCGAAACCGTTTGCTCTGTCAATTCTTCTTCAACTTCGACAACCTCCTCTCTATTTTGTGAATCTCTATCGCTACTAGACATGGAATCAATAAGAGATGAGAAAATAAAAGACAAAAAGAGTTTGAATAGATTGGGGCTTACTTGCGTTATTCGATGGCCGAGACAAATAATGGCAAATGAGAGAGTGCAAAGTCTTGGGCTCTTTTATGCTTGCAAAATCTCCAAAATGATTTGAAAAAAGGCGATTTGGGGAAGCGATTATAAGGCGTGCGTGCATGAGAATCAAGGCCAAATCTCCACGCGCCCAATAAGAGAGACGCTTTGTTTTCTGCACCAATTAATCTTCGACGGCATGATGTCACCTACGACACCTACATCGGCTAGGAGAGACAATTTGTGTTCCCGCCTAAAAGAAGACCACGTGTCGAAAGGGTTATTCAAATTTTCAGATCCGATCTCAGCTCCCGAGATGAGCTTCCCTCCGATCTGGGGGGCTTATAATGATACGGGGATTCACTCCACCACGTGGAATTATCGATTGGTCCGGTGGCATGTGGAAAGTCTGTGTTAGTTATCCACATCGGGTCGTCACGAGACGTACCGGTGAAGACCGCGCGACTAAGGAGATTCTCCAAGTGTCGAACTCGAACACCGGCGTCGGTGTCCATCGAGTCGATACCACGTCACTTTTAGCCTAGGCTCCTCGGCCCACATCCAACAAAGTTACTTGGGTAAGGAGGTGATGAGAGGATTTTTCACGATCCAAAACCAAACAATATTTATAATCCACGAAACTCATATACCGTGAAACCACTCTCTAACCGGCCAAACACCGGGTCGATCGTAGTAGAATGGCAAAGTGTACGGGTCGATCCCACGAGGAAATTGGGCGAATCTGAAACACGTGTTAAAATCGGTGAACAAAGAACATGCGAAGAAGATAAGCGATCGAAGCCCATACTAAGATACAAGACGAAAAAGGATTCAAAGCATGAACTAACGACAATAAACAATCCCATCGACAAAAGATCGAAACAATCAAAGCAAAATCGAGAAAGCAAATCGACAAAGGAACTCACAAAATCGACATCGAAATACATTAGATCCAAAGCCCATGTCCCAAATCGACAAAAGATCGAGTCTTTAATCCCTATCGTGACCCGCGACGCGAAATCCACAAGCAATCGATCGAATCGCACCTTCGACTATCATAACAAAACTAAAGATCTAATCTAAAAGCATGGGCCCAAGCCTTGATCCATTGTTTAGATGTCAACTGCATGATGACCGCCCGGAGCGTTTGGGTTGAGCACCTAAGCCGGCCTCGAGCTCATCCACGCTGAAAAAATGAGAGTATTAGGCTCTCTTTCTATGGAGCCTCTTATATAGAGCAAAAATCGCGAGTTTGGTTTGGTGGGCCGACCAACTCGGCTCGTTTGACTGTCTTGATAAATCATTAAAATCTCCTGTGTGTAGCTCCGAATTGAACGATTCAAGATCGTCGGAAATCTCGTTCAATTCCTACAACTTTAATGAAGACGACTTGACCAGAAAATGCTTCCTCGATGGGTCAAAATGCAGCTCAAAGGACCGGACTGGTGGAAATCGAACTCTTTGTCAATCTGCTTCTTTGCTGCGATGTTTGAGGTGTATATATAGTCCAGGGTACTTGTCCATAGGGCTATAAATGAACGTCGAGATTCGATTCGATTATTTGTATTCGCTCGAAAAAGCTCGATTCGAGTTCGATTCGAACCTTTGAACGTCGAGCGAGCGGTAGGTATTTGATGATATTCGTCTATCGAGCCGAACCGTATCGAACACGTTAAGCTCGAACTATTTTATATTTAAAAAAACTATATATATATATATATATATATATATATATTATTATTAAATTAAAATAGAAATCAAAATCAAATTAGGGTTAGAAGAAGAAACCCTATATATATATATATATATATATATATATATATATATATATATATATATATATATATATATATATATATATTATTCTATTCTATTACAAATGGTTCGTTCGAGGCGAACATGTTCGAACAGTTCGGCATGTTGAGCGGTTGAACATGTTCGAGCGAACGGACCGAACATGTTTCCTAATATTCCGATTCGAACCAGGCGAACCTTGCTAAATTAAGGTTCGATCGATTCGAGCGAGCCGAACCTTAGGTTCGAAAAATTGAGCCGAGCTCGAACCCTACCAGGGTTCGGTAGGGTTCGACTCGTTCTGACCCTACTTGTCCATACGGATAAAAGGCTATCCGTGCGGATAGTTCATCATTTTCGATCGTCCGTCACGGACAAAAAATGTCATCATCCGTGACGGACAACTCTCTGGTTTTGCCTCCAGATTGCTCCATTTTAAGCGACTCTGCGATAAACACTTCATAACTTCTTCATCCGACCTCGATTGGGGTGATTCAAAACCATTAGAACGATCTTTGAATTATCTACAACTTTCGTGAAGACACCATGACCAGAAAATGCCTCCATAATCGGTCAAAATGCTGATGAAGTGAACATATGGTGAGAGCAACAACTATTTCTCTTCCTTTTCTTATTCTTTCTTCTTCCTTGGCTCATTCTTGCACCTTGATCACACTTATCATCATACTTCTCACCTTTCGGGCTCTCGAGACACCCTAGTCCTGCATCCATATGAAAACAACAAGCAAACGCATAACCCCGCAAACTACGGGTGCTCGGAAAAAGCAGTATAAAATGCTAAAATAAGGTCGAGTTTACGGAAAACCAAATGATCACTCGCCGTGCAATAAAACCTCATTTAATACTCAAAATAGGGTCTAAACTCACCCGAAACATGCCATAAATGTGATAATCGTGGGTGAATCTGGCATGTAAATATCTTTGTAAAGTTGGTTCTATCGGGGAGGCAAGGCCCATTAAAAAAGGTATTTATGTCAATAGACCTAACCGCCCTAAACTTAGGGCAGAAGAAGGACATGTGCCTATAAATAGCTCATTCCAGGAACTACGTAAGGCTTGATTCCTGGACATTAAGACAGGATACGTAGGCAATCCAAGATACATTCTTGGACTCAGCCATAAAACACCAAAAACACCATCTTTTACTCACTTTCAGCCATTCGTCTCCTTTACAGCTCACCCTTAGATTGCACGTGGCCCTGTTTTATCGGTGGTGCATTATATAGCATCATCAAATATCATATGTCGGGTTCATGAACAAGAAATCTGCACTTAACGTTTATTTTCCTTATTTCGATATTATTTCGTGCATTATTTGATTATTTTCAGGATACAAAATATTGGGCAGAGCATTGTGGACGAATCTGGAGTGGACTGAACGAAAAGAATGGGCCTAGGGTATTCCAGAACATTCCAAGTTAAGTCAGCAGAGAAAAAAGGACAAAATTGCCCTCGGTTTACTGAGGATAATCACCGACTTACCGAGGTTCCAGATCTTTCAAAAACGCGTTTTCTTGGACGAGGGTAGAAGTAGGTGTTCCTAAGTCGGTTTATTTACCTATAAATAAGAGGCTTCACCTCAGAGTTCAATGTAACATTGGTAGCACACATTACAATTATTATGAAATAAAATTTCTTTGTTCTTTATTTTATTATGAGTTATGGTTGGAGAGACGATGGAGTCGCCGCCTAGGGAGAGATCCGAGGGAGATCTACGCTCGTCTTCGAGGGTATGATTTTCTGTCTTTTCCGAGATGTAGATCTATCATTGTTCTATTCGACTAGTATGTTTTAATTGATTATTTAGTTTTATTATATAGTATTTAATTTATTTTACCCCATATGTCATAGATCTAATTCGTTGGTGAAGAAATCATGAAGTAGTGGTTGCGTTCTTCAGATCTGTGACGGTCTATATCGCTAGATCTAAATACCTAGTAAATTACTAATTCATGATAATCGGCGCCAGCTACATTGATCGATAGTTTTCATTTACATGTTAGTAGCTTGATCAACTATTTGCATGTCATCGTAAAACTAGCATGAAATACGAATGGTGAAGTGTTAGCTTGTACATTATCTTGATGGACCCTAAGAACGTGCTGATCAGCAGTGTCGACAACTATCTAGGCGGGTATGCGGAATGAGTTAGCTCTCAATATCGACAACTCTAGTTCTTTACGCGTATGGGCTATTACGGACCAATTAAGGAGGGTAGCTTGCTTATAGATTGTATACTATCATGGTCGGAGTAGATAGGGTTATGAGTTGTACCCGTAGCTGAACAATGAATTAAAATTCACCAATGGGGAGGACAATTGCATGTGTGGGGGGAATAACTAATTACTCATAAGTTAGACTAATACATTAGAAACTCTTGTTCGTGTGAACTAGCGTAATATTGTTAGTTTCTGGCACCAATGGCACCAAAATTTACTACTATCTAGATTATACGTGGCCGTAGACCGTTAATTGTGACAAGCTTAATCTTGATAATTTGACGGTCTTACGAGTCTCTGTGGGATCGACCTTGACTCGCCAGTACTCTACTACGATAGACCTAGTCCTATTGCTAGTAAGTGATTTGTATGCGATCATGTCCTACTACGATAGACCTTGACCGGATCCGACCGGATCGGATCATTTCTACTATTTCTTTATGTTTATACATATGTTAAATGACTTTTACATTTGTCATATATTTGTTCTTTTCTGAGAACCAATTGTGAGTTGTTATATGATAACGTCCTTAGTATTAAAGCGTGATAGAGAAACCATGATAGACGATTATGGTTGAAGAGATCTCTAATCACTTTAATAAGTTTGATTCTTAAATGTCTTTAGGCTTATGTACTAATAAACAGGGCATTGATAGTACAAACAGGCTAGCACGTATTAGATGTCTTCGGTCTTTAAGGGCAATGATAGATCTCGTCTATCGAATTGTAGAGACACTTGGATTGTACGTGGACGTGTATTAGAGAATGCGTATGTTAGACTAACCCACTTACACTGTTAAGTGTCACATTATGTGGTGGTTGTGTAATTATCCTTAGGACCGGAGTCTACATGGCATCACGGTGTGGATTGTCATGCTTTGACACTATTGAGGTTTCCCTAGCCATGGGGCGATCATGCGGTAGTGATTGGGTGTGATACTGAAGCATGCGGAGTATACGTGTTTGGTCGTCCGGAAATCGCGTACCCTAATAATAGGGGTGAATATCCGAAAGGGCCTTCTTATAAGGAATGTCTTACTCTCGTGAATCTTTGCAAAGTGGAAGTAAAATGAGTTACTTCGAGAGAACATGATATCAATATTATAAGATACGGTCGTTGATGTTTGACACTCGACTACGATCGTATGGATATTATTATAGCGATATGATTCTATTTACATGGGAACTGTTTCATATGAAAGGTAGTAGTCATTGCATTTGACTATTCCGATGATTGAAGTCACGGTGTGTTGCTAGACGCTATCCCGTGATCGTTAGGCATGAAGGGCATTTTAAGTAATTTGCACTTTGTGCCTACGGCCAACATATTCGAAGCCTATCGGGTCACACACATATGAACATCTAGCGAATTAAAATGTGGTTATAGTTGATAACCAAATAAGGAAAGTTTATCTCGACTATAAAGTGTTATAGTGATTAAAATTAATATGGTGGTATTTATTTATCATGAATAAATATAATACAAGATATTAATTATGTTGATTAATTAAATATACATATGATGTATACATGTGTCGAAATTATTTGTGTATATTGATACACATGTATTTTGTAAATTAATTAATCATAGTAGTATATTAATTAAAGAAAATCTCAATTCCCAAATTAGTGGGGAAGGGGCGCCATATTCAATGTGTATAGGATACATTTGGATTATGTAATTTAATTAATAAGATTACCATAATATTAATATTGGATATTAATTGATTTTTGGAAAATAGATTACTGGTAATAAGATAAATATATTCAATATAAGACATTGACAATATTTAGTTTTATTTAATATAAGATATTATAATAAAAGAGATAAATCAATCAAAGTAATTTTCCTTATTTTATTAGGAAAAAGGTTTTCTTTCTTCCCAATCTACTAGGAATCTTCTCCCCAATCAGTTGTGATCAAAAGTGGCGCTCAACACCCTATATAAGCAAAGGTGTTATTTATTTCTTTTATACATCATGATTCCAAGATACTAATAGTTTCTTGTGAAAAAATAGAAACTTCTATAGAGAGTTTTGAGAGAGAGAAAAGATCGGTCTAGCAACCGAGTTTTTAAGTAGTAGCAATCAATGATGGGATTCTCGCGAGGTGTTCGTGTGGATCACGGTAGAGGCCGAACACTTGGGGTTGCTTCGTGCGAAACTACAAACCGTAGACAAAGCGTCGATACAATTGGATCAACCAAGGTATTATTTTGTCTACTTCTTTTATGCTTGTTGCTTAAGCGAAGTCTATCTTGGGAAAAATGAAATCAAAATTTTGAATTCACGCTGCGTTAAAGCGTTGATTTCCTAACAAGAAACACTTACAGTCAAGGAAACAGTGCACAAGCCTACACTTAGGCAGATCACTTTGGCAATTCAGACCAAGTGATCAAGTGATTGTCTTCTTACTTGGTTCAGTCAATTTGACACTTAATCAAGGGTTCACAGAATAAACCAAAGACTCTAAAGACTCACACATCAGAACCAGTTTCAACGTACCACTGTTAAGTTGTAAACCACAGAGCAACAAAACACACAAAAGCAAAAAAAAATACAACAAACAAGTGACCGTGTTACCTTACAGGAACACCAGAGACCTTGTCAAAAAAGATTCTCATACTATTGACTAGTGCACCACTGTCAATAGAAGGCTCTATACTCCAACTTGACCAATCAGGTATGATTGTCAATGCAACAGACAACACAAATTCTTTAAATAGAAAACTTTTAAGGAAAAGTGTTTGATAACTTTGGGAGGTAGATTGCTCAATGTTCGAATGGCGAATTCAGTGATGCAATTTAGTTGTTGTTCTATGTATTTATAGGATTGAAAGGAATGAGGAACTTCAATCACTAGTTATTTACATAATCATGCTCATAAAACCGAGGGACAAAAGATACATGTGTTGAATTCTGATTATGGCAGGTTTAGTAAGGCTATATCAAATTCACATGTGACTACCCTAGGGTGCCGTCAGGATAATAATGAAGGTTTATTTGCACATGTGATTATCCAGTATCTTTCAAAGCCAAGAGTCAGAACCATAAGGCACACATTAGTATGACAGAGCAAACCTAAATAACCCAGGTAAGGCAACCGGACATACCAATGTTCTACCCAAAACCAGGACAAGAACGCACATGGATCGAACCTATGGACTAAACCAAACATGGTTCATGGTTCAAAGTTTGACCAAGAGAAGTAAGGTCAACATTGAACAAAATCGACTCTTATGTCAAACTATACCACATATAACCCACTGTTCAAATTTAAACTGAACTAAGGCATGGTTTGACCATCATTGAAACAAAATGTTCTCGGAACTAACTCAAACCAATGACCTCACATGGTAAAAACCCTCGGTCAAAGATTGACTTGAATCCAAGCTAGGGTTAATCCAATTTACCTGAGCGATTCGGGTAGAAATCTTCTGAATCGAGGAGATTTCTTACCCAGGGAAGTCAAGGTTGCAATCCTTGAAGTAATGCTTCGATTCAACACGTGATGGTGGTTGCCTTGTGGTGGGTCGTCAAACCACTAAAAATAATCCACCTACTACATTTATAGCTAGTATAGCGAAAGTAAGGGTCAAACCTACAGGGAACGGTGAATTTATATCTTCTAAAATTCGTAAAAAATAAAAGATATTTGGTTTTTTTATAACTACTTCCTAAGAATAAAAACAAAATCAAATTCAAGAAAAACAAGAGAACCTTCAGTTAATTAATTATTTCCCCTCAATTCTTATGATTGATCATTGATGCAAAGATGACTCGTTAAATTATTAATAAATTGGTTATAGTTGTCGACAATCACCAAGCAACTAATTTTTCCTATATTCGACAAGCAGGACAATCGTAACTACTTATTCTCTAATTGTATAGCACACCTCTCAACAATCGCCAGAGTTTTGGTGAGAACAATTACATTAACGAAAAGAAAAACCCAACTCTAGGTATTAACGCACATCGGGTTAACGTCAACCTAGATCACTTATTTTCACAACACGGAATCCTGCGGGCTACGAACCGGCATGCAATATGTTGTTTATCACTTAAAATCAAACCTTTTTGACAATCGCCTAGACTCGATTTTTGGTGCTAGATCAAATTATTCATCTAATCATCCGGCCGAAACAATTAAACGAACAATCAAATCATGAATCGATAAAATCAGAAAATAAGTAAATACTAACAATCAAACGAGGATTACGAATAATTCGATCTCACAATCTATAACAATAAATGGATTAACAATTAATTAACTAGAATAAGAAAATTATCTAGTCATAAATATAATGTAGAGAAAAATAACAAAATTATAATACCACATGGGAAGTAAAAGAATCGCCGGCAGTAGTGTCAAGTTGATGCTCATCTTTTTTTTTTTTTTTTTTTTTTTTTTTGCCTCCGTCCCCAATATCATAAATATTGAAGAAAAAAAAAAGAGGACAATACTTATGAGCATACCACCAAAGCAAATGTAGACGACAGTGAATGTTGAATACAAAAAGGCCTGGGCAAGAGAACAACCAGAATACAGATTTGACAAAAAGACGAAGTAGATTGACATTGTTGTGATGAACACAACATGAATCGTTGATATGACACTGCAGGAAATAAAATTACATAAATCATGGTCAATGAATCATGTGGAAGATTCTTGAATGGCAAGCATAGCTCAATATCAGAAAACCATAAAAAGCAGAAAGAAAGATAATTTATTGATTGGTCCACTCGATTTTCTGGGATTTTGCAAGGCTCGGATAGCTCTTAAAATAACCTTCACTAAGAACTTGACTGACATCATAAACCTAAATTGGAAAAAGTTCAACATATCAAGAATGAACAATATATATATATCTCGCCATTATGTGCCCTCTTGGTCTAAGTTGAAGGCGATTAAACAAAGGATGAAATACAATTTCCTTCTACTATAATTGTAATGATGCATGAGATGTGTCACAGAAAACAGAACTATACCAACTTTTAAGGACCGGTAGCAGCTATAAAACACAATATCAATCCAAAAAGTCTTCAGGCAACAATAACAAATAATTCAATAAAAATATTAACACATAATTTTTAAAAAGAAGCATGTTAATCAACCTCAGATCCACTAATAATTTCACGCAAACAATAATTCCTCGAGAAAATTAGCGAAAATAATGAGAATAATGCATGGTTTGACTTCCCTCACAAAAATCATTGAAAAAAAAAGAAAAATCAAAAGATAAAAGGTGCAACAGATGCATAGAAACCGTCAACAAAAAAGCGACTAGCTTTGTAAAGTGGACGATAGTGACTCAACGCAAAGGGATTCTTAATCTTTACCTAAAGATACGGCTTTGCACAATAAAAAGCCTTTCAGTTACAATCGATTAATCGAATAGCTTGTCAAATTTATTAAAAGACAAAACATAGGACTAAGGACAACAAACAAGAAGCAAAAAATCAATCTTTCAATTAAATTGAAAATCTGTTTCTTGAACTGTCAACGGAAATGGAAAAATTGACAACAAAATAGAGTGAAGATGAGAGACGAAGTAATAGCCACGGCAATTGAGGAAAAACACACATCTATCTAGGAGAAGGAGGTGCATACCACCATCATCAGATCCACCGACCACCGTTACACCCACCGTCTACCGACCTGGTTAGACTGACCGGGCTGCGATTTGACTCGAGCAAGCCGGTCATTGAATATTAAATTTGCATCTTTGGTAGTACGGCTTTTTGCGACTTTTTGGTCGTCCGGCTTTAGCGACGTTTTGGTCGTCGCTATAGGTATACCTATTAAAGTTGCAACTCAGGTCACGACAAAATAAAAATGGTCGTCCTTAAAAGGAAAATACAAAACAACACAAAAAGAACTATATACAAATTTCAAAAGAAATAAATCACTTAGCACCGTTCCGTGTAGGTTCGACCCCTACTTCCGCTATACTAGCTATAAAGGTAGTGCGTGAATTATTTCTTCTAAAATTCGTAAAAAGTAAAAGATATTTGGTTTTTTTATAACTACTTCCTAAGAATAAAAACAAAATCAAATTCAAGAAAAAGAAGAAAAGCGCCAGTTAATTAATTATTTCCAATTCAATTCCTACAATTGATCATTGATGCAAAGATGACTCGTTAAATTATTAATAAATTGGTAATAGTTGCCGACAATCGCCAAGCAACCACTTTTTCCTATATTCGACAAGCAGGACAATCGTAACTATTTATTCTCTAATTGTATGACACACCTCTCAACAATCGCCAGAGGTTTGGTGAGAACAATTGCATTAACGATTAGAAAAACCCACACAGGTATTAACGCACATTGAGTTAACTTCAACCTAGATAACTTATTTTCACAACAAGTAATCCTACGGGCTACGAACCGGCAGACAATATGTTGTTTACCACTTAAAATCAAACATTTTTGACAATCGATTAGACTTGATTTTTGGTGCTAGATCAAATTATTCATCTAATCATCCGGCCAAAATAATTAAATGAACAATTAAATCATGAATCGGTAAAACCAGAAAATAAGTAAATACTAACAATCAAACGAGGATTACGAACAATTCGATCTCACAATCTATAACAATAGAGGGATTTTAACAATTAGAAAATCATTAGGTATGAATATGTTAGATACCTGTGACTCGATTGGTGAAATAATTAACTAGAATAAGAAAATTATCTAGTCATAAATATAATGTAGAGCAAAATAACAAAATTATAATACCACATGGGAAGAAAAAAAATCGCCGGCAGCAGTGTCAAAGTTGATGCGCGGCTTTATCTTTTTTTTGCCTCCGTCCCAATATCCTCTCTTATTTGATAATAAAACCTAACTAATAAAAATATGTTCGGCTCCCGCACACAAGGGAAGTCTTGAAATTCATTGGACTTAGAGCTTGCCGAGAGAGGTCGGACTTAGAGCTAACCGACATAAATCAGACTTAGAGCTTGCCGGCATAAATCGGACTTAGAGCTTGCCGGTTGAGGTCGGACTTAGAGCTGGCCGACAGAAGTCGGGCTTAGAGCTAGCCGGCGTAAATCGGACTTAGAGCTTGCCAACGGAAGGTGGACTTAGAGCTTGCCGGCGGAAATCGGACTTAAAGCTTGCGGTTGAGGTCGGACTTAGAGCTTGCGGTTGAGTCGGACTTAGAGCTTGCCGACAAAAATCGGACTTAGAGCTTGCCGAGAGATCGGACTTAGAGCTAGCCCGTAAATCGGACTTAGAGCTAGCCGACATAAATCGGACTTAGAGCTTGCCGGCGTAAATCGGACTTAGAGCTTGCGGTTGAGTCGGACTTTAGAGTCGGCGGCGGAAGTCGGGCTTAGAGCTTGCCGAGAGAGGTTGGACTTAGAGTGGCCGGCGAAAGTGGACTTAGAGCTTGCCGAGAGAGGTCGGACTTAGAGTGGCCGGCGTAAATCGGACTTTAGAGTGGCCGGCGAAATAGGGCTTAGAGCTTGCGGTTGAGGTCGGACTTAGAGGCGTGGCGGCGTAAGTCGGACTTAGAGCTTACCCGAGAGGTAGGACTTAGAGCTAGCCGGCGTAAATCGGACTTAGAGCTTGCCGGCGTAAATCGGAGTTAGAGCTTGCCGAGAGAGAGCTCTCAACACATAGCGGTGCCGGCGGTGAAGCCTCGACCCGAATCCGACGGAGCTCTCGGCGATGTAACCCCAAATGGTCTCAAACAACACAAGTAGAGGCAATCCCCCTTTATACGTAAAAATTCGAGTCGACAAAACACGACGCCAACATGGAAGTTATGAAGGACTCGTATGCGAGTTTTGAAGATGATGTTGAAGGTGTTCCTTCAAGCAAAGTTGAGATGGTTACGACGGAAAGAGGGTAACGATCCGTAAAACCGATGATCCTTGCACCGAGTTTGCTACTAAGATGTTGAAAATGATGATTTCTAGGCTATACAACCAAGAGAATAAAAGCTTTTGTTGATTTTGAAGTTGAAGATGGAGGAAATAACTCACGGTGGCGCCCGTCAAAACAAGTTTCGCGGTGGTGCGGACTATCGAGTATGCTTTTCTTGATGATTTTTCCGTTGAGCCAAGCGATATTGTCGGAAATATCGGGTTTGCGGTATATGGATTTTGAGGTGGATATCTCATTTGCTTGTGTATGATTTCTCGGTGAGAAGCGGTGGAGCTCAAGAAAAGATGGAGCTTTTGATTATGGTGAGCACAAAAAGCACCTCACGTACCCTTTGTAAGGGATAGCCAATGCGTAGTTCTTAGAAGAAAAAGTGGTTTTTTTTGTAATGGAGGTGAATGTGATATTTATAGAGGCATGGGTGGCAAATTTGGCGAGCGGCAGAGCAGTGGTGAAGAAGCGAGACAAGACAAGTAAAAGTAGGGCAATTTGGCAGAGAGTAGGCACCGGCGCAGATCTGCGAGCCTGGAGGGTTGAAAGTCCTTGGCGGACGAGAGTCCCGGCGGACTCGGGAGACCACAACAGGCGAGAGTCCGGAGGACTCGGAGAGCCCACGACAGGCGAGAGAGTCCCGGCGGACTCGGGAGCCCACGACGGGCGGAGAGTCCCAGCGGACTCGGAGAGCCCACGACGGGCGGTGAGTCGGCGGACTCGGTGAGCCCTCGACAGGCGAGAGAGTCGGCGGACTCGGCCGAGCCCTCGGCAGGCGAAGAGTCTGGCGTACTCTGGCGCGCCGATCGAGGTCGGACCTTGTTGTCAAATTTGTCTTTGAAGGATGGCGAGCGGAGGGCAAGCAGTCGGGCCCCAGGTGCTTAGTATCGAGCTAGTTGTTAGCTGCTTTATTCCTGTTGTACTGGCTAACTATGAGGACCGTGATAGCATGAGGCGGGGCGACCGAGGACCTTGTCCGCTCATCGGGCTTATGTTGATTTTGGTATATCAGAAACAGAGCATCTCCCAACAAAATAGATATAAAATAGGGACAGAAAAGCCCATAAAATACGCTTTCATCACCTTTCCATGTTGACCATGAAAGATGAAACCTTTAAGCCACCAGAGAATCAGGGTGATGAAATCCCCGATTTTGAATTTCAAATCGGCACGTGAGGAAAAGAACCAAGGCAGAGCTATGTTCGAGTCAAAGGGATCTAGAAAATCATGAACCATCTCCAAAGTGAAAATTTCACGAATTAGGATGTTTTGTGTTGCTGTTCAAAACAAACGAGGCCAATAACTGCTCAATCACAAAGGCTTCAAACACAAGTTGAGAGATGGTTTCATTCACAGAGAATCGGGAAGATCGGAGCATTGGAAAGCAAGGATTCTTTCAAGAGCAGAGGAAAAAATGGCTAGGGTTAAGGAGGTTTTCAGATGGGTTATGTAAATGAGGAAAAGAACCCGGGTATAGGGAGTATTAGGGTAATGACCGGGTAACCGGGTTAGAAAGCGGGTTTGGGTAAACATATCGGGTTAATGGTGAGAAGCATTGGGCCAGGCTGAAGAACATGCAAGCAAGCCAAACAGCAGGCCCAACAAGTGCCCAAAAAGCTTAATTAAATCATAATTATCAAAAAGACATTTATAATTACATAATTAATCATATAATTACAATAAGACTTTCATAATTACATAATTACAAAAAGACTTTTATAATTACATAATTAATCATATAATTACAATAAGACTTTCATAATTACATAATTAATTAATTTAAATCTGCAAAAAAAAAAATCAAAACCAATCGTGCCATATAACGTATGCTCTGTTATGCTTCATGACCATTAATGTAACATATAGTATGTGAACACATTATTTGATATGATATTGGAACTTAATCAAACTTATTAAACAACTGGGGCACATAATCCATTAATACTCCCCCCAATAGAACTTAGAGACCATCAATTGGAAATTCAAAGTCCTAGTCACCTCCATCAGATGCATGTTCTTGCGTTCAGCTACTCCATTTTGTTTTAGAGTGTGAATATAAGATGACTCATGAATTATCCCTTCCTTCGAGAAAACGGCTAAGGAGGCCGAATGAAGTAGTCCCTAGAATTAATGATCCTTAACCTTTTAATCCTTGTATCACACTGAGTTTTCACCATGTTGAAGAATTGATGGACAACATTAGCGACATCAAATTTATTTTTAAGCAAAATAAACCCATGTTGTCCTAGTACAATCATCATTGAATGATACTAACCACTTTGCTCTCAGTGATATTTGATACCTTAGTTAGACCCCAAATATCACCGTGAATAAGATCAAAAAGGTGTTTTTACATCTTTCACTGATGTTTGTAAATCCTTTTATTCTTAGCTAACTCGCATTCATGACAAAACAAATATTCAACTTTTATTCCTTTAAAAGACCAAGGTACAATTTTTGCATATTTCTAAATGCAGGTTTCCCTAATCTTCAATGATACAACCAAATCTTATCACAAGGAGATCTAGAATAAGATAAATGACTGATTTTATTCTCATGTCCATCCACAGGATAGGTGAAGAATCACTCTGGATCTAATTTATTGGCCTACAACTTCACCGAGCCGACTAGCATCCCTTTCCACTACCCGTTCTTTACTATAGCAGCTCCAATATATTTCTTCATTTTGTTTCTCTTGTATCAAACAAGAGTCGGTAGAGAAGATAACATTGCAGTTTGAATTAGAAGTAACTTTTTAAATGGAAATCAGGTTAGAAATAATTTGGGAACATGTACGACATTTTTAGAGTAATTTGAGGCTTCAAAACAATATTCCCTACACCTACAACTATGATCATAGATCCATCAGCCATTATATTATTTTATTATTGGGACTTGGAACATATGTATCAAATCTGGACATATCAAATGTCATATTATTAATAACACATGAACCAATCAACCATTCTTCATTCTTTTTAGGCTTTGGTGATTGAAAGATATACATGTAAATGCCATGGAGCATTTGGATTGTTCATGGTTACCCATGAACTTTTTAGCCTATAGATTTCAGATGCTCTAAGTCCCGTTGCTGAGAGTTTGGATTCTCATTATCCTAGTTGGCAAAAGGACATTAGCAGCCTTTGTTTTCCCAGTTCATGGCTTCCCATGAAGATTCCATTTGTCTGCCCCCCCCTTTTTTTTTTATTTATAGTGATTGTAGGTAAGAGATTCTTTGTCAGCTTTTTTTTATCAACACCATACTAGTTTCTTTGAGGGCCCTTATTATCAACTGTTTTTGGTCCTCTGTTTTTAACAACCTTTGAGATCATGGGTGAACCTTTTTCAGCTGAGCTTTCCTGCATGACTCCCGCCTACTTTCTTAGCTCTGACCATAGAGATGGTCTCATTTAGAGTGAAGGTCCCATTTTCCCAGAATTTGAATTCTAACAACGTCAAATTATGGATTTAATCCATCATGGAATGAGTAAATCCTATCATTCTCAAAGATACTCTTCACGATGAGAGTATCCTCACCGTCCTTTAACTTGATACATCGATATCGTTCTATCCAAAGACCATTTAGAATCCCAGAATATTCAGTGATACTCTTGGACCGCTGTTTAACAACAACAGTTATGGTCTTCGTCACATAAATCTGGGCAGCATCAATGATTTTTGAGTAAGTTTTTCTGACAGCTTCTCAGATTTTCTTAGAATATTCCAGAAACATACATGTGACACTGAATTCTGGAATCATCAAACTCCATAGCCACGACATAACCATGGAGTCATGTTCATCCCAAGTAGAATACTTAGGCTCATCAACGGCAAGTCCAATACCCTTAAATGACTCAATTTTTCCTTCCTTTTGGGAAAGTTCTAACAAATTGAGACAATTTCAATAATTCTTCCCATTCATTCTGTAAGCATGCAACTTGAACTTGATGCAAATCTCCTGTAATGGTGGAATCATCATTGAAGGTAAATTTTGATTTGTTGCTCGTAGTAGTGGAATCCGACATATTCGAAGTATATGAATAAAATTTGAAGTGTATATTGAAGGATCGGGTTCAGCGCTCTGATACCATGTAAGAACTCAAATTGAATTAAAATGAAATTATTTTTATTAATAAAAATTCCCGTAACCATTACAATGATTATCGGAAACTATTTATAAGGAAAGTCCAACAGCTATAAACAAGAAAAGACATGTTGCCCTTGGCTAAGATAGCTAACGGTAACAACATTACAAACAGAAGCAGGCGCGAAAGAATTCAGCTGAGATGTGGAAGTAGATCAGATCTGATGCTTCTGCGTTGAAGCTGAAAACTGAACGAATCAACAGAGAGGAACAGTCAGATCAGAATTTAAGAAACCAATCAAAGCTGAATTCTAACAGGGTTTAGTAAAAAGACAGCTAAAGTGGGGAAGGGCCTAGAAGTTTTCTTGTCCTAGAAGTAAATGGGGTTTCTCTGTATTATTTAAAACTAACTTGCGCTAAGAAATACAAATATACAAGAGTTTTTCCTAATATTTCCACATGGTATCAAAAGCCAACCTAAAATCATAGCCCCTTAAACTGTATGTTTGAAGTCTCCCCATAGGGTTGACGACTAAAGCTCTTGGGAAGACAGTTTGATGAGTTTGTATCCAAGTTGATCATGATCGACATCAATGTGCCAACTTGAGGGAGTGTGTTGGACTTCGTGTCGTGTACTTAATTAGTAAGGTAACAATGTAATTATCAACATGCAGCTTGTTCTTTTATTTATTTATTAGGGTTATATATAGTTGGCCTAAGCCCTTGTGAGGCAGTAGGGTTTAGTGAAAAATGTGGCTAAAGCTAAACCTGGGGAAGGGGTTAGAAATTTTTCTTTTTCTAAAAGTAAAAGGGGTTTATCTTGAAGCTAGCATGCGCTGAGTAATAAAAATATAAAGTGTATTCCCCTAATCTTTCTACACTCTGCTATATGTTGAGTGTCAATATTTGTTAGTTGCTCCTCTAAAATGGATATAATTATTTCATATGTGTCGTGCACGTTTGGTATGCCTCTTGCTTGTATATTTATTCCTTCCATGTCCTGCACAAAAGGGTCCTGCTTGAAATTTTCTATATACTCTTCTAGGTTTTATTTGTGGGAAGTTCCATGCTAACTGCTGCATGTACACACTTTTTCCAAGGAAATAGTGTTTCGGACCCTCCTAGCGCCAAATGATGATTCAGAAGACCGTCACCAGATAATACAGGTTGAAGAACGTGTGATTAAGCCTCTTGAGGATGATTCAAATAATTTTCCAGATGTTTTGTGAGTGAGCCTGCAAAACAACAAAGCGTTAGAGGCCCCATAACTTGCTTGCGGCACTGACGCACAAGTCAGTAATTTGATAGAGTAATTTCTATTAAAACAATAAGTTGGAATGTACTTTTTAAGCATAAAAATGCATTACCTGGAACACAAGGAGGAATACTTCTTTTTATAGCCAGCCATCCTGGGGATCTTAATTAAGTTGATGAGTAATAATGTCGTGGAAGGTAGATACCCGCACATTTATTGTAATGGCGTGAACTTGATGAATCAGTTACAAACCAGTCAAAGATAATGGCGTGATGTCCGATATACTCACTTAAGGTACATAACCCATTGTTTGTGACAAAGGACGACTTGCACCATGTTGGTTTTGAGAGATTGAAGATGACTGCACCACGTCGGTCAATTTTGCCTAGAGGCGAGTGCGCCGTGATGGCGGGGCGGTTGCACCTTATAGCAAATGAGTCATCCGACCCGCTAAAAAAATATTACAATAAGAATTTTTAAGTCACACACACACACACACACACACACACACACACACATATATATATATATATATATATATATATATATATATATATATATATATATATATATATATATATATTGATCTGTATTGACCCATAAAGAACTATAATACACTACAAAAAACAGCAGATTTTGCGGCGGCATTTTGCGGCGGACCTTATTTCCGTCGCAAATTTACGTTATGACGGATATTTTAATGTTTGCGACAGGACACTTGGCGGGACCGATTTTTTTCACTTGGCGGGCAATTTTGCGACGGAATTTTTATCATTTTGCGACGGTCGAATAAAATTTTATTAAATTATTTTATTATTCTAAATTTAGATAAACTTTGCGACGGACTTTAATTTCCGTCGCAAAGCGGAGTTTTTGCGACGGAATTTTTATTGTTTGCGACGGAATATTTAATAAATTTTTATAAATTATTTCATTATTCTGTATGCACATGTTTGCGACGGAATTAGGTTTTTGTTTGCGACGGACATTAGTTTCCGTCGCAAAATGGCGGATATCGATCGTGATTTGAGATCGCTCCTCTCTTCTCCTTTCTTCTTCATTTGAATTTTCGATCTCCTCCTCCTCTCCTCCGCACACCACCTCCTCTCCTCCTCCTCTCCTCCGGCTTCAACCACAGCCACCTCCTCTCCTTCACCTTGAACCACAGCCACATACAGCAACAACCAGGTGGACCTGCAGCCGCACTTCCACAGTCCTGCAGCCGCACCTCCTCCACCGTCTCAGCCCTTCTTCAGCCGCACCTCCACCGCCGTCTCCATTCTTTCTTTCTTCTCTACTTTCAGGTAATTTATCTTTAATTTTTGTTTCATTTTGTTTCTTAAATCAGGTTTATGAATCAGAGTTTTGTTTCTTTAATTTTTGTTTCTTAATTTTTGTTTAAACTGCATATAAAAGAAACTGATTTAAGAGAAAAAAAAAACTAAGGATCTTATTGAATGTTGGTTGTGGTGATGCTATGTGATGTTTGCTCGGTTGGTGCTTGGTGATGGGTGGTTTGGGGTTTTGATTGTTTTGTGTTAGATTTTGGATGAAAGTTCATTTTTTTGATGAACTTTTGACCTATGTTTATCTCACTTTCTTACTATCAAAACGAACTCAAAATCAGTTGGTCTAAGAAGATAAAATGCTCATAATATTCTGAATTATAATCCCTTAAATTTTCAGCTCGTTTGGGCTTCAACCCGACATTCAAAAACACACCACACAGCCTAATTAGCTCCCGGCCGGACAGTTTTGACTAAGCAGTTTGTGACCAACATTTAACTATTATACAGGCCTCAAACCAGAATGGTTTCTCAATGAAAAATGTACCCCTATATGCAATATATAACACATCAAAAATTCAGCTCATTCCAAGTAGTATAGGGTACTCAAAGTTCGACACAAAACCACATCGTAAAGCTGTAAAACAGATTTTCAATATCGATGCGTTTTTGTTTGACATGGTGTGTGATGTGTGATGGATGAAAATGAGATCTGAAATATGCGTTTTGTAGCTTGCATTCTGAGCTTTCCAACCATATAAAGAAAACGCAATTTGGTGCAATTGTGTTTTCGAGGAGATTCCTGCCACCTTTGTTTGATTGACATATGATACTCGGTGTGCGGCTATACTTACCTAACTTATTTTTTTGGCGAGTCCACTTACTTTGCTGCACTTTTTACAGTTTCGAAGAAGGTGTTGTAGTTACTCGGCTTAGCAAACAAAAAAATTGCTTGAGGTCGAGTGTAGTTAGAGGTGTTATTCGCAAATCTCAATAGTTGGGGATCTATTGCAAACCCCGTGATTCACGAGATCTCTGAAAATCTCGCTTTCCTTGCACATATTATTAATTAGTATAAACGCCTTTTTATTATAATTGCATTTAGATTAGTATAAACGTCATTTAGAGGTAGAGGTAGAGGTAGAGGTAGAGGTAGAGGTAGACGCGGTAGGGGTAGTTCCGGATGTTGGTTGAAAATGATGATAAGTATGTGGTTGAATTGGTTTGTTGAAAAGGGTCTTTGTTCTACCCGTTTGGAAAATGGTACTGGGGGTACTTTGTTATCCGGCAAAGCCTCCGAATTATTTTGACGTCGAACCTTTGACCATGAATCGAAAATTTAGGTTATAGTGTTGTTAGTTTCATAGTAAGTTGAGTAAAACCTGAGTTTGCAAAAGTGTTGAGACAACCTTCAAAGACTATTGTTAGTCTCATATTTTGTATGATATGATGTGTAGGATTGAAAATGAAGAGAATAGAACGGAGTTGGATGTACGAGAGGTTGGATGCTAACAAGAAATTTAACCCGGTATTTGTGAATGGAGTGGAGGAATTCATAAAACATGCAAAGCAGTTAGATTCGTTTGGACAACAAGCATCATTGTTGAATGATGATTTGCTAAAAGCTTTGGCAAGTGGTCCTTCTCGTCAAGTCAAAACTTGGAAACGTTATTCGATTAATGGCTACAACTTTCGGACATTCAACCGGCAAGCGATATTGGTAAATCTTGAGTCAACAACGGAGTTTGTGTCGAGTTCCACGGAAGGTGCCGACTATTATGGCACTTTAAATGAAATCATTGAGTTGGTGTATTATGGACATTCATTGTCTACAAAGCCGTATTGTTCAAATGTGATTGGTTTGATAATTACGAGCGGGGCATGAATGTGCATAAAGATTATAAGATAGTTGAAGTTCATCGTGGTAGGAAATATGGCGCTTATGATCCATTTGTTCGGCTTATCAAGTCGAGCAAGTCTACTATGCTCCATATCCAAGTTTGAAAAAGACAAAGATCAATGGTCGGTTGTTTTCAAAACAAAGGCAAGATCGACTATCGATGCTCCCGTCGAGAAACCGTTTTCCAAGAACAAGTGATCAATGATGTTTCCGATTATCGATCCTCTTAACATTGTCCACCAAGATCTTGATGTCGATGTTGACTCCGATGTTGGGGATAATGACTTGGATGATGATGAGATGGAGGATTTCATTCAACAAGAAGATGGAGAGGAAGAAGAATCGGTTGATGATCTAGATCTCGATGAAGAGGAGGAAGAACTCTTCCATTCTAGTAGTGATAGTGAATAATAATGTATTAAATATTTTATTTTGTCATGATAGTGAATAATAATGTATTAAACATTGTAATTTATTATTAATTAGTATAAACGCCTTTTTATTATAATTGCATTTATATTAGTATAAACGTCATTTTTCGTGTCAAATAGATGTCGAGGTAGAGGTAGAGGTAGAGGAGGTAGACGCGGTAGGGGTAGTTCCCCCTCCCGGAGCGTCTTCCTCCTCCTGCAGCAATGAGTTTGGATGATGAGATACACCGGATGAGCGAGGAGGATTTTGGTGTCATTGTCAATGGTGACCTTGGATTGCCGTTTTGGATCCCGAGGAGATGGTAAGTTAATACATATCTTGCTTTAATTTGTTTGTATTTTTATTTATATTTTGATTAACCAAATATATTAACAACTTATTGTTTTCAATATGACAGTTTACCGACAACTATGTCAAGAAAATGGCCAAGAACGCCATAATCGGCGGCTTTAACACTTTTGCCACCACGTGGCATAATGCGACCAGGAAGCGGCGAGGATAGGTGGTGGAACGCATTTAGTGGTACGTCGTTCATATAAATATAACTATATATAAATATAACTATAATTATAACTATACATATAACATATATATATATAACTATGTTGCGAGGGTCATTTCAATTTTTCGAGTTACGCCACGGCGCTGGTTGGGAAGCTTTTGAGCGGTATGCTATCAACGAGGGTCCGTGATTATATGTATCGGGCTCAAACAAACCCCGTGCTCGGCTTTGGATGACCCGGATATTCTCCGTCGATTCGAGGAGTGGATTGGGAGTCCCGTAAGCAATTATTCAATATTTAATTAACAATACTTGTTTTATATATATATATATGTATGTACTAACTTGTTTATCTTATGTCGGAATAGGCGTTCAGAAACATCTGCGAAAAAAGAAGCTAAACCGAGCTTCGGATCCGGTGAGGAAGGAAGATCCACAGGACACATGCTATGGGCGACGCGGCGTTATCGATTTCGCTCGGGCCATGGAGGACAATAGAGGCGCCCTATCGATCGGTGATACGGTGAGTAGTTCGAAGAAGAAGAAGTCGGGCAACCGTCTCGAGGAAGTTTGAGAAAATCATGAGTACGTTATGTATTCTAAATATTATATATACATTATATATATATCATGTAATTATTGTTGCTAACAAATTTATATCATACTTTGCGGGACGTCTTCACCGAAGAAGGCGAAAGCCAGAGAGGCGCACTGACTGACACCCGCTGTCGACAGTCGCGTCTTTATTACTGAAGCTTGGTGGATTTACGACAAGAAGGGAGAGTTTTTGGCATGGGGTCATTTGCCTCCATGTACTACGACTGACGAACTCTTCTGCCGCTCGACACTCATCCGCCGAGACATACTCTCCGGGCATAATCACCCGTCTCACCTGGAGATGGCGAGAGGCAGATGAGACTCATGCAGTAAAACCCAGGCGAGGTTGGAGGAGCTAGAGAGAGAAAGCGTCGGGATGACAGACTAGCGCAGATGGAGGCGTGGATTACCCAGCGGTTGGCGGCATCCCTCGGAGGATGCAACCCGGCACTGGCGACACGAGAGATGACCATTCGATCATGGACCTGGATGAGGTGGCGTGGGTTTAGGTAGTACACCGGTCCGACCGGGTGACATTGTTTTGATACATTTTTATTTATTTTGGCTTATCGTATCCCTTTGACATATCATTTTATTCATTTTTGACATTTCCTTTGGCGTATTTTTGACATATCCCTTTGATATCGTATTCCCGTTTATATTGTTGTTGTTGATAGCGGTAGCAATTGTAATGCTACCGGGAAAATTAAGGCTGTTTTGCGGTGGTGGTTTGGCGGGTCGCCGCAAAACAAACCATAATTTTCATTTAATTTATTTTTGCGACGGAATATATCCGTCGCAATATGGTATTTGCGACGGCAAAGGCTCATTTTGCGACGGATATGAAAAGATCTAAAAATAAATAAATTATTTAATAAAAATAAGTTGCGACGGATTATACATTTTTTGCGACGGATTATACATTTTTGCGACGAAATTTTACATGTTGGCGACGGAATATTTCCGTCGCTATTTGTTATTTGCGACGGACTATACATTTTTTGCGACGGAAATTATAATTAAAAAATAAAATAAAATACGGTAATTATCCGTCGCAAACAATTTGCGACGGTTTATCCGTCGCAAAACTGGAGTTTTGCGACTAAAAAATGCGACAAAGAAAAATCGTCGCAAATCCGTCGCAAACTATGGTTTGCGACGGAATAACCCTTGTTTGCGACGGTAATCTTCCGTCGCAAAACTGCTGTTTTTTTGTAGTGATATATAATACTAAGTTTAGTAAAATATGACAAAATTTCCACCAGTATCACTGAATTCCTTGAGCCACCCGTGTATGATGGTTATGGAAAATGATGAAGTCCAGACCCCTAGCTGATAATAGAGCCTAATAATGAAGAAGTACTAGTTCGGCCCATATACTGAATATACTGAAGTGGTCTGATACTCATAGTTATATCTAATGAAGCTCGCGTGTACGGTGATCGATCTCACCACGTTCGGGTATTTATAATAGACGTTACACCGTAAAACAATACATTGATTGAGTTAACAATCTACATAAACCAATCAGAATATTGACAATCCATAAATATTACTATTTTAAATAATAAATAAAGATTATAAACGGATAAAAAGCAAAAGTTTATGAACAAATAGAACCACGTTTCCAAAAAAAATATATATATATATATATATACACACAACATGTTAAAATTTATGTTTAAAATAAAATGTATCGTGTGGGAATTGTAGTTGTTGATGATGAATGAGAAAGATGCTGTGCTTATGGAATGCCTGGAATGGTGGTAAATGTTATTCGTGTGATCGACTTACCATTTGTTGCTACAGACCACAGCCAAAGAGTCTCTTTCCGTCGACTTCGTTAGATGCAAAGGTATGCATTGGGTTGGGTTGTGAAGTCCATGTAGCCCAAAAAATTTAAACTAATATTCTATTATTATTTTTATCTATAATATATTAACAATCCAATTATTTTTAAATAATTTATAATCATTCCATCAACTATAATCAAAGAATATTATAGACCTTTCAAGTGTCAAAAAAATATTATACACATTTCTTCTTAACATTCATGACATTTAACCATTTTTTTAAAGATTTGTAGTTTTTTATGGATATTTATTTCATGTGTGACGGATCAGTAAATATTTTTTGAAGTCAGTAATTTTTTTCTATGTAGAATAATTTTTTTAGGGTGTTCAAAATATTTTTCTATAGGTATAATGTAGATGTTTTTTTTTGTTCAGGGGGGTCCATGGAACCCCTTGTGGACCACATGGATCCGCCTCTGTTTGTCTGTAAGAACTAGTTTGAGTACTTAATAGGCATTTAGGACATTAAGCAATCTTATTTGTTTATAAGGATACAAAATGAGTAACTAGACAAACCTATTTTTTTTTCCTGGAGCTAAAATGTTTTTTTTTTTTTAATTTTCTGGGCGTGTTTTTTTTTTTTTTTTTTTTTCTTGCCGCGTTTTTTTTTTCTTTTTCCTGGCCGCATTTTTTCTTTTTTCTACCCAAGCCGTGTTTTTTTTTCTTTTCTGGACGTGATTTTTTTTTTAAACGCTAAAGAGACATCGCGGTGTCTCTGCATTGCGGTGTCACTTCATCGTGGTGTCTCTGCATCGTCAAATGTTATAACATCGCGATGTCTCTGCAATGCGGCGTCACTTCATCGTGGTGTCTCTGCAATGCAGTGTCACTTCATCGCGGTGTCTCTTAATCGCGACGTCTCTGCATCGTCAAATGTTATAACATCGCAATGTCTCTGCATCGCAGTGTCACTTCATCGCGGTGTCTCTGCATCTGGGGTGGTCATTGCATCGCAGTGTCTCTGCATTTGGGGTGATCACTACATCGCGGTGTCTCTACATCGGAGGTGGTCAATGGATCTGGGGTGATCAATGCATCGCGGTGTCACTTCATCGAGGCGTCTCTGCATCGCGGGTGGTCACTGCATCATGGTGTCACTTCATTGAGGTGTCTCTGCAATGCACCGTCTCTGCATTGGGGTGGTCACTGCATTGGGGTGATCACTGCATCGCGGTGTCTCTGCATCTGGAGTGGTCACTGCATCACGGTGTCTCGGCATCGGAGGTGGTCACTGCATCGAGGTGGTCAATGGATCGGGGGTGGTCAATGCATCGCGGTGTCACTTCATCGAGGCGTCTCTGTATCGCGGCGTCAATGCATCGATGTGGTCACCGGGGGAAAAAAAACGCCCAGAAAAAAAATAAAAGAAAAAACATTAAAAAAACAAAAACAAAACAAAATTAGGGTAGTTTGGTCCATGTACTAATTATGTGTCATTATAACCGAATAAGATTCATTAGTGTCTTATTTGCCTAATTAAGTCTAATATGTGTCCTTTTAGACCTTTGCCCCTTTTTTTTTGATTATTTGTAGTTTTTTATTTTTATTTTATGATTTGTATTACCCCTAAAGACAGTGTACATTCAAAACTTCATCTATGTTATATTATGTCACTCTAATTTTTCCGCGAGCTCTTATTATTATAGGATAAGAGGGTGTGTGTGTGTGTGTTTTTTTTTTTTTTTTGGTTGGTAAATTTCTCTCTACAAGAAATTTTTACGCCATAAACATATATTTTAAGAATATTTTATTCATTCGATTAAATATTTGGTACTTCAATTCAAAGATATTAGAGCACTAGTTAATGCAAATCCTTTAAACTGTATTTTATATAAAAAAAAAAAATTTAAGAAAAACAATCGACTATATTTAATCAAGTCCGCTAAAAAAGTGGCAATTACATCATGTGGAGGATGAACACCCCAAGAAATAACACCCACCGCAACTCCATGACGAGCGTGGAGGTGAGCCGGGACATTACCAGAACATTTTACAAAAGAAAATCGACAAGACGCAAAAGAAGCATAAGCCAAAGCACAATCCTGAGCTAAACAACCAAAGACGGAAAGGTCCTCCGACACACGAGAGAGCGCCTGGACACATGGTAAACAATCACTCTCAACAATCACCGAGGGGAGACCAAGGCGACCTGCCTCCACTAATGCCGCAAGGATCGCGCGCATTTCCAGCAACTCTGGTGTATGACCTGGCGCAATATGGAAGGAAAATGCTGCAATAATAGATCCCACCGAGTCTCGGAAAATCACGCCAACACCGGAGCCCGTAGCCGTCACCGATGCGTCCGTATTACACTTGCAAACCCCCAAGGGTGGAGGGCTCCAAACTACCGGGTGAAGTCCACTGTCTACCTCATGCTGAGAACCCGATACCACCGGGCAAGATACTCTCTCTGCCATTTGCGCTCAGAACATCGAGACAATCCGCGAGACATAAATCGGCGCACTCTCAAAAACCGCACTGCAACGTGCCTTCCATAAATACCACAAGGTCATACAAAACTCTGATATCCTAGTTTTACAGTAAAATATGTATTCTATAAATTTTCCTTTACATCTACTGCATTCATATGATCATCTTACGAATATTCTATTTTACTTTTTTAATACTCCCTCCGTTTCGAAACAATTGAGGCAGTTGCCAAAAATATTTGTTTTAAAATATCTGAGGCAAGTACATTTCCAATGCGGCATTTATTGTGTTTTTCCAACATCTACTCTTATTTATTAAGGAGTGAGAGAATAAATACAACATCGTATTAATTATAGACAAAGGGTTTTTAGTCACTTTGGCATTCAAATTAAAGCAATAATTCACATTCTTAATATGCGTGTTTTTAACAACTACATCAGTTATTTTGGAACGAGGGAGTACAAGTTTACGGGATCACTATCCAAGATGAAATGCATCAGATTATCAATTTTACATAATGCGGTTGATATAAAGAAAATTTACAGAATCTGCATCAATGCTGTAGACGTAAAGGAAATTTTACACAATCTGTATTTTCTGAAGAATATATACTGATTTGTTGCGGTGTTATTTTTCCTATTAAAATCTCTAAAATAGAGTTTAAAAATAATTATAGTATCTACACAAGTGCTCTAATATATTGTCCATGTGCAAGTTTTGGACCACCATGTCATCAATTTCAACACAAATCATTGGTGGTTTTTTTCTACAAGTAGAGGTCCATCTTAAAACACTAGATTTTTATTGATTGTGGTACGCCAAGTAGGATTTGCATCATGACTAAGCTAAAATTTGTGTTTTATCAATCATTTAGACACAACAAATGTTATTACATGAAATATGAGGTTTTATGATGTGATGTTTATTTAAAAAAGAAAATTACTGTCAGATTAGTTATTTTGCATCATGTTGTGACATTAATTACGTCAAAATAATTATAAAAGTATCATTAATTCAAGTCAAATGATCACAAACAATTGAAACAATATATTTTGGGAACATCTTTTCACACATCCCACACTATTCTGACTCAACATAAGTCAGAATGTGGTTAATTATTCTGGCTTAATTCCAGTCAAAACTTGAGTGTTTTCTAGACCCAATACCTGTCAGAAAGTCTATTTCATACATTCTGGCTCAAATTAACGCAGAGGTATCATTATGAATATACAAACCAAAAGTGTGAAAAACCCAAAAATATACATACCCAATTTAAATGTGATATGATTGGATCATGATGTCTAAGCACACGATCTAAAAGATCATTATATCGAGTAGTTGGGTCATAGTCTCTTACCATAAAAATGGTTGCTTGAACAGCAGACCTAACAATGAGAAATCCATCAATCCACGTGTGATGTGTGAACAACGGCAGGTTGGGTACCATAATCGATGATACGTATGGATAGGAGGCATAGAATGCATATGGTGAGCTACAACAATGGTTGAAGAGCCCAACATAGCTAGGTTAAGAGATAATTGAGCATGCCATGACGTTGTTTGAACCTCATAGAGACCTTTATGGCCCTTACCTGTAAATGGACCTTTATAAGCTTCGAAAATATCTTTGAAGCCATGACCAATGCCCCAACTGGTCATATACATGTGACCCGCTATCAGGACACGCTTTCACACGTTTTTAACCCGAATTGAAATGGTTGGGGAGAGGAAAAGGTCCTTATTTCCCGGGAACAGATCCATTGGAGATGAGGTATGGCCAATAGCTCTGATGATTAGAGCACGTGGCTACGGACAACGGTGTCAGGGGTTCGAATCCTTCATCTCCTACCACCGGCCCAGAGGTGAAGCACATTTCCCTCTGGGGGTGGAATGATGAGGATAGAGGACCAAAAGCTATGGAACTTAGGTGCGGGTCTTTTGTCGAAATTGAAGGACGTAGTAATCGACGAAATGCTTCGAGGATTTGAAAATAACCATAGATCCGGAGATTTCCGAATAGGTCAACCTTTTGAACTGCTGCTGAATCCATGGACAGGCAAGAGACAACCTGACGAACTGAAACATCATAGTAGTCAGTGGTAAAGAAAGCAAAAGCGATTCCCGTAGTTGCAGCGAGCGAAATGGGAGCAGCCTAAACCTTAAAACAGGGTTGTGGGAGAGCAATACAAGCAGCCGTTTCAGTTGTTCCCATCCCAATGGGCAGGTTCTTACGCGTTACTCACCCGACCGCCACTGGAAACACCACTTCCCGTCCGACTAGCATGTGTTAAGCATGCCGCCAGCGTTCATCATGAGCCAGACTCGAACTATCCATGAGATTTCCCCGTGTCGTTCATAATGGAAATAAAGAGACCACTACTTCGCCTCTTTGTTGGACCACCGGCGCGAAGTGCGAACACAATAGTGGGGTCTGACCAGGACCAGGGAAAAAAAATTAGAATATGGATTTTGACATGTCGGTGGTTTTTAACCGTAGGCATTTTGCCAGGAAGTTGGTGGGCTTATAATGAATTAGGTTGGGGTGGCTGGTGGTTTCGGGATCCCGTAGAAAATGCTTCTTTTATCTCTCCGTTCCTATTTAACTGTCGCAGTTGTCAAAATCAAAAATTCATTTTTATCTATAGTAGTTATATTTCTAATACATAGTTTAATACTCTTTTCACTTTTTAATATTATTTTTCAATTTTTTAGGCTCATTCAACCAATCAATATTTCATGTTCAATACACTACTACACTTTTCAAGATTTTTTATTATATAATGAAAGTCAATACAATTAATTATTTTTTTAATTTATGTGTTTTTCTCAAATACAACGGATAATAAAAAACGAATGGAGTGTTACAAATATACTCGTATTATGTGGATGTCCATTAGATATAATATCTATCTCTCATAAAGTGTTAAGTCTTAGCCCATGACTAGTTTATCTTATAGCTAAGTCTCGACGCAAATACGACAAAATGGATAATAGCAACGTAAATATATGGTGTAATCGACAGATGTATTAACACCATAAAACCACGTATAATATGTCGTGTCTTTGTTAGACGGTACCGCGTTGGATAATTATCCGGTACGACGTTTAGATAATATCGAAAAGGGATAAGGCTAGCCGCCTTTTGAGGTCGGCTCCTAGTTTGCATATATATGAGATAGTTGAGCAAGGATATATACATACACTTCCACCTTTGAATATATACAAAGAATACTAATAGAAAAGTGATTAATTCCTTTCTTTTCTTCTTTACTCTACAGTGAAGAAACAAAGCATCCAAAACATTTTCGTTCTACTTTGTTGTTGTTATTGGTTATTTTATAACACGTTATCAGCACGAGTCTCTACCGTTTGAGCCGTGCCACAAAATACTCTCTATTCTGATAAAGCCACAACTATTATTCCGGAGGCTGCCATGGAAGCTAGCTAGAAAGCTGGTTAAAGGAAGTTCCGACGACCGATTAATCATCATCGGGTTCTTCCGAAAAACACCTCGAAAAACAAAGCTCTCAATCCTTTTGTGTCAAAATTCTGGAGGTTATGAAGCGGGAGGAAAGTGAGAAAATTCAGCTAACAGAAATGATGAAGATCAAAACATGATGAAGGGGAGATTATGCTAGACGAATGTGTTGGATTAGATTTTGATGAACAGCAAGATACACGGGAAGGCTTTGTTGTGTAGTCTTTATTTTAGTTGAACACAAAAATAAGGATATTTTTGTGGTTTAACATGTACCGTATTCGGGTATATTGGTATTCTGGACTTCTATTATTTATCATCAATTGATCAATTGATGGCTATATCTAATCGACGGTGATCGATTATTCGGTATTTCTATATTGATACACACATGGATAATCTATGGATCCATCATATACAATATATGAATATCTATTATTAGCCGACGGAGTCAATAAATTATGATGTTGATCACCATTATAAATTATTGACTTTGATCGATCAATAATGGTGATCATATTCTATACCTGAGATAAACTATGGAGGTAAAAGTTTATTTTATTCAATTTATGTATTATGATTAATATATCATACGGTGATATTATTATATATTGTAATATATAAATTATTGGTAAAAACGATGATGCAATACCATTCCTCGGAGTGAATGTGTATAAACGGTTTAAATGCATCAAATTATATAAGTCCGTTCCCAGAAGTGAACCTGACAAAACTGTATATTTAAGATGTGTCGGTTGACATAAATCCATTCCCAGAAGTGAATGAGATGAAATGAAATATTCGAGGTGTACCGAATTACCCGAGTCCATTTCCAGAAGTGAATAGGACCATCTAATGAAATATATAAGTTACACCAAATTTTATACGTTCATTCCCAGAAGTGAATGTGGCTGAATCATATATTTGAAATATATATCGAATTACACGAGTCGGTTCCCAGAAGTGAACGTGACCAGATTATGAAAGATTAAAGATACATTAAATTATATTGGCTCAATCCCGGTAGTGAATGTGAGTAAATTAATATTTATGATGTATCAGATTACGCATGTCAATCCCTAGAAGTGGATGTGACTAAACTCAAAATTTATGATATGTCATATACGACATGTCCATTCTATAAGTGAACATGAATAGTTAAAAATTCTAGATGTGTTGAGATACACAAGTCAGTTCCCTGAAGTGAACATGACAAAATCTAGATATTTTATACCGGTATTTAAAGATGTATCGAATCACATCAGTCAGTTCCCTGTAGTGAACGTGACATAGGTAAATTTGTGATTTTTAAAATCGTCATAATAAATTTCACGAAGTGAGTTGATGACCACTAAGGAAAGCGATACATCAGTAGAACCCGGTATACTATGAGTTCGTTTTATAATTTATTATATATTGTACTTACTTTTGCATCGTTTAGATTGGGCCCTGAAGACTGAGTCTAACATAAAAGATCATTTTGTCTTGTACACAAATTTGATTAGAAGATTTGATCACCTGAAGATGATCATTCATTTAAGGCATATAGTGATGGACCGGAAGCTCATCAGAAGCACTTGTATGTTTATAAAAGTGAATATGAAATTCACAGAAATAAATACGGACTCGAAGTCCATATGAATTGGAATGATGTTCCAACGAATGACCCGAAGTCTAAAGATGAGAAAATTCAGTAAGAACATGGTGACACTTCTTTAATCCTCGTAAAAGGATTGTATTTATCTTTGCGATAATATGCTCCCGTAGTAGCAATATTGAAAGAAGTGGTTTATATTCAACAAGATGGTTATCATAGAATCATCATGAAACACGATCTATTTGGTTTAGACCATTCCCTGAAGTGAATGTCACTAGATTCGTGATATAAAAAGGATCAAAGAGTACTTTGATCAGTAGTATTAGTAGTATAAATTACTTATGCCTTTTATTTGTAATAGGATATAATTAATAGCATATGAGTAGTAATTTTACCTTTGTTATTTAATTTAGTTCATAATCGTGTCTGCATTCATAGACAAAACCATGGTTTATATATCCCTGATGGATATCACAAACGTTTGTCTCCTTGGAGGGGAAGAATTGTCCACCAGAAGTGGAACAAAACGATATTAAATTCCAGAGGAATAATGAAAATCGATTTTCACGATGTGGCATAGAAAGCCACTAGTCGCGTACTTGTTGTACGGCAAAATATCCGGATAAGAATAATGAAGCTTCAACATCATAGTAAAGGCAATGTCATGACACAAATACTATATGTTACGGTCATTCTGAAGATGATCTAGATATGATAAATTTTGTTTATCATTTATTTAAAGTCTCAAGCCTTGATAAGTTGTGCGGATATCCCATGACGTGGTAATTAAATTGAGACATCGGAAGAATTAAAAAAATACAAATCTCTTGAAGAGATAATATATTTCTTCCTGATTGAGTCGATATCTCGTAATGTTTGTTGATACTCGTATAAATGGATACACATTAGAATCCCACATAGGGATATCATATCGAAATGTTGAATCCCACAAAGGGTTATTGTAAACTTACGTAGATATGACTTATAATGAAATGTTTTCCCGAGATTAGGGGGAGGAAAGTAAACTTGAAGTTTATAAATCTCGTGGAAAAACATTATATTAACGCACATTTTATCACCGGACGCATTTAATTACTCTCGAAGAGTGAGCAGCTGCAAATGCCCTGGTTGTATTAAATGTTGCAAAAAGATTTGTCCCAGAAGAAAAAGTCCCAGTAGGACATGGGAATGAAAAGTCCCAGTAGGACATGAGATGATACGTATCAAATTAATGAAAATAATGCTATAAGCGTTAAAGACCAATTGGCTTAATAAATAAAAATTCCTCAAAAGAGGTTATGGCTATATTATTTATGAGAACTCTAGAAGAGTTAGACAGTTAGAAAATGCTCGAGCGAGAAAATAATATAGTTTATGAAGCTCCGGAAGAGCAATGACATATACATTGAGTAATGAAATCATAAACCCTTGAATAGGTCAAGGCTAGAATATGCCAACAAGTGTTAATATATAATATGTGTGGAACAAATAATATGCAGTTTTCATACATACATGAGGGGGAGAAATGAACCTGGAGTTCATTCCCTCATGTTATCTTCTTACAACCCCTGAAGAAAATATAATGATTCCCGAAGAATCTTAAATTGCATAGTGTTATATTATTAGTAATGTTCAACGCTTGGAGCGTGAGAAACATATTAGTTCCAACAAATATAAATCTCATAGTGTTGAGATAATGAATTAATGCTATCATCATTTGAAAAATGAGATACGATAATGAATACAAACACTTGGTTTATGAACGAGATTCATAAAAGAGGCAAACATGTTTAGAAATGTTGAAACCGCCTGAAGCAAATATAGTGAGGCAAGCATGTTTCGAGATGTCGTAATCTCCTGAAGCAAATATAGTGCCTGAAGCACACAAGACGCTAGAAGCGTGCCTGAAGCATACCAGACGCTAGAAGTGTGCCAGAAACACATAAGACGCTAGAAGCGTGCCTGAAGCATATAAAATGCTAGAAGCATGCCTGAAGCTTATAAGACGCTGGAAGCATTAAATGCCTGAAGCATACAAAGTGTATGAAATACACAATATATGTTGCGTAAGGTACCCAGTAAGGAATAGATAGTTTTGATCCGAGAAAGTTTGGATCTGTAATTAAGCTCCGGTAGAGTTACAAAGATGATAATGTATGAGTATTTGACTTATACTATTAAGATCCAATACTTGCACATGCAAGATGTCATTTGGCCCTGAAGACCAATGATTGTACTCTTTTTCCCTTTAACATGTTTTTCCCACTGGGTTTTCTTAGTTAAAGGTTTTTAACGAGGCAATCAGTGCACAAGAGCGCATATGTCATGAATATTTTTCCCTTGACTGGATTTTTTCCCACAGGGTTTTTCCAAGCAAGGTTTTTGTTGCATGCCATATACGTTATACAAATCAGATCAAACAGAAAGCAAGTCAGGGACTTGTTAGTTACATGGATGATTGATATTATCCGCCCTGAAAGCAAGCCTCGAATTGGCAATTCATTCAAAGAGTAGTGGTACATCAACCTCCTATATTTGGATTTAGCAAAGTTTTGGTCGCGACATCCTCAAATCATGACGAAATGATAGCTATTCATGAAGCCATCCAAGAATATGTTTTGTTCAGATCATTGGCACATTAGATCGACCAAACTTATGGTTTATTTATCGAGAAAGAGAAGCTAGCTTGATTATACGAAGAAGATGCAACGTGTATTGCTCAGTTAATTGGTGGCTACATAAGAGATGACCAGATAAAACATATTTCACCAAATCTTCAGAAGAAGGACCATATTGATGTTCAATGAATCAGATGAAGAGACAATCCAGAAGATTTGTTCACTAAAGTATTAACTACCGCTATGTTCGAGAGTTTGATCCAATAGATCGGGGTGCACCAGCTTAAAGACCTGAAGAGATGTTCAAATCAGGGGGAGTTAAACACAAATGAAGGTCAGATTTTTCCTTCATTATGATTTTTCCCACGAGGTTTTTTCATAATGAAGGTTTTAACGAGGCAGATTCTTTGTGGATGGACATCCAAGGGAGTGTTACAAATATACTCGTATTATGTGGATGTCCATTAGATATAATATCTATCTCATAAAAGTGTTAAGTCTTAGCCGCAGCCTAGTTTATCTTATAGCTAAGTCTCGACGCTAAATACGACAAAATGGATAATAGCAGCGTAAATATATGGTGTAATCGATGATGTATTAACACCATAAAACCACGTATAATATGTCGTATCTTTGTTAGACAGATCTGCGTTGGATAATTATCCGGTACGACGTTTAGATAATATCGAAAAGGGATAAGGCTAGCCGCCTTTTGAGGTCGGCTCCTAGTTTGCATATATATGAGATAGTTGAGCAAGGATATATACATACACTTCCACCTTTGAATATATACAAAGAATACTAATAGAAAAGTGATTAATTCCTTTCTTTTCTTCTTTACTCTACAGTGAAGAAACAAAGCATCCAAAACATTTTCGTTCTACTTTGTTGTTGTTATTGGTTATTTTATAACATGGAGTATATTTTAGATTACTCCGCATTATTTAATAGAGAGATGTGAATAGGTGGCTATTCGAAACCGAAAATTTCCCGGTTGGGCTATATGTCAATCCTCGTACCTTGTTCACTCTCTTCCTCGTTCCTTTGATGATGGAGATGGAAGGTTTAACCATAGTTTCCTCTGTTCCAAATTTGGTTTTCTTTTTTCTAATCTTTTTGTTTCTCTACTTTATTGCCTTCTTCTTCATCTTTTCCAACTGGGATCCCAAGCTCCGGCCGGAAGCTTCAAGTTGCTTTATCTCCCTCATTCACGGCACCCCCGCAGTCTTGTTGGCCGCCTCCGCCATATTTTCCGATCCCTCCATCGATTTTCATTCCCCAAATACCCCTTACCAAAATCTAGTCCTTGATTACAGCATCGCTTACTATTCAATCGACCTATGCCACTATCTAATTTTCAATTCCAACGATCTACTTTTCATCGCCCACCATTTAGCCACACTCTTCGTTTTCCTGACGTGCCGTTACCTGGTGTTCCATGGGGCTTACGCGATTCTAGTGATTTTGATTCTTGCTGAGCTCACTAGCTTCTGCCAGAACGCTTGGACACTTGCCGGAGCTCGCCGGTCCGAGGTGGAATTCGCTGCTAAAGCTTACCAATTGTTGTCGCCGACGTTCTATGCTATATACACCATTGTCAGGTGTTTTCCTGGTCCGTATTTTGTTTATCGAATGCTTGTGTTCTACATGAGTGGAGTTGCAGATGATTTTATACCCAGATGGGTTTGGGTTTCTTGGATTTCCATTATTGGTCTGGCAATTTGTCTTGGTATACATTGGATTTCCACTCTTTGGATTCAGTTGTATAAGGAAAGAAGAAGCATGATGATACTAATAAACAAGGTTGAATGAAGTTTGCTATTAAAAATCTACTTTATTGTGTTGGTTAATTATTTTAATGATAATGAAAGATTAAATCACTTCTGTTTTGCGAAAGTTCATATTTCACACTTTTGTTTCTGATTAATGATACGCTAAGTGACAAACAGTTATCCTTACGGTATATTATGATGAGTTTGTATTATTATCAATTTAAATACGTCATGATTAACGATGTATGATCGTTGTGTGATTTGTTTAGGACATAACCGTTGTCGTCCCAAATCATTAGTGTTTGTTTTATGAAAGTCCTTCTCTTTTTTTTATTTTAATTTTCAACGTTTTACCTTACGGTAATAATTTTGGCACCGGCTTCCTCCACCGAGAATCGATACCGAATGGAAAATATGCTGTCACTGATAAAACCACTCGGTGACTTTCGTGTGAAAGAATCCGGGTGTCTCCATCTCGTCCTTTAATATTTTAACTTAACATCAAAATAACAAATAACACTCTTCGAAAATAATTAATGCATTGTTGTTGTCAATCTTCTATCCCTTAATAAATAAGGGTAGATATAGAAAAATATAATAAATAATATTTTAGAAATGTAAATACGACAGATAAAAAAGATTTTTAATTTTAGCAACTGCAACATTTAAGTAGGAACGGAGGGAGCAACAATGACCGAGGAATTATAAATTGGTCATCAGAATAACCTTCTATTTCACGTGTCGGTCGGTCAGACCGACATTTTTTTTTAAAATGGCGTGTAAATTTTCACGGGCCCGTGCAAATTTCCACATACACAAAACAAATCACGTGCAATTTCAAAGATTGTGAAATACCATTGACCCGTGTGAATTTTCACGGGTTGGACCGACCCCGTGTAAATTTGCACGGGATTTATAGGCTCCCCGTGTAAATTGCAAACTCCAATCTGTCTTCAATGGCCGTTCTAGTTCATCTAGTAATGCAAATATACAGCCACAAATGTTAATTTTTCAACTTTGCACCTTCATTTTGCAAAAGGGGAAGAGCCAATTCGCCAATTCTGTAGGCATTGGTAATCATTTTCAAAACAAAATCCCCTCCAAGGATTTGCCATTATCCAAGAATCTATTGAAGTTGAAGGAGATAGCGGTATCGGAGAAAAGTTCGAGTGGTTCTCTCTGGGTTCTTATGCCTGAATACCAACAGCAGTGATCCATCTACACATTTTTTTAGTTTTGATTTTGATGTTGATTAGTTGAATAACTATAACACAGGAGCAATTTTGATGTTGATTTGTGTTCTTACATAAAGTACAAGGCACTTTGTTCATCTTCTTACAGATGGGGAGTTTGCAATTTACACGGGGAGCTATGAATCCCGTGAAAATTTACACGAGGTATGTCCAACCGCGCAAATTTGCACAGGTCAATGGTATTTCACAATCTTTCAAATTGCACATGATTTGTTTTGTGCCCGTGGAAATTTGCTGATTTATTCAAAAAATATCGCGTCTCGATCCGACGCGATACGTGAAATAATGGTTATTCTAATGACCTGAATTTATAATTCCTCACAAAGACCGAAGCTGATTATCATACATGTAATAATTTATGCTAAAAATCTAATGAAATGCATCGATGAGAATGGGCAAGGGTAAAAATGTAAAATTAATTAAACAAATTAAATCAAAATGGTGTATTATAATTGTATTCTTCATTATTTACCGATTGTTACCATTATTATTACTGTTTTAAAATATAAGTCATGATCACATCCGTTTTAAAATATAAGTCATAATATGAGTTTTTACATAGATTAGAAAAATGGTTGAATGTCATATTAATTTGAAAATTAATGTCTAAAATACTCATTGACTATCATTAATATAATAGTTGTTAAATAATGAAAAAATTGTTGGATTCGTAATAAATTAGTGGTAAGATAGAGAAAGAGCAATAAATGTAGCATTGATGATGTAGAATGACTTATATTGTGGGCAAATCAAAAGATGTAGAACGACTTATATTTTGAGACGAATGTGGTATAATATTCGATACATGATTATCCTTTCATTTGTTCGGGCAGGCATTTATTGTGTTCCTTTTCTTGATGAGAAATTTTAGGGTATATTTGGTGAATGAAAATATTGTTAGAAAAATAGTCGTCTGATTACCGTTTATAGTAATCTGTTTTTTATTGTTTATTAAAACTTCCAAATAGATTAGACAATATTTTACAAGAAAGATGAATAAACACTTCGTAGAAAAATTTATTTCATATTCATAGAACACAACATCATAATTTTATGCATTGAATGACGGAAAGCACAAGTAAAAAACGAGAACTTATTGTTTATACTGAGACGAGTAAAACGCTTTCCTTAAGTCTTTAATGCCCCGACTATATGCTCACGGTATTGGCATAAGTATCTCAAGATACAACAGTCTCCTTTTCCTGATTGTAGCACTTCAATGCGGAAAAGACGGCGAACCGATAGGGCCTTGTTATCTCAAACTTTATGCTCTATATATGCAGAAAATGTGCTTCAATTTTTTTGCAGAGTTTTGGTATGCTAGAAGAATGATTTTCTGTCTGAATTTTCATGCAGAAGTGCAGGGATTTTATAGGCAAAAAACATGTAGAGTAGCAACCTTTCAGAATTGGAAGTTAGGGAAGTCATTGTTGGTATTAAACCAACCAACTCGAACAGGTATGTATTTTAGGCGAACTATTGCCAATCAGATGCATGAACTCGTCCGAATTGATGTTTCGTTCGATCATCATTCATTGGTGAGCAGTTCCCGCTTGATTCGATTCAAAAATCCAATGTTGAGCTGGCCCAAAATATATTAATATTGGGCCGAGCCAAGCCCAAGGCACAAGCCCGAGCCGAGCCGAGCCGAGCCGGCCGAACGGCGGCCCGATCGTGTGGTGTTCTGAATCAACAAGCTTCTACGTCTTCCCTCATTCACAAAATTCTCTTGCCCATTGGGGCTTACCTATAAGTTAGGGAAGTCATTGTTGGTTTTAAACCAACCAATTCGAACAGGTATGTATTTTAGGCAAACTAATGCCAATCAGATGCATGAACTCATCTCGAATTGATGTTTCGTTCACCATCATTCGTTGATCGATTCCGCTTGATTCGATTCAGAAATACAATGTTGAGTTGGCCCAAAAAATATTAATACTGGGCCGAGCCAAGCCCAAGCCCAAGCCACAAGCCCGAGCCGAGCCGAGCCGAGCCGGCCGGACGGCGGCGCGCGCGTGTGGTGTTCTGAATCAACAAGCATCTACATCTTCCCTCCTTCACAAAATTTTCTTGCCCTTTGGGGCTTACCTCTAAATGCCACACTACTTCTGAAGTAGTGATTCCACTTGAGTCTCATTACCTATGTGGGACAAATGGAACACATTTCCATTACAACAGCCATATAAATCACTCTACCTTTTTAAACATTAATTTCTTATTCACCCGATATCGGAATCGAGTGATTCAAAAACCTAAAATCAACTACTATCTTAGTAGTTTCCAAAACAGTTTTTAGCTTTTGGAAGATCATTCCGTAACATCATCAAAATCGAGTCTAAAGTAGACTATTCGTACTTGTTCCAAAACTCAAATTTTAGCTAAAAACTCCAACAATCCCCACATGAATGAAACTTAATGCATATGTTATGCAGACTTTGTAGAGATAACAAGCGGAGCTCTATTGAATCGGGCGAGGCGGTTTCTTTGCCTTGAACCTTCCCACTAGTAGAATACCATCGGACAAACTCGTCTAAGCGTTGAAGCAGGGCCGGCCCTCATATGAGGCCGGAGAGACGGCCGTCTTAAGCCCAACGTTGCCGGGAGGGCCCAACGGTACATGTTTCGCTAAAGAAAAAAAAAATCTGTGTAGATTCAATCCGATCCAACCTAATATAATATGTTAAATTTTTTTTGATAAAGGGCCAAATTTTTTTCACTCCAATCGATAAAGGTCCCAATAAAAAAAATTTACTTGACCCAAAAAAAAAGACATACAAACAAGTTTCACTAATTTTTTGTTTGGAAAACTATAGAAATTAAAAATACTACTTTGTGTTGGAAAATTTTGATGAATAAGAATTTAACAGACTCAGAAAAACTCTAAGGCACGTAAGAACGTTATCTTTGTTTCGACCCACGCAGATTGTCACTTAGGGATTCAAACGAAAATCTCTCTCGAGATACAATGAAGGTGTTTGGTTCAAACAGTGACTTGCTTGAATCAAACCCGTAGACACTCAATATTTGTTCTGAAGATGTTGTAAACTATATGAATTCAACTGCATACTTGTGCCTTTTATAAGCTGAAGTTACCCCATAAATGAATGGCGGTACTCCTTGCACGAAAGGGTAGAATCATGTCAGTTCGGCCTAAAACATGCAATTCTTGAATTTTCTAAGTTGCATCCATTCGTAGGTTCATGAATCTTCATGAATCTGTTCACGAACTTATGCATGGATTCTGAAAAAATGCATGAATCTCGTTCATGAGCTGATGCATGAATCCGTTTAGGTTTCGGGGGCGTTGCCCCCGAACCCCCACGAGTTGGCGATGCCCCCTTTTCGTTGCGATAACATTATTCGTACAGCAACTCGTATGTAAATGATAATCAAAATTTTTATTTATGAAAAAATATCTAACACTTTGTAGGCATGTTTTGAGGCTATCAATAAATTGAATTTTGTATTTACGGATGTTAAAAACGCGATAAGTATGTTTTGAAAAGAAAAAAAACAACTTCAACTAAAAGGGCCAATTTGGGAACTTGGCCTTAAGCCCAAAAAATGCCAGGGCCGCCCCTGGCAGTGAACTAGGTCTTGAACTGCTCAGGCTTTGGTGTATGCCTAGACAATGATACCCACACAATAGACCCCCTGGCCTTCTCGAAGTTCCCATGGTTGTGTCTATTTTGGCCCTGGAACACCTTGGTTTTAGAAAATGTGATAGAGAATTCAGCCCACAAATTCTCACAGAAGCGGCCCCACTTCTACTTACATAAGTGACCTCCTATAAAGAGTACTCTACAATACCCCACTTGGCTTAACCAAGATATAGGAATCATTAAAAGATTTATGCTTAACATGAACCCTTCATTAAACAACACTTTTGTTCTAACAGAATGGGTAAGTGCTAATTGTCTCTCATAACTTAGTTGTCCATTTTGAACCATGATCTTGGGATCTCCAGTCACTATGGTTGGGTTGTCATTATAAGGGAACATGCGTAATAGACTTAAGTCTCATTCCGTTTGTCAAGAGTGACATTTGATCTCTAGATAAACCTTCTGTCAGCGGATCCGCAAGATTGTCCTTTGATTTTATATAATCAATGGAAATCACGCCATTAGAGATAAATTGATTAATGGTGTTATGTGTACGACTTATATGTCATGACTTACCATTATACATACAACTTAGTGCACGTCGTATAGCCGACATACTATCACAATGTATGCCAATATGAGGAATTGTCTTTGGCCAACAAGGAATATCCTCTAAGAAATTCCTAAGCCACTCTGTCTCTTCTTCAGCCTTATCCAATGCAATAAACTCAGATTCCATAGTGGATCGAGCTATGCATGTTTGTTTTGAAGATTTCCAGGACACTGCACCACCACCAATAGTGAATACATATCCACTGGTGGATTTTGAATCCTTGCTGTCAGATATCCAGTTCACATGACAATATCCTTCCAATACCGCTGGATATCTTGTATATTGTATTCCGAGGTTCATTGTAAATTTCAAATACCTTAACATGTTGTCAAGGGCTACCCAATGATCCTCACTCGGATTACTCATGAACCTACTTAATTTATTTACTGCACAAGCCAAGTCTAGCCTAGTACAATTCGTAATATACACCAGACTTCCAATCACTTGTGAGTATTCCAATTGCCTCACAAGCTCGCCTCTATTCTTGACTAAGTGTTTACTTATGTCAATTAGAGTTTTCACTTGATTCTTGTCAAAGGCATTAAACTTTTAAGAATAGACTCTACATAATGAGCTTGTGACAACATCAGTCCATCATATGTTTTTGAGATTTTAATCCCAAGTATAACATCATCAACTCCTATATCCTTCATCTCGAAGCTTTTTGTCAACATTCTCTAAGTGTTCATGATTATATCATGATCACTACCCATTATGAGCATGTCGTCCACATACAAACATATTATCACATAGGCTTTAGGTGTTGTCTTGATGTAGACACACTTATCACATTCATTGATTCTAAAGCCATTTACCATCATCGTTTGGTCAAATTTCAAGTGCCAATGTTTAGGTGCTTGCTTAAGCCCATACAGTGATTTCACAAGTTTGCATACTTTCTTCTCTTGATCTGGAACCACAAAACCCTTAGGTTGTTCCTTATAATTTTCCTCTTCCAACTCACCATTTAAGAAATTTGTTTAACATCAATTTGATGGATTTCCAAGTTAAACAGTGCAACAATGGCAATCAGGATACGTATAGACGTTATCCTCGTAACCGGTGAGTATGTGTCAAAGAAATCTTGGCCTTCCTTTTGTTTGTATCCTTTGGCTACTAAACCGGCCTTGTATTTATCAATAGATCCGTCAGCTTTCATTTTCTTCTTGAAAATACACTTACATCCAAGTGTTCTATCTCTGGGTGGAAGATCAACCAACTCCCAAGTGTGATTTTGCATAATGGATTCTATTTCACTGTTTATAGCCTCCTTTCAGAATGGCGCTTCTGGAGTGGACATAGCCTCATCAAATGTCCTTGGATCATCCTCTACCATATAGATAAGGAAATCAGGACCAAAAGACGTTGAAGTCCTTGCCTTTTACTTCTGCGAAGTTCCTCCGTTTCCTGATGATCATTTGAATCATCATTTGTTATTTCATCAGAAGTTCTCTTAGAACTTGAACCTTCTTTATCCTTGTCTTTGCAAGGAAAGATCTCTATAATAAATACAGCATTTCTTGACTCAATAATTATATTTTCATGAACGTCAAGAACGTCTGATTTATGAACCAGAAACCGATAGGCACTACTATTATTCGCGTAGCCAATAAAGATGCAATCAATTGTTTTAGGCCCAATTTTCACTTGTTTAGGTTTCGGTATTTCTGCCTTTGCTAAACACCCCCACACTTTTAGAATTTTGTAGTTAGGTTTGTGACCCTTCCACAATTCATAAGGTGTCTCATCCCTTTTCTTGGATGGTATACGATTCAAGATGAAGTTCGCCGAGAGGATCACCTCCCTCCACATGTTCTGGTATAAACCCGAACTAATCAACATAGCATTCATCATTTCCTTAAGTGTTCTGTTTTTACGTTCAGCAACACCGTTGGATTGTGGTGAATAAGGTGCAGTCGTTTGTGTTGAATAGATGTCCTAAACCCAATCGGGTTGGACCGGACCCGACCGGGTCGGGTCATTTATAGTCTATTTAAGTTCATGTAATAACTTTATTATGATTAATAAAAGCACTTCTGTTATTATATACTATGTTTATTTATTAGACCAATTTGTGATATTGTGTATATGATAACGCCCTTAGTATTAAACTGTGATAGAGAAACCATGATAGTGATTATGGTTGATGTGATATCTAATCGCTTTAGCAAGTTTGATACTTAGATATCTCTAGGCTGATGTACTTAGAGCTGTTAACGAGCCGAGCCGAGCTGAGTATTGGCTGTTCGAAATCGAGCTCGTTAAGCTCATGAGCTCGTTCGTTTGTTAAACGAACAAAAAATTCTGTTCGAGCTCGGCTCGTTTAAAACATGAACTGTTCGAGCTCGTTCAAGCTCGGATCGTTAGACATATTTTTTGTCTTTTGGCTCGACTTTGGCTCGAAATCGGCTCGAGTTCGGTTCGTTAGACATATATTATAAGCATATAAGCATGTTCGCGAACATTATATAAGTATGTTCGCGAACAATAAGCATGTTCGTGAACATAATAAGCATGTTCCCGAACATAATCGAACGTTCACGAACCAAGCTCGAGCTCGGCTCGTTAAGCAAACGAGCCTACAATCATGTTCGAGCTCGGCTCGTTAAGCTAAACGAACAAACGATCACGAACACTAACGAGCCGAACACGAGCTTGTTCACGAGCGGCTCTATTCGTTTAACAGCTCTAGATGTACTGTTGAATAGGGCTTTGACAGTGCGAACAGACTAGCACGTATTATATGTCTTCATCTTTAAAGGCGTGGATAGATCTAAATCTATCGGAGTGTAGTGACACTTGGGTATGCACGTGGACATGTATTAGAGAATGCATACATTAGACTGAGCACTTACACTGTTAAGTGTCACACTATGTGACGTTTGTGTAATTATCTTTAGGACCGGAGTCTACATGGCATCACGGTGTGGATTGTCATCCTTTGACACTATTGAGGTTTCTTAGCCATGTGGTGATCATGCGGTAGTGATCAGGTGTGATATTGAAGCATGCGGAGTATACATGTAAGGTCGTCTGGGATCGCGTACCCTAAGAGTATGAGTGAAAATCCGAAAAGGCCTTCCCATAGGGAATGTCTAGTTCTCGTGAATCTTTACAAAGTTGGAGTAAATGAGTTATTCCGAGAGAGCTTGATATCCAGATTATGGGATGCGATCAAGTTAAGATCGTATGGATATTACTACAACGATAGGATTCTATTTACACGCTAACTGAGCACATGAAAGGTAGTAGTCATTGCGTATTGACTCTTCCAATGATTGGGGGTCATGGACGTGTTGCTAGACGCTATCCATGATCGTTAGAGGTGAAGGGAATTTTCGTAAATTGCACCTTATGTCTACGGCCAACATATTCGGAAGCCTATCGGGTCACACACATATGAATGTCGAGTCGGATTAAAATGCGGTTATAGTTGATGACCAAATAAGGAAAGTTTATCTCATGACTATAAGGGTTATAGTAGTAAATTAATATGGTGGTATTTATTTACTATGAATAGATAAAATACAAGATATTAATTATACAAAAATTATATTAATTAAAGAATATTCCGGAAGCCAATAAATTGGCAAAATGGGCGCAAGTCACTAGTGTATATGATACACTTGGATTGTGCAATTTAATAATAAGATTACCATAATATTAATATTGGATATTAATTGATTTTTGGAAAATAGATTTATGGTAATAAGATAAATATATTCAATATAAGATATTGACAATATTTAGTTTTATTTAATATAAGATATTAAAATAAAATAGATAAATCAATTATGGAGATTTTCCTTATTTTATTAAGAGAAGGTTTTTCTCTCTAATCAATCTACTAGAAGCTAATCTCAATCAGTTTGGGACGACCTAGGGCCGCACCACACCTCTATAAAAGAGGAGGTTGGGTAGCTCTTTTGAACATCACAATTCCAATATCTAGTTGTTTTTGAGAAAAATAGAGAGCTTCTTAGAGAGAGTATTGAGAGGGAGAAAAAGGTCGACCTAGCAGTCGAATTTTTCTGATAGCAATCCGGGAGGATTCTGGCAAGGCGTTCGTGTGGATAGCTGATAGAGGCCGGACACTTGGACGGCTCAGGCGCATCTACTTCTACCGGACGGTTAAAGCTTCGATATTTAAGATCAAGAAAGGTATAATATTTGTCCTCCTTGTTAAATGTTTATCGCTTAAACGAAGTCGATCCTTGGATTGGAAATCAAATTTTAATTTTCCGCTGCGCTACTCGTTTGATTTCCTAACAGTTTGATGAATAATTCCGAATTCCGAACAATATTCGTCAAAAGGCGCATCATATTCTCCACCTCTGTCACTACGAATCACTTTGATCCGTTTGCTAAGTTGATTCTCAACTTCATTCTTGTAATGCTTAAAAGCATCAAGAGCCTTATCATTGCTACGCAACAAGTATACATAACAGTATCTTGTACTATCGATAAAAATAAGGAAATACTTTTTACCGCCTCTGGTTTGTACAAAATTTAAATAAAACATATCCGTGTGAATTAAAACCAAAGGTTCATTAAAACGTTCAACACTTGGAAATGGTAACTTTGTCATTATTGCTTCAATACACGTATTGTTCAATGTCAAAAGTTTTCCAGAAGTCATATTCACGACAAATTTTCCTTGTCCTTCAACCTTAGAAGTGGCTGAATTTCCCGTAAACAATTTTTCCCCTTCAACTACTTGGTAGTCGGAAAACATTGCTTTTATAGCACAAATATGGTGCGTAGCCCCCGTGTCTACGAACCATTCTTGGGGATTTCCAACCGTGTTGCATTCTGACACCACCATTGACAATGGACTGATTGATTCCAATCTTCTTTCCATTTCTATTTCACAAACAGAAGATCTACAAACAAAGTTTGCAACCCAAACTTTTATTTTTAACAACGATGTCTTGAACGGAATTTTAAAATTCACGGACACTTTAAACAAATAATACAAACATATTTATAATCTATAACACCTCAGAAACAATTTTTATTCTTCGTGTATTCAGAAGGAAAAAAAACATAGTAATTACAAAATATTTTGGCCTTGAAAACAATTCAGTTAGTCGTGCCAATTTCTAAAAATGAATAAAAATTATTTCTATTGCTACAACCTTTTCCAATGTTAATTTTCAGCATTGCAAATGCAATTATATGTTTAAACTCTATGCAAGTAAATGCAAACAAACAAACTGCATACAATGTAGGCAATTTTTTCCAATTCAATTTATCCAAAAAGTTGTGATTATTTTATATTTTTCTGCACACACCTTTTTTCCACCAAAACTTTGATGCACTTTACCACATTTGAAGAGTGCAACTAAATGTTGGGAAGTTTACAAAAATATATGCAAGAAAACCAGACTACAAACAAATCAGATTATAGGGGAATTAAAGTCTTAAGATTGTTAGAAAAATAGTCATCTGATGACCGTTTATAGTAATTTGTTTTTTTATCGTTTATAAAAACTTTCCAAATAGAATAGACAATATTCAACAAGAAAGATGAATAAACACTTGGTAGAAAAATTTATTTCATATTCATAGAACACAACATCACAACTTTATGCACAGAAAATCGAATGACGGAAAGCACAAGTAAAAACGAGAACTTAATGTTTAGACTGAGGCGCGTAGAACGCTTTCCGTAAGACTTTAATGCCCCGACTATGTGCTCACGGTATTGGCATAAGTCTCCCAAAATACAACAATCTCTTTTTCCTGATTGTAGCACTTCAATACGGAAAAGACGGCGAACCGATAGGGCCTTGTTATCTCAAACTTTATGCTCTACGTATGCAGAAAATGTGCTTCAATTTTTTGTAGAGTTTTGGTGCTAGAAGCATAATTTTCTGTCTGAATTTTCATGTAGCAGTGCAGGGATTTTATAGGCAAAAAACATGTAGAGTATCAACCTTTCAGAATAGGAAGTTAGGGAAGTCATTGTTGGTTTTAAACCAACCAATTCGAACAGGTATGTATTTTAGGCGAGCAAGTATGTATTTTAGGCGAAAATGCCAATCAGATGCACGAACTCGTCCGAATTGATGTTTCTGTTCAGTCATCATTTGAACTGAACAATTCCCGCTTGATTCGATTCAGAAATCCAATGTTGGGGCTTACCTTTAAGTGCCACACTATTTCTTAAGTAGTGTGATTCCACTTGGGTCTCATTACCTATGTGGGACAAATGGAACACATTTTCATTACAACACCCATATAAATCACTCTACCTTTAGTCATTGATTTCTCATTCACCAGATATCGGAATCGAGTGATTCAAAAGCCTAAAATCAACTACTACCTCAGTAGTTTTCAAAACCGTTTTTAACTTCCGGAAGTTCATTCCGTAACATCATCAAAATCGAGTCTAAAGTGGATTGTTTTCCACTTGTTCCAAAACTCAAATTTTAGCTAAAAACTCCAACAAATATATGAGTAAAGAAAAGTCTATTTTATCAGTTTGGTATTTTAAATATCGTTATTTTCTCAGTTTTTTATATCATCAAGATCAAAGAAATGTTTCCTGAGAAAAAAAAATCATTTTTTCCTGCATCTTTTCTTAACATCACTACTTACCTTCACCTTACAGCAAACCCCGCATTAACCACCCACCTTTACCACCACCCCTACCAGCATGTCCTCAGAGCACTTGTACTAGTGTCTCTTCACCGATTCTTTATTTTACAGACTTAAATACCATTTTTTTAAGTTTTGCAGAATCTCTACAAAGGGTCAACTAAATCAACATATCTACTTACAGATTCTCCATCCAAGACAAACTGCATCAGAATCTCTATTTATAGATTCTCTATTAATTTTCTTAACTATTATCATTAAATTGGTGTAATTTTTATAGTAGTAGTTTTTTTTTTTATAATATTGTGATTGGGACCGACTATTATCATTAAATTGGAGTAATTTTTATAGTAATTTTTTTTTTATAATAGTGTTATATTGGTGTTTTTTTTATTGGGACTATTATCATTAAATTGGTGTAATTTTTATAGTCATTTTTTTATAATAGTGTTATATTGGTGTTTTTTTTTATCGGGGCTATTATCATTAAATTGGTGTAATTTTTATATGTAATTTTTTTTATAAAGATGAGAAAATGAATATAAATAAAAGAAAAAGAAGGCACGAGACAAATGTGGGAAAAGAAAGAGGTAGGAGAGAGAGCACACAAGGATCGGGAGCTTTATCCAATATTGCTAGAAATATAGCGCAATCACTCAAGAATCTGTCATGTATAGATTTGTTTAACATATACTAACGTGGGTCTATTTTAAATGAATCTTAAGTGTTTAGATCCGTAAAATACAGATTTTTCATCATTTACATATTCTACTGCGAGTGCTCTCATTGGTGTCGCCACCCACACTACCATCATATATGTCACTACACACCTCATACAACTCCCACTAATCATCCATCACTTCACACCATATCATACCACCCCTACCAATAATGATGCCATCACTGTGTTGCCACCCACCCTACAATCGAACCTATCATCACACACCGTCACTACACCCCAACACAACAACCAAAATCATCCCACCACTGTACAACTCATAACCGCTCATCCTACCACCATCCATTATCCCTCACCCTACTACCATCTGCCACTGCCCGCTCAGACACAACCCGATCCACTTAGCCATCACCATTAGCCGTCATCGACCCACTTTATATTTTATAGCTACGTGTCACCATCCACCCACCCTGCTTCGCCACCGAACCACATCAACACAACCAAACCAACTCTTTACTATGACACCACCCATTGCCATTGGCCCACATGTTGCCATTACTCGATGTCACTGATCATTTCCTCCACCACGCACTGTCGCCCACCCACCTTGCCTCCAACAACTCACCATGCAACCAATCGTCATTGACCCAACCCCCGACCACTCATCGTCATCGGCCCACTCAACAACCACAAGCCACTGCCTACCCAGTCACCACCTGCCACACCTTATCACGACAACTCACTGCCACCAACCCAACCTCTCACCACCTGCCATTAATAACCTATCTTACTACCACCCACCATCTTCTTCTTGACCACCACCCATATTACATTGTCACCACAACTTGCCGCCACCAACCCACCCTACCACCCTCCACCGTCCCACCAACCTGCCATGATGTCGCCAAACCACCCCACCATTTCTTGTCATCGACCAAACCCTCCACCACACGTTACCTTCAATCCACCCCACGTATTTGACTCTTCCTACCAGCACTCGCATCGCAAACCCATTCCATTACCACCTCTCACTATTACCACGCATTTTACCATTACCGATAGCCATATACCCCACCACGTACCAAAGTGAATTCTCACAATCTTTTCTCGGGTGAACCAAACACATTATGAAAATCAACACTTTTTTTCTCAGTTTTTTTTCCAGGTCTATTCTTAACACTTGTTTTTTTTCTTTCTTTCAGGTCCATTCAAAACACTTTACTTTTCTCGATTTTTCTCTGTACCAAACAAGCCCTTATAGTATAAATGTTATATAATTAGTTGTACCGATTTAGTATAGACATGAAATATCCAACACAGTCTTACATATCTTTCTTATGTAAATGAGAGTCAAAATGATTGCATAGTATTCATCTAATGTTCATCCGCTTAATATGATTGTACCTTAAAAGTTTTCTTTCGTGAGATGCACTACCTAACATCTATAATTTGTAGTTCTTTATTTTTTGGTTAACCTTTTTGCCCCCTCCCCTACACGATATCCGAAGCCATCAACTACCCAACGACATCTGGAGTTCATTTATTGAGTGCTCGTAGATATTGAATCTTACTCGGGAGTTTAATTTGGAGTGGTGCTACGGGCACATTCGTTTTACACAACGGTATGCCACAACGGTGATTTGACTGTAGCTTGAGGTACAATCTCTTGAGTCAAATCTCTTGAGGTACAACGGATGTGGCTGTAGCATTGCTGTTTAATTTGACTCAAGAGATTGTACCTCAAGCTATAAAGATCAAGTTTTTGCACAAACCGATCAAAGTAAAGAGAATCATGTAGGAGCCCGAACGCAATTAAAATAACTAACACGAATTAAACAACAATTTTATTGAAAATAAAACGAATTACAAATGAAAAATGAAATATACTAAAATAAAGGTGGATACAACAACTCCGAGACGAGTAGGACACTCTGTCCTTAAGACAAATTTGGTCGGTGTGTACTCCGGTTAAAACCAATTGTCTCCCGGGATAACTCGGATTCTCGATTCAGTATAGAGGTACTTCTTACACGAACCTTCAACGAACTCTTCTAGTGCTCAGAATCTCTTCTTCAAACTCGTATGCAACTTCTTCAGAACTATATGAATGTATGAAGCTTTCTGGTGTTGTATTTCCAAATGTGTATATATGTAGCTTCAATCCATATGGAGGCTATATATAGGAGAGAAGGTTGGTGGAATGAATTAATTACGACCGTTTCATCGATTCATAAAGAATGAATTACCATAACTCATCTTAATTACTGACTGTTTCATCGATTCTGACAATGAATTACCATTAATTATTCTTTGAACCGAACTATGTTGGATAACCGAACCGAAATGAACTCAATCTTCACCAATCGAATGTATATGAATCTGGACCAAGCCCAATTAACTTTTGTAAAAAAAGTTTAACACAGGCCTGGGCCTAGGGTCCTCAGCCCGAAGGCCCATTCCCCATTCCCAAAGCCCAAGACCAAGGTCAAGGTCAAGGTCAAGGTCAACGGTCACGGCACGGGCACGGGCACGGCACGGCGAGCGCGGCGGCGGCGGCGGCAAGGCAGCGTGTGGCCATTTTAGCGTAACGTCTGATTGCTAAAACCAACCCGCTATCTCTTCTTCTGGTGAGCTTATACCACATATAACATTCTTCCCACATATATTTGGAAAACATTTCTCCTTTTTCCAATGTGGTATACAGTTTAGTTGAATACTCTTCAACTTCCACTTCCAACAAAAGTTCTTTCAAACACCCGACTTCAAGCGTTAATTTCTCATTCACTCGTACTCGAATTGAATGATTCTAAATCTGAATTCATCTACGACTTACGTAGTTTTAGAATTATCAAAACATTGTATATATTCTATACAAGAATATAATCAAATTAAGCTTGCAAAGTAAATCGAATAAAATGATTATAAAATCATTTTTATTCACTTTAATTCAATTCCACTATTTTCTCCAACAAATCATTCCTCTGTGTAACGCCCGATCAACTCTGTATGTCAAAAGGAAAATAGAATGGAGAATATGGGATCTTTAAGTCTATTCTCTATTCCCAAACGAGTTTGTAGTGATGGCGTGCATGCTATATATAGGGCTAGACTAGGGACCCATATTGTAATTTTGTAACCGCAGTCAATTTCTACAAATCAAAGAAATTAGATTTAACTCGAGTTAAATAAACTGTAACAGTCGGCCGTAATTAACCCGGCCACAATAATGGCTAATTGATAATCACAATTAATGGCCACAATAATTGGTTGATTCAATGACCATAAATTACAAGGAATTTAATTTTATCACTCAATTACACATATATTACTATCTTTAAAAAAAATTACACATATATTACATTCTCTCACTTAGCCCGATAGTCCAGTCAATACACAATGTGACCATAAATTTGCATGCACGATACATCACTTAAACAAAATGGTTTATTTAAACAAACTTCAGCTAAAAACATTAACACACAAACAATGACGGTCCAACTCCATTGAGCTCTACATTCCATTATCACGATACACAGCATTCACTAACCAAGCCAACATTATGAATGACTAAACTACTAAATGTCGTTGTCGATCCTCGTAATGTGCTCAAAACATAACATCCCAAATGATGCGTCAAAATGTGCATTTTATTATACTAGACAAAAATGTCATTATGATAACTCAATAATTAGAATCATAAATAGCAAGTCTATAAACATCTAATGAGCCCCATACTAAGTACATGGTTCTTAAACACATAGGCCGGTGACGAAGCTGGATATCGTCGATTGTATAATCCGGGTCTAAATACTCTAGAACGACTTACCAAGAACCGTTAACAATGGAGATGGAGATTGTGATGTGATTTAGACTGAGCATGAGACTTAATTTCTCTCAAGTTGCCTACGTATCCAATGCGTGAATTGGAATCAAGTCTTTCGTAGTTTCTTAGGGTTGTTCTTATAGGGAGGCGTCTCGCCTCTTTTCTTGTTGAACAAGTGTAGGATTCTTAAACCCTAAGGATCATTACGTGTAAATCTTCTATTAAGAGATAAATACGACTGCATTTAAACTACAAGATACGTGTCCTATAATTCAGGGATTCTCCCCATCGTTAATCGGTCATATAGGCACGTGCTTGAATTATCCCTATGAAGGGAAAGCCTTGACGTCCTGCGTCAGGCTCTTCAGACTGTCTCGACCAAGGCTACCCGACCTCCCATTATGACCGAGCCGCTCTGCAGTAGTCAGGTCGGGCAGCACTGAGATCGACCTCCCTCCTAGGGTAAGGTTCGATCTGCGTGGGGCCTCTAGCCCCAGTATTTCTCCATGTACTTATTATAAGGCTACTCTTTGTATGACACGTGGCGAGGTCTACTCTGGCCATCATCAGCCGGCGTTCCCTTAGTCATAGGATCAACAATAATCATACTAGTGCTAGCATGCTCAATAGAAATATCTCGCCTCTGAACATGATCTCTGAATGTTGATGTGCTTACTCAGCTCCTACTCCTATTGTTCCTTAAAAACACCTGCACCTCACAAAATTTGCAAAGGCCAATCAACACAATCAACCACTTTACCGATATGGTCTCTAGTAATGGCGTTGAGAAGCATTTATAGCCTTTTTGCGTAAGGATTTATAGGATGACAGAATGTTTGATGGATAAGAGCTAGAAAAGACCCTCCTTCTAACGCCAATCGATGATACCCTAATGTATTATCACGTGTAAATTAATTATATGATGTAAAATGCAATGGCAAGAAAAAGAACAATAAAGTCAAGTTCGACGAAGTTATCCGTAAGCGGGTGAGCCGACGTCCGTTGCCGTCATACCTTCTCGCAATAGGATCAAGCCAGATGTATTTAAATTTAGATCTTGACGGAAAGAGTTGTCATTTTTAGAAAGAGATTGCATATATTGTTCACCGTGAGAATTGAAGTATTAATTGGCCTAGCCGGAGAAGACATTTGTGACATGCTGCATGTGGCGTGAAGATATTCATCGTGAGGAAATTTCAGGGAAAACTGAACTCATACGCCAAGTAGTGGAGTTAATAGAGGTTGAACTTTTCTATGATTAACTTCGGTATGTAATTAATGATGCGTGTGACCAGCAATGGTTGCAAGAAGACGGGGAACGTGTCTTATCCACTCATTACAAGCCTTGGATTAGCCAAAGGTGTCTCGAGATTTGAGTTGAGATAGCCCCTGTCCACATAAGGGTCGAGTAAGCACTCATAGACCCTGAAAGAGATTTCCTTGAGTCTCATTCTAACATGTACGAGGTTATGACTGTCTCGGATTTTATCTAATGAAAAACAAACAAGTAATAAAATAATCCGGTTTACCCCAAGTGCAGGGATCGCAGTATAGTAGTTACAACCGGAGTCGAATCACAGGGAATCGAGGTTGGTCTAGTTCTTAATTTCTCTAAAGTTGTCACGAAAAATAAAACAAAACAGAACTAAAGAAAAACGAAAACAATAAACTGGACAGAGGATCTAGAATCCAAAGCCAGGAAAGATAGTTACGAGCCAAACTAATGAAAATAATTCTATTCTAAAAAGATAATAAAATTACTAAGATGATAACAAATAAATTGAAAACGAACAAGCAATGATCCACCGATCTCACAACCCTCAACTTCCTCTCTAGATTGTTTAGTGAAGATTTAATGAAGATTGTGGTTCACCTATCAAAAGTATGAATTTCTAATCTCTTAGATAATTCGCCTATAAATCTCTCATCTCTCGATCTTAAAGATTAACGCTTTCATAACAAAGGTGTAAGATCTCTCAATCTAGCAACCTAGAAATTAACCTAACAACTCTCGTTATTTAGATTAAAAATCTAATCTTTACTACGGTGATCTAAGTCTAACAACGATTCTCATCAAACGTTAAACATCAAATCGCAACCATCTCTCGATTTAAATTGCATAACAATATGAACATAATAAAGAAACAAACTTTATTTAAAACTCACAAAACATCCAAAGATTGAAATCAAGTTGCTCGATCGGCTTCACAAGCTTGTTCAACCATGCTCTAGCCTTTATTCATCGTTGGTATGCAGAAAATAAAAAAAAAGTAGATAAAACCATGTTTATGGCAAAGAAAAGGAAGCAACAAAGTCGCTTCTGCGGGCCTGGGGCGCTTGGGGTGGAATTATATATCTGAGGGTTCAGAAAAATGCGTCTATAAATAGGTTTTTAAGTCGGTCCTTGCTATGTCGGCGGCTGGACGCCCGTCTAGAATGGTGAACGCCCGTCCAGGGTGTATAAAATCTTCGAGTCAGACGCCCGTCCTATGCATTTCTGAACGCTCGTCCACTGAAATCCATCAATACTCTGAATCGAATTACTCCTCTGGACGCCCGTCCATCCCCTCAGACGTCCGTCCAGATTGGACGGGGACAAACGCTCGTTCAGTTTGCATAAATCTCTTCATTCCATCTTCAACTCGCATCTTTCCCTTTCCATTAAATCTTCATAGTAGGACATCTTTAGAACTCATCCCATGCCATGCAGATATACCTACAAGATAATAGAAACGTGCAAAATGTAGAACCATATATCTAGATAGAAAATCATCAATAGAACCACGTAAATAGCTCGATTTTGTACTTAAACCATTTCAATACACATTCTTTCAATAATTCACTTAAACACTTAATTTTCTATAAAAAGTAATAAAACACAAAGGAAATTGCTACGAAATAAAGTCGTATAAACCGTAAAAATCACCGTTAACAATGACCAAGTTTTAGACCCTCGTGATCGATCTGTAAAACCAAGAAGTCCATCTAAATAGTATGTTGTGTGTTAGAAGAGACCCGAGATATTTCGTTAAGCCTTTAATAGACATGATGAGAGAATCCAAATAGTCTCATATCACTGGATAGAAAATCAACAATCATACTGACGAAGTTGGAAATCGTCGGGTGTAATTCGGGGCCAATTTGCTCTATAGACAATATTCAAGATCCAAAAGCAACTGATCAAAGGATGTAAAACGGGGGTGGTCTGTGTTTAAGTTTAGACTGAGAATACTTGTTCTCAAGTTGCCTACGTAGCCTGGTCTCATTCAGGAATCAAGTCTGCCGTAATTCTAAGGAACGTTTATATAGGGAACATATGTGCCCTAGGTTATGGTTGTGTTGTGTCCTTCAAGGACTCCCACTTGTAACCACTGTGGATGTACTCGTGATTATCTCCGTGATTTTTAGCGAAAATTACGGCAGTTTAAATGACAGGATCAGAGTCTTTATGATGGAGGATTTTTTCCATAGTTATTACTTATATTATCTTCGTGAGATAAAACTGTGGCCGACTCTATCCGACCTGCAGAGAGCTCCAGACGACGCCGTGGTCCGAGCTGCGTTGCCCCAACTTCGTTAGGCCATGACCGACCTGCGGTGGGCTCGGAGGCGTGTGAAGCAGGTTAGACCTCCCTCCCTCCTAGGGATAAAGGTCTTATCATTGAGCTTTAACTAGGGCTCCTGACCCTTAATTGATCCGTCTCTTTTTTCTTATTTATTATTTTTTCATTTACGAGATGACACGTGATCGAGACTGATCTGACCTCCGTCATATACAAATATTCTTACCCATATTAAACTCTAATATAACTCAATTGTCAATAATCAATTGAGGTGTACCCAGCGTTTTAGGGCTTCCTTTTTCAGGGAAGGAAGTCTTGTGTCAAGTAAGACTTGTAACAATCCTTTATCACAACTAATTACATCTACTTTTAGATTTTTCTAATCCTTCAGGGAAAAGTTCCTTTATTACATAATAGTTAAGGGACTAGAAGGGCAAAACGTCCGTCCGTCCTCGTACTCTGTCCTCGTCATCAGGAATAGGGTACTCCGGCTTTTCATTTCGCAGAATCGAATTCTTTTCACTTTGGTGATGGAGGGTTCAACTTTAGTTCCCTCTGTCCCCAATTTGGGTTTCTTCTTCTTAATCTATGCGTTTCTCTATGTTACTGCCTACAAAATCGTTTTTTCCAAGTGGGATCTCAACCTCCGGCCTGAAGCTTCTAGCTGCTTTATCTCACTATTTCATGGCACCCCTGCCGTCTTCTTGGCCTCCTCCGCCGTATTCTCCGACCCTTTCCGCAATTTTCATTCTGCTAACACCCCTTTTCAAAATCTAGTCCTTGATTACAGCATCGCCTACTTTATGATGGACCTTTGCCACTATTTAGTATTCTTTCCCAGTGATGTTCTTTTCATCGGCCACCATTTAGCCACACTCTTCGTTTTCGTGACGTGCCGTTACCTGGTGTCACACGGGGCTTACGCAATTTTGGTGCTTTTGATACTTGCCGAGGTCACAAGCTTATGTCAGAACATTTGGACACTGGCCGGTGCTCGGAGGTCCGATCTGGAATTCGCTGAGAAAGTGTACCAATTCTTGTCCCCGTATTTTTATGCTTTATACACCTTGGTTAGAGGTTTTGCTGGACCCTATTTTGTTTATCGAATGATTGTGTTCTACTTGAGTGGAGTTGCTGATAATGTCATCCCTAAGTGGGTTTGGGTTTCTTGGATATGCGTTGTTGTTGGAGCAATTGGTGTTAGTATACTTTGGATTTGCAATCGTTGGACTGAGTTGTATAGGGAAAAACTATCAAGACAGTGAAAAAAAGTTGAATGATGTTTATCACTGTAGTTTAGTTTTCTTTACGGTGGGCTTCTTTTCTTTTTACATTCTGATTGTCAAAAAAAAAAAAAAAAAAAAAAAAGACTTGACAATGTTTCTATGTACTTTGATAGAGGAAGTTTCTTATATCTTTCATTGGTGTTGGTATTTCTTTCAGCTTGAGTTCATTGTGCAAGTAAGAAGTACCCAGCAGTTTCTTTTGCTCTTCACATTGTCTTTTATGTTTTTCAGTATTTGTATATATATGTTACCAGTCATCTTTGCTTTTGCTAGGTTTGTTATTGCTATTTGTAGGGGGAGGGGGGGTTATGAATGTCATGTGAGGAGTTTTGTTTTAATTGAAGGCAGCTCTGCTTGTCATGTATTCGGCATTTTATCGTATCCCAGTTTTGACATTCTCTTCCCCTGCAAAATTTGTTCTCAATTAGAAGAACTTTAATCAAGAGAAGACCATTCTGTGTGTCAAACGGATAAACGTTTAATCCACTACAAGTCTATGAAATCATTTTGAATTACCTCTTCACATTACTGTCCCAAATAGCTAAGTTGAATAGGACATTGATCTAGTTCAGAGTACAACACTGGCCTCGCATGTTGGTCGGAAGTTTTGTAACCTTCAGGACAGTGACCTTGAGTTTGGATTTGAGACTAAAAGTAACTGACTAGTGCTTCTTACAGAAAGCCATTCGTTATGTCAAAGACGAGTATCAGGCCAGTAATCTTTGTTATAGTAAATTTTTATGGCAGATAAGAGTGTGTTAAGGCAGTAAATGATTGTTTCCCGCTTCGTCCCTGCGGTGAATGAGTTGTTTTCCGTAAAGCAGACCGGAAAGAAAGCAGGAAGTTGAAGGATAAGGGAGAGGGGTGAAGACTATGAACTGGAGAGACAATATGTTATAGGTAGGTGCAATATTCTTTGAAAGGTTTTTTGAATATACCAAGATATGAGTTGTTATAATTAGATTGTTGAGGTTGTTAGATTAATAGTTGTCACCCAGATGTTTTTTGTTAAGGTGGTTATAGTATGAAATATTGTACAGCCAGCTACCATAAAATCTCATGTTTTTTTTTCCCCCCTGCTTTAATGGCGGAATGATGTGCAAAAGAGTACTGCAAAGTACCTCTCCCATAATGTCTTCAAATTGTCCTAGTTGTAATTCTCTCTAGTTCTTATTGAGATCTTCAAAACAACTGCTTGCAAAAGATATTAGAACCTAGTTCTACTAGTAGTAATTCTTGATAATGGAATCTTTAAACTTATTTTGGGATGTTTATGCCAAAAATTTCTAAGGCACCTTTCCAAAAGATTTTGTTAATAATGGGTACTTTTAGGTTTAATCTAGATGAATTCTGGTGGGAATCCTAAAAAGGTCAATTGTGTAAACAGTTGCCCTATAAATATAATTAGCAGATAATACTACTACTAATAAAGTGATTATTGGGTGGTGTTTAACGCAACCAACTTAATTTTGCCATAACTAAAGTGCTCTAACTTTGCGTGATCATATTAATAATGAAAATATAGTATATAAAACATGCAAGTGGTAGGAACAGAGTAAAAGATGGGGAGAAATCACTCTCAGTAAATAAATTTGATTATGACAAATAACTAATCTCATCTATTACATCCATGAAACATATATACAGCAAAATTTGCCTTTTACTTTTTACATTTCAATCAAGGACATGTATAATATTGTTGTATAATATGCCAATGATGTAAAATTGGGTTGGCTGGTTTCCATAATGATTTATATCACGTGATGATAAGACGTTATTCTTAAAATAAAAGTATGTACTATTGTATAGAATTGTTTTTTTTTTTTTTTTGATGTCTTAGCCTTTACCGATCATTTTGACATCTTCAATAATTTATTTAACTAAATAAAACCATGAAGGACAAGTTATTATGTAATGATAACTTAGAATAATTTTAAATTCAATTCCAAGTTCTATTTATGTCGAGTTCGTCTTGAAATTTTAACAATTCCTAATCCTGTTAGAATAATGGGAGATTGAGCACGAATGTCCCATAATGAGTATGTGCATAAAAAGAGAAACAATAAAAGTCATTGGGGAGGTAATTCAGAGTTCAATTTTGGGTTAGTACCAAAAATAAAGTTCTAGTAATGAAAGAATAACAACTACTGCAATAACCTCTGAAGGAAACCTGATGAAAGTAATATGGTAGTAAAACTTTATTTTTGGTACTAACCCAAAAGTGAATAAATGAAGTGATGAGAGATGTTTTAATATTTTTTATTTATAGATGAAAAATGATTGCAAAGAGAAACGGTAAGATATAACGTAAAATTAATTAAAATAATAAATTAAAAAAGTAGTGGAGTAAACAAAGTGGTAGGGTGTTTAAAACGAATCATTATCCAAGCATAACCTGAATATTGTAACTCAAGCTCTACAATAATGGAACGGTTCCTTTACATTCTTCTTATGATGCAGACCAGATTTTCTGACTCATTCCAACCTTAAATCGTCCTTCTTATTAGAACTCATGAGTGAGTCCCTATATCGGGGGGATCTCGAGAACTCACTATACTTAAATTTGTAGTCCCTAATAAAACCCAATTAGTGGGCCATTATTTGTGAATTGTATCATTATTTACGTTTAAATGTTTTTTAGACTTTCTTTCTTTTTTCCGTCTTTACATTTTACTAATATACACTCTCCAGAAGGGGGAAAAAAAAAAAGAAGAAGAAGAAGAGGAAGAAGAAGAAATCTCATCTTTCTGGTAAAAGGTCCGTTTTCATTCCCCACCGCCTTGGTGGCCATAGAAACCGCTACAACGGTGGTTCTTTTTACTCCTTTTTTATAGAAAATGTTTCAGGAACATGTTCGACACCTTTTACTGCTGAAAAATCTACTATCTTGCAGCCGAGATAACTTCTGAAAATTCTTAAAACTTTGTTTTAAAACTATAAACTCACGCACTTAACTATTGTATTAAATCCATGTTAACAACTTTGTCAAGTAGTTACTTTGATCGGTGGATACTACCTCCGTCCCAAAACGTAAATCCGTTTGGGATTTTTCAAGAGATTAAAAATTGGTTAAATCGGTTATGTGTTATTAATTTTGTTGAAAATGACTAAAATGCTTTGACTATTATTAATGCAAAATAATGAAAAGTGGGTGGGTATGTAATAAATGAGGGGTAAAATAAGAAAAATATAATAAATGCTTCATTGATATTCTAAATGGATTTATATTATGAGACAGTTTCAAAAAGGTTAACGACTTACGTTTTAGGACGGAGGTAGTACAAAGGAACCTTACTCGTTTTCTTTAAATCTGACGATGCTGGAAATCGTCGGTTTGTAAATCCGGGGACTTAACCTTCTAAGTGACAACCTGTTTAAGGCGGAACCCTAAAAACAGAGGTGAAATGGGGGGGGTGTTTTGTGTTGGTTTAAACTGCACTTGAGAAACTGTATCTCAAGCTGCCTACGTATCCAATGTGTGTATTGGAATCAAGTCTTCGTAGTCCCTTATGGATGATTTGTATAGAGGGGGTTGTGCCCTAGCGTTTGTGCTTAGCGTGTCCCTGGTGGACTCTAATTTCGTGTTCCGTGAGGAATGGATAATGATCATTTGATCACCTTGATTCTAGGAGATAATTCTGGTTATATTCGAATGTCAAGATCAGAGTAGTCATGATTTAAGATTCTTTCCCTATGTATCTGTTTTAATGTACACGCGAGGACTTCGGTCTAAGACGGACTTAGGCCGACCTGTAAGGTCGGGCACGGGTAGGTTGATCTTAGGCCTCGGCCGACCAGCCGAGGTCGGGACCGAGTAGGACGGAGCTCAGGCCCTGTTTGGTTTCGGGTTGGATTGGGGTTGAATTGAGTCATGAGAGAGAAAATAAAATAAAATTATGTAAAGTAGTGATTATAAAGTTGAAATGTTGTATTAAAATTTGTGTTGATGATGAAATGATTGGTGAGAGAAATTTTAATGAAATATTATATTGATAAAGTAATGGTTGAATAGTGTAGATGGTGAATAAAATGAATTGATTAATATTATTTTATTTGTTGATGGTGAAATGATTGGTTAGAAAAATATTAATAAAATAATAAAATAAATAAAATAATAGTAAATAAGATAGTGGGTGAATAAAATATTAAGTTGGATCCAAATAGATCCAACCCAGCCTGAAACCAAACAGGGGGCTCTTGCCCTTTTAAGTGTGGACTTCTTTCCTTCGTTTATTGTTAGATTCCAAGTGGGGATAACGCGTGGCAATGTGCTGATCCGTCCTCCGTCAAAATCTTTGAAGTAAACGGTGCACATTCCGAACTTTTTTAAAGGGATTAATCGTACGTACTACTCCCTCCGTTTCTTTTAATTGTCATATTTGATGTTATTTTTTGGATGAATCTGATCACTTTTTAGCTTAAAGTTAGTCATTTTTTGGATTGACCTGGTCTCCGCATGTGACAGATAAAAAAAACAGAGGGAGTATTATTTTTAGGAATACTAAACTTCATTTCCGAGTCGTATATAAGATTTTTTTTTTTTTTTTTGAGAGTCGGTATATAAAAGACTTTTTGAATCAATTTAACCATCTAAATTCATCTTAGAAAGATTCGGGTCATTTTCAGGAAGAATCCACCCGCCACTGCAGCGTTGGTAAAAAATTTAGTCAATAAAAAAAAAAAATAATAATAATAATAATAATAATTAAAAATAAATCAATTTCTCTTGGTTTCAAACGAATTAAAGCATGCACATATGGAAGGAAAAAATAGAATTTTCATAATCAGACTTCAGTGTATTTCCGTATCATAACTCAACATCTAGTCATTTACCTCATTTTTCCTTTGAGTTAATGTATTTAAACGATTCTAATATTGTTTTAGGTCATGGTTCGGGTTGAGGGAGTCCGATTTCAGTCCAAACTTGGTTCAGACAATCAAATTAGCTCATATGCCGACTCTACTCGTATTTCAGAAACTTATACTTAAACTTGTGTTCAACTCGATTAACCGAATTTTTACAAGAAAAATTAAATGTTTTTCAAGTCATTTACCTTCCTCTTGAATGGCTAAATATTATATATGTTATATATGTTTGTTTCTTAATCAGAATACTGTAATTAACATGTTATTGCGAATTTACTTGTATTCTATGTTTTTGTGTCAATATACGATTCACTCACATCAACCCAAACCGTTCTTTTGAATCATGTACATATCGAGATAAGTTATTCAAAATCTACAGACCAAATTATCAAGCTCCTTAACTTTGGATCAATTTCACACGTATACACAATATGTTTATCTTGCAGAACAGTCAAGTGAACATGCTTAATCGTCGTCTTACTGCAGAGAGATTGGAGCCACCAGTTGCTAGTCAGAGTGGTTGCTTCTAAAAACATTCTAAAAACAAGGTGTCGACAGTACCCACAATAAAAGGGAATAGGTTGAATATTTAATTTACATCAATTTTGAGTAATTGCTCTATAAAAATCACCGTAAACTAGAAGACTTCTACGGTTCTTCTTTTTTCAGAAGTGCAGGAAGAAGCTTTGCTCAAATTGACTTGAAAAAAGAGCCGTGATATTTTTTTTTCCAGATCATTTCTAAACTTTTACCTGAATCAGAGTAGCGCTTCTATTAAAGGGGCCACTATATATGCTCAAAGTACTTGAGACCACTATATATGCTCCCATGTCGTGGGTTGATTTATACATACATATATTTCTTTTGATTGGGTGTGTATTTATTAGAGTAAAATATTTCAATTTTAGGATGGTTATGAATATATTTACGGGACGAAAGATTGGGAATGCAAGGCTTGCAAGGAGAGATTTACAGCTGAGGAATACGGAGCACACCGAGCACATGGGATTTGTGCTTCGGTGACAAAGGCACATTGTGTTGAAGCACATACAAGAAGACAAGTAGAAAAGTGGTTTTTTGGCTGAGGAATTTCATTAAACACTTGGACAGTTTTTCAGTTACGGTCGGTTACAAGTTAGTTACAACAAATTTGCAATCTAGAACTCTATATATAGCAGTCAGAGTTTATTAGGAAGAGTTAGAAGTTCATTTTCAAGTCTGTTATGAATTTGTTCATGTGGATTCATCTTTTTCCCAATTCCCGCCTTTGTAAAATTCAAATTTGTTTGATAGCTTGAACTCATTAATGGAGTTTCAGGAAGCTTTTCAGTTTTAAATTCGTCTTTTCTTTGAGTTTTAACACATTGCACATTTAACTTTGCATCTACAAATAAGGATTTAGTGCTTTCGCAGCACACATCTACTTCTGCATCTGAGGTCCCTTGAGTTTTTATATTACTTCATTGAAAGGAAGAAATTTGGAAGAAAGTTGTGTGGATGAGACAATTATCACATTGAGATACTTCAGACAAACGATCATCAGTAAGAGAGTTTTGGTGAAGAATGTGGTGACAAACAGTGGATGCAGAATGAGCGCAATGTTGGTGCCAAGTCAAAGAGCTAGTTTTGTTTGCAGAAAAAACTAAAATGGAGGTGGTCACATGCCATCTTTAGCACGCTCCTGGTGGAGACACTTGTCGGTTCTTTTACAAGAAATGAGTGAGATAAGAATTCAATGGAAACAAAATCGGGAGACAGACAAAAAAATTTTGGAGATGCGTGGAACACTTAAAACATTAGATAAAATAAAAGTAAAGGTGGAAGAGTGTTGTCATGACCATGATAAGGAACATGATGGCCGAGAGACCGAAGATCTATCGTAATGTGATGAGTGGAACCACTATTGCTAGCCAAGGCTGAAGATGAGCTGTAGCGGCCTGCGCTGGCAGGCTGCGCACGAGAAGTAACGGTCATTGAAGCTTCCATGAAGGCTGCGTTTTTTTTCGTTCTTTCTTTTCAATGGACAAATTAAATATTTATGGAAAAATCATAAGTTGGATTAAATGGGTAATAGTACCCTGGTTAATAGGGCAAAGCAAAAGGTTTGATCAATGTAGGAAGTAAAGAGATGTGAACAGACATGGGATTTTTTTGGATTTTTTTTTATCAGGGGAGGAAGCACAGAGATGCGAATAGATGAGGGATTTTTTTTTTCTTCTGAGAGGAGGGGCAAGGTGAAAGACGACGATGGCAGCAGGAGGGGAAGAAATTTGGACGGTGGAGGTGGGAAGAAGAGATAAGGGAGACCCAAGGATAAAAAACGTTTTGATACCAAAATAGAATATGTTGAGAGTGTGAAAAATTCTTTCATTGATTTACATTAATAAACAATACGAGTATATATAGGTACAACCCTACAGCTGTTGAAACATTCTACAGTATCTACAATTCTAGAGTTTTTACAATATTTAAAATAATACTACCTTCCTCCTAAAATATAATTCATTTTGAAATTTTCATGCGCAGATTAAGAAATCTTGAACGTCATAAATTGAAGATTAAATGCCTAAAACGCCTATCGATTATCATTAACGCAATGATAGATTTTAAGTAAGAAAAAGTTGTTAGATTGATAATAAATTAGGGTAATATTAAGAAAAAGTTATAAATGTCAGATTTGAATGTTGAAAGACTTATATTGTGAGATAAATCTAAATAGGTAAAATAACTTATATTTTGAGATGGAGCTAGTAATTACTACATTTTGAAAATTAGTTGTCATAAAAAGTGTCCATATTTTGAAAATTAGTTGTCCCATAGAAAGTGTCCATTTACAAAACCAATACTGAAGATTTAATGATTTTTTCCACACAAAGACTTAAATTACTACACATTAATTGATTTCTTAATCTATGCGCAAAGAAATGTGACACTTTTTACGACATAATGGGAGGATATACAATGATATGCTTTAATTATAATAATATATCTAACACTACGAACCCACTCTCCATCCACCCTCTCCAACATGAAAATAAAATAAAATGCAAAGTGAATAATTAATGAGTTGATATTGTCATTATGATGATTACATTAAACGTGTATCCTAGATTACATGGGAGCGTCCTCTCAAGTATTTAAGAGGAAGTGATTAACCACACACTTAAAATATGAAAATTATCTAATTGTAGTTTTTTTTTTCTTTCAAAACTACGTCGTTTTGTTAATAATGTCTAAAAACAATTCAGATTCGGTATAACATTTCCTTAAGTATTTGACATGATCGTTGCTTCTTAGATTACCACTTCCCTATTGGTTTCAGATTCAAATATTATTATGTATGAGGATTATATCTTGTATATAGTTTTATTTAATAAAACTGTAAAAATGAGTAAGACTAGTATCTAATAAAGTAGATTACCTTTCAAAATTTCCCCTGTTCTTACTACCCACCCTTCAAAATCGGATATTCTTAGAAGGTATTGTAGATCGTAAACACCATGGGGAAAGACTCTTTATCAAGAAGTTTGACTAGCAACAATTTAAAACACATGGGACATCAAAGCACAGGTAATTCTAGGTCACCACAAATAGAAAATTCATAGATAATAACCCCATTTGTGGAGTTATATCATATGAATCAAATAAGTATAGGTCACCACAAACAAAAAAAATTTAGATTGTAACTCAATTTGTGGAATTATATCATATGAATGAATCTAAATCATGCAATTTCATCATGTTTTGATTAGTTGTAAACGAAACTTCTTAATAAAGAATCTTCGGAATACGATTTTACTCATGCTATATATGGTTGGATCTATCCTTCTCCCTTCCCACCTCTGTGCACAGTTCTCAATGTAAAAATATACTCCCTCCGTTTTTATATATATGTCGCAGAGAGAAGAATCACACAAATTAAGAAAATAATTAATATGTGTATTGGAAATGTATTTTTTTTATTGGAGATGTAAATGTTTTGTTGGTAAAGGAGTTTTTTGTATTGGAGATGTAAATATTTTATTGGTAAAGGAAGAAAATAATAATAAACGCTTGACATTGGAAATGTAAAATGATGAGATAAAAAAAAAATAAAACCGAAATATAATGAGATAAAAAACGGAGGGAGTATTAAAAAAATCAAAAAACTGTTCAACCCACTACTCTCTTTCATACTTTTCACTATTAAATATATTATTTAAATCAAATAAGTATCAATTCCTTTTCTTTTTAACGTTGAAAAAATAGGTCCATTGTTCTGTTTATGGTTTAACAAAAGGTTAAATATTAAAATAATAATAAAAACTTGTCGCCCTCCAAATGCCATAGGCCATTGCAAATGCTCTTATAGGCTTTGAAATCAACAACTACAACAAACACTGAAGAAAAATACTATAAAAAAAGAGAGGCCCACAACATAGCCTGTGGCCCAAAGTAACCTGGGCTTCCTTTCGTGCAGGGTTTAATATCCGGGGCGGGTTTTTCTGTCTTGAGGAACAATCCACTCGAAGGTTCTCTAAAGGCTAAACCCTTTGCTTTATCCCCAATCCATTTTTCAGTCTCTGTTCTTCTTCAATAACCTAACATTTCCTGCAATTCCATTTTCTTGTTCTACCAAAAGATCAAGAAATCAAGAGAATATGGGTAGCCAGCAAGCCATGTCATTCCTCTCCAACATTGCTCGTGCCGCTTTCGGTCTGGGTTTAGGCGCCACCGCCATTAACTCCTCTCTGTACACCGTCGACGGTGGCCAGCGTGCTGTGCTTTTCGACCGGTTCCGTGGTGTTATCGAAGAGACTGTTGGTGAAGGTACTCATTTCCTGATCCCATGGCTGCAGAAACCCTACATCTTTGATATCCGTACCCGCCCTCACACTTTCTCCTCCGTTTCCGGCACAAAGGATCTCCAGATGGTTAATTTGACCCTTCGTGTGCTCTCTCGCCCTGACGTCAGCAATCTGCCTACGATTTTCAAAACCCTAGGTTTGGAGTACGACGAGAAGGTACTCCCTTCTATTGGTAACGAGGTGCTTAAGGCTGTGGTGGCACAATTCAACGCCGATCAATTGCTCACTGAGAGGCCCCAGGTCTCTGCTTTGGTCCGTGAAAGCTTGATTCGCCGTGCCAAGGATTTCAACATTGCGCTTGATGACGTGGCCATCACTCACTTGTCCTATGGTTCGGAGTTCTCCAGGGCGGTGGAGCAGAAGCAGGTAGCACAGCAGGAGGCTGAGCGATCTAAGTTTGTGGTTATGAAAGCTGAGCAGGAGCGTAGGGCAAACATTATCAAGGCTGAAGGAGAGAGTGAAGCTGCTAGGTTGATCTCTGAGGCAACTGCTGGTGCTGGGAATGGTTTGATTGAGCTCCGTAAGATTGAGGCTTCCAGGGAAAATGCTTCTACTTTGGCCAGGAGTCCCAATGTCTCCTACCTTCCACAGGGTAACAACATGATTCTCGGGCTGAATCCTCGCTAAGTAAGCATTTCTTTTGCCTTTCACTTATAATTATGTGTGATTCTAGCTAGTTGTAGTACTTATTTCTGTTTGCTGTTATATAGTGCTTCAATTTGTTCTCTGAATTGGTGACCCTGGTGTCCTTGTTTGAATTTTCTGATAAACTTCTGTCCAAATGCTTGTTTCGTTTATTTGAAAGAAAACTTATGGTCGTTCCTTCTGGTCTCTTTTTTGTGAACTATTGTTTGATTTTGTGTGTGTGTGTGTGTGGGGGATGGGGAATATTCCACTTGTATGATGCCATCCCTCTACATTACATGTGTATTGTGTTACAATGTGCTGAACAACAGTCTGTTTATCTTTTAGTCTTATCTTTCTGCAATGGGGCTTTCTTTTGGCGTTCATAATTACAATTAGTCTTGTATTATACACATACTAGTACTGCTGCCTTTGTAGCCTATAATTGAGCGAGTGTAAGAGCCTTTGGTTTTTCACAAACATGAAGGTTTAATACATTAATGTGGCATTGTAATTCATGTTTGTTTTTTAGTCCTTGACATAGTCACAATTCATAATCTCTGCTTGTCATGTTGCTTCTCTCTATTTATGATAACTTGTATCCCCCAGTTTTGCCTCTTTTGCAATCTCTAGCAATGAGCTATGGATGTATAAATAGTGCCTCTGAGAATAAACAGTACGGAATTATGGTCTTTCGTTGCTTCCTCCTCTCGATTTTGCTGAAATGCACTTTCTATGGTTTGTTACTTCTCCTATTTTCTCATTTAGTGTTCTATGGTTTCTTCTCTTTTCTCCTACATTTGGAAAGTTCTTTTCGTCCTTTTGAGGTTTTTTCTTCTGTTTTACATCTTGTGTTTGGGAAGTGTGTTGAAAATCTGTTTGTTTAGGGGTGCTTCCTTTCAAGGAAGGGGAGAACGACTGAAGTAAGTTGTAGTAGTAGTATGCATATCCACAATCACCATTCTAGTTAAGGAGATTAAGGAATGACAGTTTTTGTGAATCTCTTTCAACCCTCTTGGGTCTTTTGGGATTGCATTTATACTAGGTATCAAATTTCTACCATATTGTAGTGTACACATGCATATTTTTTAAATGTTATAGCGATGCTACTGATAATTCAGTCTTTAAGCCTGTCAATCATATTTAGGCTTTCTGGTTTTATTATATGGCATTGGATTCCTTTTATTTGCTGGATTTGCTTTGCTTTTGCTGACAATAAATGCCAGCATGATTTTTTTTCTCTTCCAATTGCAGGAAATGTTCTATATATATATATATATATATATATGTATATTGTAGCTCGTCACATTAATGGTGATTTGTGTTATTCGGGCTACTGATCAAATTGTAATGTATTTTGCCCAGATGAACAGTGTGTGCTTCTCTTAATTCTGCAAAAAGGACTTGGTGTCGAAGTTGGCTCGCGGTATCAGAGAATAGACATTTGAGTTATGCTTCTTTTTCTGTGTTTTTCTTTTGGTGGCTACTCCAAATAGTTTTAGTTGGCAGCGGATGGAATATATATCTCCGGATTGCGTTGGTTTTTAATTAGCTTTCTATTTTGTTAACATTATCGCGCATCATTTCTGCACTTCTAGTTGTTCATCATAACTTGGCTACTATAATTGAGTACTTCTATCAAAATCTTTATTTCTCATGGGTCATGCTTGTTTATTTCTTTTTTAATGGGGGGTTCAAAAGGTAAATCATCTATATGATTTGTTAGTTTCACTCTGTAAGCTTGTCGCTTGGACATTTACTTTTAAGAAAACACAGTGATAAATCTTGATCAACAGGTTTAATCTGGTCAATTTTTACCAGATTTAATCAATAGTTGTGCACAAGTAGTGTTGTTGGTTTCCCGGTGGTTTGAAAATAACCTCTTGGCATGGTAGTCAAGGTGAACATGGTTATGTGACAACCAGTCGATGCGTCGAATGACATCAAAGTCTGTGAAGTCCAAGACGATAAAATCACTTGAAATCCCCAACTAGGAGTTTGCAAAGAGGAATCATCTGGTCAACTTTAGTAGACTTTCCCAGAGAGACCGAGTGGTGGACAGAGTCTTATACAAAGTACCAAATGTGTTGAATACACAGATGTCAGACAAAGTAGACCTAGAATTGTGTCTAGCCAAGTATTAACATATCTTTCATATATATATATATACACGGAACGGAAGGCGGTGATGAATAACAACTTACTATAACACATTACAAGGTAAAACAAAATATGAGGTTACATGTAACCATCGAGTCATCAGCCGGAATGATAGCACAGACTCTGAAGGGTCCACTGGATTTACCCTTAGGCCGATGATCTATAAGGAGTTGCTGAAAGAGTCTGAGATGGGGCATATTCTCTAGCAAAGTGTGATGTACTACTAACTACTACCACAATTATAGCAAGCCTTACTGCCCAGGAGGTACTCCCCTGAATATGGGGCATTTTACACATTCGGCATAGTGGCCATTTTGTTTACAGTCTCAATACACCCATACATTTGTCAACAAGATTGGCATAAGTCCTGAATGCCATTTATGATCTTCTGTTCACAATCTTCGGCATGAATCTTTCCAGTTCAATGAACTTCTGGGAATACCCCATAGTAGTCATAGAGCCTTGCCTTAGACTGAAAAACTCCCTCAACTTTCCGGTCTGCTCTGCATGTGGGAAATGTTCTTGATAAAATAGGGGTCATTGAATGTTTGCCAATCTCTTTACCTTATTTCTCTCACGCGATTCAATGCCAGTAGAGCATGATACATGCACAGCCACTGAGCTCCCATCATTTTTCACGCGATTCAAGGTCTGTATGGGACGCTGCCACCACAGATAAAACGCAGGTCACTGAACTCCGATCATTTTTCACGTTATCGTATTGTAGGGGTTATATTTGTAATATTTTAAAAGATCAATGATTGTATTATAGTTATTTTTGTCATAGGTGGAAGATTTATATAAATGTGGTGTCATAGGCATAAATGACAATATAGAAATTATATTCTTGTGCGTTAAGTACATGTATAAATTAGTGTGATGTTTTAGGTAAAACAAAATATGAAGATGTAGAGCCCCTTGATTTGGGTGTCGAAATAGGTTAAATGACTCGAATAGGTTAAATGTGGTGTCTCTAAAGGCCCCCATTCAAGAAAGAAATTTTATGGTTCAACTATGTTAAAACGCTAGTACCATAAAATTTCGCTAAGAAAATAAGGATGAAGAACACTGTCCTAAATGACAACATAGAGCAATGACAATGATCCTTAAAGAGATAATGTGACATGCACTTTTTGTCAGTTTAGTCAATGTGAAAAAAAAAAAAATTGAAACTACAGCGTCTCAATAAGTCACGATGGAAACCTTCACATAGGGAATCACATCATGGTTCTGTCCACCGGAAAATTCTTATTTGAAGAGTCCAACATGGAGAGTAGCATATGTGGTTTATTCTATACCACACAATTTGTGTCACGTGGGTTACACTCCATGTTGGAGTCTCCAAGTAAGAACTTCTCCTGGCCACCACCATATCCACATGCTAATCTTCTCTCTCATCTTAATTTAATTGTTTAATTTTTTTTTATTTTTTTTTTCTAATTTCTTTTCTTCAATCTTCTTAGACAACCTTTTTCTCCTGCAATTCTTACATTTCCTTCATTTCTGTTTTTTCATCTTCTTCTCTTTTAGATATTTCTTTTTTCTTCTCATTTCTTTTCTTCATCTTCTTCCATATCCTCTTTCTCCTGCAATTCCTCCATTTTAAAAAACCTGAGATTTATTTTGCAAAAATATCACATCAGATCTATGTAATTGTTTTATTAAATCTTTGATTTTTGCTATTTCTTGGTGGATTTCCATAACCTCTTTCTCTTGCAATTCCTCCATGTTTAAAAGCTTCATGTTTAATGGCTTTTGAAACATTGAAGACAAGCCCAGGAAGCTGTCAAAAAAAATATTTTTCTAAGTAGAATTTAAAAAAGAAAATCCAGGTTTCAAATTGTGCAACTCTCAAAAAAAAAATTGTGCAATTACTACTACATCCGTCCCAAAATGTAAGTCTATTTGGGTTTTTCAACAAATTAAAAAAATTGATTAAATTGATTATGCGTCGTTAATTTTGATAAAAAGTCTAAAATGACATTTCACTGTTATTATTCTAAAATAATGAAAAGTGGATGGGTAAATAATAAATGAAGAGTAAAAGAAGAAAAATGTAATTAATACCTATTGGTTGTCTAAATGGATTTATATTATGGGATAAAACAAAAAAACTAAATAGATTTACATTTTGGGACGGGGTAGTATTATATTATATATAAAAAAAACTCTGCAATTAGGTTACGTAATAACCTAAAAACTCTACTATACTTATACGCATTCAATGAATCCTACACACGGACGTCATAACACTTATTTTAATATTACGTATTCACTTGATAGCCCTTATTTAATTTCCTTACAATATTCTTTGAACCTAACTCACTCACACCATAATACTTATTCTTTTCTAACTAAATTTAATGTTATATTTAAAAACAAATTCTAGTGCTACGTAGGCAATTTCCATTCTTTCCAAGCAAATTGACATTGTGAAGAGCAAAGGCCATAGTGGTTGCTCTTAGAAATGAATGAATTTGGGAATTTGGACGAGAATCTGCATAGAGAAAGGTTCCTCGTTAAAAGAGGAAAGAGCCTATTCCAGAGTTGTCAAAAGTGAAGGTTGTACGAGGTTGATGCAATTAAGAGCATCCCAATCAGCCAACTGAACAATGCTGATAGAATAGTATGGCACTACGAGAAGAAAGGGCATTATATTGTTAAATCGGGTTACAAGCTAGCTCAATCAATTCAGTTGCAGATACAAAGCAAAGGAGAGGGTACTACCTCAAAGGCTAATTCACAATCTTGAAGTTACATCTGGGCACTCCGATTACCACCTAAAGTAAAAGCTTTTGTCTGGAGACTAGCCACTGACTCACTCCCAATTGGTTCCAACCTTTTGAGAAGACGAATCTCGGATGGCAAATGCTTGATCTGCAAAAGTGATATTGAAAATTGGAACCATTGCCTTTTCAAATGTAATTGGATCAAAGGAATGTGGAGCGCTTACCCAGAATTCCATTCAGTTGTGGCCACCGATTTTGTGACTTCTTGGACCTTTGCTTTCACTTTGCTTCTCAGTCTACCCCAAACGCAGAATACTTCTTTTCAATGCTCTGGTTCGCATGGCTTGAGAGAAATAACTCTATCTTCCAGAATGGTCCAACTTTGTCGCTTCGTATTCCAAGGCAGGCTGGTATTTTTTTTGGATGAATTTACTAGAGCCTCTTCTATTGATTCCCTTTCTAATTGTCGGGGACTGCCCCCAAATCAGTGGATAAAACCTAAAGATGGAGTATTGAAAGTCAATGTGGATGCCGGAGTCCGGCTCGATCATGGAACGGCTGGAATTATGATGAGGAACCAGGACGGTGCTTTAATTTCAGCAATATCTGTTGATCTGGGTGTGGTCGCATCTGTGGAATTTGCAGAGCTTTCGGCAATTCTCTTGGGCATGAAGGAAGCTGCTAGAATCTGGAGTGGAGAAGTGGTTTTTGAATCTGACTCTTCTCTATGCATAGCCAGACTACACTCTGATGAAGATGACCTTACGACAATGGGAGTTTTGGTCTCTAGAATTTGGAAGATGAAGAGGCTCTTCTGTGGTTGTCATTTTAACTTAATTAGACGAAATTGTAATATCTCAACTGATAGGCTTGCTAATTTAGGGTTTTCTATCCCTAATTTTTTATCTGGTTATTGTAACTGGGGTACCCAACCCCCTCAAATTGTACTCTTTGCGTTACTTGCAGACTTTTAATTCTTAATGAAAGTTATTTGGTTTTTCAAAAAAAAAAAAAAAAAAAAAAGTGAAGCCAAAAAGTGAAGAAGGTTGGCTGAGGTAAACTTGCTTAAAAGAACAAAACGTAGCTAGATGGAGTCACATAACTATTCCCCAGAAAAGATTAAATCAGATGATTTACTAAATCCAACATAAACTCCACAGATCTTCTAGGCCACCCCATGTACATTTGAGATGTGTTCACAACATCATTGAACGCCATTCCTTATTACAAGTAAAATAAGCAGAAGAATGAATGCGATTATATCCTCCAGTATAAACAGTATTCTCGTCTTAAATTTTGAGAGTATTTAGTCTTTGGGTGGCATCAACCTTAAAAATAAGAAACTTCCTACTTGCCAGTTGGGTAGCCGCAATCAAAACTATAGCGTAGAGGCACATAAAGGAGAACGATTATAAAAATTAAAACAAAAAAAATTGATCAAAGACTGAAAGAGAAAAGGACGGTTATTCCATTCCACCGGGGACTAAAGCAGAGAATTTTTACTAAACCGAATATCCAAAAATCCAACAGCTAAGCCACCATGACATCAAAAGTTTAAACTCCTCAAAACAACAAAACATCTCACTTAACAGAGGCTGCCCCATGTGACCCAGACTCACAAAGAAAATGTCAAAAACCATTACATTAACAATAAGAAAAAGATTAACATTCTTCTCAATGGATGGGGTGGGGTCCTTCCAAGAGAGGCTCAACAAACAAGCTCCACTTAAACAGAGGCCATGTGACGGATCAAATCCACCACGCGGTTACTGCAAAAGCCAAAAGACACATTTTAGGATCAAGAATATATAAACATGAAAACGATAATGCCAGGAGTAGTAAAAATCAGCTGATTTTCCAGTTAAACAATGTGTATTAAAATGCATAATCTAACAAAAAGGTAAAGGGCAGTGTATATTATTATTTACCTGTAACCCCATTCGTTATCATACCAAGAGACAACTTTCACAAAGTTCCCATTCAAAGCAATCCCTGCCTTGGCATCAAAGATACTAGACCTGCAATACACAAGTAATTCAACAGTGCAACAACAATGGGTCAGTCAGTCCATCCAAAAACCCCAATGTATGGGGCAAGGAAAAAACCACTAATATAGAACAAAACACAAATAATTCATTAACCTGCTGTCACCGATAAAGTCGGTTGACACAACATCGTCCTCGGTGTAACCAAGGATTCCCTTCAGCTTACCCTCGGATTCCTCCCTACAAAATAAGAGAATTGGTCAATACAGGCACAATGGAAGGCGAAAGCCAACCAAAAACTCAAATTTTCTTCTCAGATCTTTACTTGATGGCAGCTTTGATCTCATCGTATGTAGCAGACTTTTCAAGCCTAGCAGTGAGATCAACCACTGAGACATCCACAGTTGGAACTCGGAATGCCATTCCAGTAAGCTTTCCATTGAGAGCAGGAAGAACTTTGCCAACCGCCTTCACAAATCATATAGCATAATTAGACACAATTCTCTTCCTCGAGGAAGCACAAAAATGAAAGCTCGAAAGGAGAAGCTAAAAAGACACATGAAAGGATTCAATCAAACATTTCAACAAAAAAAGTAGTACCAATAATGGTAAAGAAACGTGAATCCAAATTGTAGTTTGTTTTATGAAATTGGACACCTTGGCAGCATAATGCAATTAAGTAGTACTACACATAAATAATCTATGATCTATACAAGAAAAGAGTTGACATTCAAAAGAAAAGAACTAGCCCTGTAACACCCCAAATGATAGTTTGTTACTGCTAATTTGCATAACAGGAACCAAATTTAATATTACAGTACTAATACTCAACATTAAACTAAGTACTTCTTTCCAAAGTAGCATAACTGGTTAGTTTTATCACCATATATAGCTGTAATTGCAAAATTAAAGAGAACCATATTTGAATATCTCATGATAAACCAGAGTACTGGTGAGAGTACCTTGGCAGCTCCGGTGCTGCTGGGAATGATGTTGAATGATGCAGCACGTCCACCTCTCCAGTCCTTGCTTGATGGACCATCCACAGTCTTCTGAGTAGCTGCAATTTATTTGAAAGATATAATATATTTAGAGAAAATAAAGTTTTAAACAGAAAGAGGTTAAAGAACCCCGTGAATGAAAAATAGTTGAAACAGAAACACACCAGTAATCGAGTGCACGGTTGTCATAAGACCCTCAACAATTCCAAATCTGTCATTGAGGACCTGCAAAATTTTAAATTATATAAGGTTCAAGAGTACAGATTAGCATTGAATTATAAGGCAAATATACACTTTTCAAGGAATTAGTATACAAAAGCAAACCTTAGCCAAAGGAGCAAGACAGTTGGTTGTGCAACTAGCATTCGAAACAATGTCAATGTCAGACTTGTATTCACCCTCGTTGACACCAACCACAAACATAGGAGCATCCTTACTAGGGGCGGAAATCACAACTTTCTTCGCACCTCCTGGTGAAAAGGACATAAAGTACAAACATCAAAACCAAATTAACCAATTAAAAGGAAAATGGCTTGCTAAGGGTAAATCGTAATACTGTACTAAACAGATCATATCATCCACGAGCACATAAAGAGCCCTCACCTTGATGTGGGCAGCAGCTTTATCCTTATCAGTAAAAACTCCAGTGGATTCAACAACATACTCAGCTCCAGCCTCACCCCATGGAATCTCTTCGGGGTTTCTATGCATCAAGTAAAATTAACATGATTAAAGAAATTAGAAAGAAAAAAATAACAGTAAAAAACAAAACACAAAAAGTCCTTGTTTCGTATTTCTATATACACAAGAAAATGGTAACACAGTATACCTAACGCCGAACACTGCGATAGGCTTTTCTCCAAGAAGAAGAGTCTTAGAATCCTTGACGGTAAGCTCACTCTTTTTCCATTGACCATGAACACTGTCATATTTGAACATGTAGGTCTGCAAACATAAAATTGCCATGGTTATAATTTTTTCAATGCATAAGATGATAAAAAAGAAGCATGAGAAGTTAAACACAGCTAACAGCTGTCTAACATGTCATTTCTATTTACTCAATTCCATGAAAATTACAACGTGAATTATCAACAGAGCAAAGGAAGGGAACAGTAAGTAGGAAACAGTAGCCCGTGATTGCTGAAGGGAAAAAAAAAACTTACATACACTAGCACTAACCGTTACTAAACATTCACTGTCAGAAAACTAAACAACAGAGAATTAGCAAGAGATCATACACCCTAAACTCCATCTGAGAAATCCGTAGAAGGCAAACACAAAGACACACAAATTCAATCAGATCACAATAGATCGGGGACAAGGAATACAGATCTCATGATTTAGATACTCGTGAAATTCAAAATCTACTAAAAATAAGGATGAAACAGGGATACATCTTGTCTACTCAATCCGATAATTCAAAGATCTAATGATTTGAACAACCAATCGTGCTTCAGCAAGGTATACACAAATAATCGATTCAAAAAGCTTAAAAAACACAAGGATACAACAAAGGAACTCTGTAGACCTTTACCACACCGCAAACAAACTTTGTAAAGACAAAAAAAAAAAAAAAAAAATTGAGGATAAACAAATGACTAACCATGTAGTCAGTAGTGATGAATGGATCATTGACAGCGACGAGTTCGATATCATCACTCTGCAACGCAACTCTGGCGACCAAACGCCCAATTCTTCCAAAGCCTAAGTAGAAAAACAAAAGAGATGTCAACAAAGAAGAACAAAATCGTAACAACGATTAACAAATGAATCAAAACGACTGATCCTCAAGGATCGCCATACCATTGATTCCGATCTTGATCTTGCCCATTCTGACGATTGAAACGATGCAGAGAATTTGCTAAACAGAGAAGTGATTAAGAAAGAGTAGTAGGAGTGAATAATGAGTAGACAAGTGTTGAGCGGTTTAATATAGGAGGAGGGGCGTTAAGACCTAGAGAGGTAGAAAAGTCGTGGGCGAGGGGTAATACAAGAGGGGATATTCTCGATTCTTCCGTGAGGTGGGACCACTCACTTTGTCCGATCCGCGTGTTTGGGCGCTCAAATCACGTGATCCGATTCATCCGATCTCCTAAGCATTCAAAACATGCAAACGGGCCTCTCGGGCCATATGGTTCGAGTCATATGGGTGGATCCATGCTTAAAGTGTGTGAACTAAGGCCCAAATCTTTTACTTTCCGTGGTTTATTTGGGTGGTTTCTATATGCACCACGTATTTATTATTATTATATTGACAACTTTTTTCTTCGTTTACTTCCGGCATCATACATGTATAACTTTCGGCACCACATTAGAAACATCATTGTTAGCGTTTCTTTACGATATTAACGCCGGTACCGACGTTTTCACCTTGAGATTTTTATCACTATAATTTGAAGATTACCTACGTTATTATCAAAACCAACGTTAGACTAACGACGTTATTATCGAAAATAACGCCGATTGTCACGTGTAAGTCTTTTCGATATTAATGTCGGTGAAACATGGACGCTTTTCACCCATGAGATTTTTATCACTATATCATCAGTACTACTGATGTTATTATTGAAAAACAACATCAGTACCAATGACGTTATTATCAAAAAATAACTTCAGCGTCACATACGTTATTTTATTTTGCACAAAAATAAGCATGGTGCTCAAAGTAATTTTTTGAGTGTCTGAAACAATTGTGGTGTCGATAGTAAACCGTAGTGTCAATAGAAGCTGCATTTTTTATCGTGGTATTAATAACACCCGTTTTTTATTTCGGACACCATAAATAATTAACACATCCAATAATTACTTCAAAAACTATGATTATTTTTCTTGGAAAATGACGTTACTGCTATAACATTCTTTTTATCACAGAAGCGTCAGTGGCAGTAACATTTTTTTTGTACATAACGAGAATGTCAGTTTCAACGACGTTTTTTGTACACAACAAATGTCGGTGACAATGATGTTACCAAACATGAGTTACTTTTATGGTGCCATGACAAGAAAAAAAAATCACGAAAAAAATGTCCAAAGTAAAAAACCATTTGTCAATATAACCCCAATTAATTTTTGTTTTTTTTAAGGTGACAATGAGCATCATAGAAATTATGACTAATGAAAGCACGGAGAAACGAAAACTTTTAGTCATACGGATTTTTTAGTTTATCCTTAAATTATGACTATGTAAGAAGTTAAAAAGAAAACTGCATTAATTGTATGGAAAATTAGGGATAAGCGACACAATCTGGAATATTATTAAGAATGCGAGACAACATTACATATATTTTTATAGGAGAATGACAACTACATAATTTTTATAAGCGAGAATGACAAATAGTAATCCCGAAAATCGGTGAATCTCCTCAAAGTGAATCCGAAATCGGTGAAATTGATAGTGAATTTCGATGGTGAATCCTTAAAATTAGTGAATTTCGACAATGAATTTTGAAAATTAGTGAATTTCGATAAATGAATTCGGCAGATGAATTTAAATAAATGAATTTTGAACACAAGTGAATTTCGATAAATGAATAAATAGTTTTGTCGCTTTACGCAAAAGTTTCAAAAGACCGTCCTTTTACTCAATTGATGAAATATTTCTGTCCTTCTCCCTCATTCCCCCTTAATTGTATCATAGAGAATTTTTAGTTATTGTATCCTTAAAGTCATAGCATTAAATCACATTTTTAATAAACGTGTTTCTGACAACTGCCTCAGTTATTTCGGAACAAATGGAGTATAATAAAGTTTTTTTTTGTGTTAAATGTTAGATTAATGGTTCCCTTTTTATATGTGCTGATACATTGTTCAAATGGAGGCTCGTCTAAAGTGGAAAGTTGCTCGAAGTCTCTTATGGCAGCTGTGAAGATTAAGTCCAAGATATGGAGTGAAAATCTTGATACTATATAGCCTAAGGAAGAAAAGAGAGCACCATGATCTACTACATAAACCACCTTGATCTTCATTCGTAAGCCATCCCGTTTTCGGTAAACATGCTTAGTATTGCTTTGGTGCAAAGTGAGGATCATGAAAGATAAATTTATAAGTGTATATATTCTTTAATCTGAAAATCTGTTGTTTTCGGTGGATGTAGACAAATTATTGAACCACGTTAAATATGTATTCTTGTTCTTCCATTTATATTTTATTGTGCTTTACTTTTGTTTCGGATGATTCCACACACCATTAAATCATATCAAATGTCATGTATTATATTCTATTACTCTAGCCAAAAGTGATTATGGTCTTTATTGAATCACCATTCAATTACATAAGATATTTACACAAGAGATCACTGATTGAGGAAATGAGAGATACATAAATACAATAGAGTAGTGTCACCAATAGTTGAAGTAGCAGAATTATAACCCTCATATAAATAAGAGAACAATGGTCTTGTCAACTAGGGTAACCCTTTTACACCAATCGAAGACGACGATTTAAGCAGTTAACTAGATTCTTTATGCCTCAATTAGCATTATCAGACACAGGTTGGGGGTGTCACAATTGGTACAAAGCCGACTACCAGATGAAACTATGCGGTGCAAACTACACTGTCTCTGGATGTTACAATTGGTATTAAAGCCGACTACAAGACAAAACTATGCGCTGCACACTACACTGTAAGAGACGGTGTAAAGATGACCTCTAGTTACATCTAGTAGGAACGAGTCCGGGAACAGTCCTGGCAATACGTCAGTTGCTTAAATAGGGGTGAGAATTCTACTACTTTAAGGATGACCTCTAGCCCCTTGCTTATAAAGGGGGGAGAATGTAATTTCTCACATAGTTAAAGTAGTATAATTCATTTTTTTACACCGAAACGAAATTACCACATAAAGTAGACATATAACCCAATTTGCATTTGATGAGACATAATAGTCTTGTCAACTCGGTTAACCATTTTAGGCCAAAAAAGAAGATTTACGGTTCAAACAAAGTTAACCGAATCATTTATACTTCAATTAGCTTATTATCAGACACAAGTTTGGTGGCGTTACAAATAACAAGTTTCTTTCTTATCTACTAGGCAAGCTAAATTAATGCTCTTGGAAGTATGAGGGTTACAAATAGCAAGTTTCTTTCTAATCCACTACACTAGGCAAGCTAAAGTAATGCTCTTGGAAGTATAATCAAAGATCCCAGTATCAAGAATATATGCATCCTAAAAGCCTGAGAGACACCCATTGCACAACATGCAGCCAGCCTTTACTACTGTCATTTTAAGAAAACCAAATTGTTCTCGATATCTTATTAGCATATGTACTTTGAACCTCAGTTTAGAATCAAGCGTTTACCGTTTCATATTTTCTTAATAATGTTCACATCATGATAGGATCAAGTGCTTACTGTTCTACTAAAACCATCAATTGGTGTCAGTAAAGGCGCTACAATATTTTCTTATACATTTTCAACAGTGTGAGCAATGTCTCCCAACAAAAAGAATATGAGGTCAATTCCCTTCAATAAGTAAGGAAAGATGTCTAGAAAAAGATCTAGAGATGTAACACCCCAATAGACGATAGTTTTAAGATGAAAAATATTTGTGTGAAGATTGTTTTTTTAGGTGAAAGTAATGTGGGTGAAACGATTTTATGGTTATAGGCAAACCTGTAAGGGTGTCAAGGCTAGCAAGGACTGCCATCACGTACACACAACTGCAACGATACGTCTCGGTTAAGTTCTCTTGCAACCAACAGTTAAAAAGAGTCCTCTTGTGCTCCCAGATTCCATGTGACCATGTCCTTTTATTGGAACAATCTTATCAGGTCGTATGCTACATCAAATGCATGTGTTCAAAAAGAGGCCCTCCGAATTTTTCTTGCAATGCAACATGCCGGACACTCACCAAACGAACACACGTTTCCATTCCTTTTCAAGGCGTGTGCTTCTTTTTGGGGTCTAACTGAAGGGATGCAACTTCATGGAGGTGTCGTCAAGCGTGGGTTAGATAGAAATGTGTATGTTCAAAACACCATGATGAATCTGTATGGATGTTGTAAAAAAATTATTCCCGCCTGTAAAGTGTTTGACGAAATGTGTAACAGAACTGTGGTGTCTTGGAATATAATTATTTCTGCTTGTGTCGAGATTTCATGGTTCGATCATTCGATTGAGCTGTTCTCTCGGATGCTGAACGACGGGTTCTTGCCAAACGAGGCAACCGTAGTGATTTTACTTTCAGCTTGTGCAGGGAATGGCAACTTGGGATTCGGAAAACGGATCCATTCTCAAGTGCTTCTAAAAGGGATGGCTTTGAATTGTCATTTAGGAACTGCTCTTGTAGACATGTACATCAAGTGTGGAGTGATTAAATACGCAAGATTAGTTTTTGATAGCATGACCGAAAGAAATGTGTGGACTTGGAGCACCATGATTCTCGGATTAGCCCTTCATGGACAGGCTATTCAAGCCCTTGAACTCTTTATGACAATGAAAAACTCTTCTGTACGCCCAAATCACGTGGACGTTTCTTGGAGTCCTTTGCGCTTGTAGCCATACCGGTTTGGTGGAAGATGCTCGTCGTTTATTTAGCGACATGGACCGTGTATATGCAATAAAACCCTCAATGGCTCACTATGGTGCAATGGTGGACATCCTTTGTCGTGCCGGTCATCTTAAAGAAGGATACGATTTCATCTCTTGTATGCCTTTTGTTGCTGATGCAGTCATATGGAGAACTTTACTCGGTGCTTGCCACATACATGATGTTAATGATTGCACTGGCTTAGGTGCAAAAGTTAGGGACAGATTACTTGACCTAGAACCTAAGAGGACTGGGAATCTTGTAATGGTTGCAAACAAATATGCCGAGGTCGGGATGTGGGAAAAAGCGGCGGGACTAAGAAGCATCATAAGAGACAGGGGACTGAAGATGAGGGGTGGTGAGAGTTGCATAGAATTTGGTGGTTCTCAATTTAGATTCTTTTCTGGAAATGATTTTCAGGTCTGTTGTGGAGAGATATTCTCATTACTGAATGTTATAGACTTGCATATGACCATGAATAATTAATACAATATCTTTGTTTACACTTACAACTTTTGCCTCTGTATACTTTTTATTAAAATAAAATAAAAATACACTCATTATCATTTATTTCCAACAAGTTGAAATCACCAAGAAAAGCCAAGCCAAGCCAAGCCAAGGTGGACCCCAGAAACAGTCAAATGTATAGTATAAGTATGCAGGGGGGGTTGGGGTGGGGGTTTATTTTGAGAATGATTTATGTGTGAAAATCTACAAAGTGGGAGGGATCCATATATAGCCATGTGTTTGAACATAACCGGCTCTTTCCAACAATTCATCAGCTTCTTTAGGACCCCTGCTACCTGGTTTGTAGGAACTAGGCTTTAACTTTCCATTATCTATCCTGTGCAGTAGAGGTGTGAATATCTTCCACGCCTCCTGTGAATGATCAAAGAAAGACAAATAATTAGTCTCAAAATAATGGTAATTTGCTATGGTTGCATTACTTTCTTTCAGAAGTTGATACAAAATGACTCACTAATTGATATGTGACTCATTACCCCAATAATGGTGTTGAATTATCATCTCTACCGAAAACCAAAAGTTTTCAGGGATGCATGCAAGTAATTTACGTATTTAAACACAACAACACTCTTCAAACACGCCAATGTGGACCTCATACTAAAAACCTGGCCCTTTTTATTATGGGTCTTGTATAAAGTATATGGGCCAACATGAAACACAAAGGCATATAAAGAGCATATAGCCAATAAGGAGGCTCAACACTTGCACAACATAAATTGGGATGTTAGTGGATGTAGTCACGTAAAGAGGTTTGAACCTATGATATCATACTCTGATAGAATGTTGAATCATTGTCTCTCCCGAAAGCTTACTTAAGCTGTTATAAAGTGAGTAATTTATATGTTTAAACAAAACACACCTAAACAAATGACGTGTCGTTGATATGGCTAAGATTATTTGACTGTATAGTCAAAAGGAAACAGGAAAGTAAATTGAGGATCGACTGTACCTTTAACTCATCCCTGCGGACAAAATGCTGCTGATCGCCTCTTATCCTAGGGGAAGAAAAACAAAACTTCTAGTTAAGCTTGAAATATTGCAGTAATTGTACACGGGGACATGGAAGTCTCTTTCATTTGATGAGTACTAACAACTAAGAAAGAAGACACTATTAAAAGGAAAAACAGACAGGAGTATTGTGCAAGAAAAAAAGTAATCCATACGTATCAAGAATCAGACGTTCATAGGCCTCTGGAATCACAACCCCTTGATATCGTTGTCCGTATGACAAGTCCAGCTCACTCTGTATCGTTGACATTTCCAGCCCAGGTTGCTTGACCTGTATCCGAGTCATTGAAAAAGGTCACCAACAAGTTAAATCCCATTAAACTCAGGGTAACAAGTATTCATAGGCCACACAGGGCAAGTAACTAAGTATTGACCATTTCCCACCATTACAAGTCTCCAACTGACCTTAAATGTTTAATCTATACACACATGCATATACAAATATCGCACATCCTCTACAAGCGCCTTGACAACACGTGGACAGGACACCTTTAAAACCAACCAGACAAACCTCCACCAGCTATTCATGCTAAAAAAAAGTATACTATTAATATTATATGGTTTAAATGTAACACATTGGTTTCTCAAAAGAAAAAAATGTAACACATTGCACATTCTATACTACATGACACCAGCAAAAGTGAAATGCCTTATATAAGGAGTTCTGGAAATTTTTAGATGAAAACAACAATTATGGAAAGAGGCACCCGCTGATTTCCAATTAAATCACAGAAGTTATACATAACCATAAACAATTTTTACCGTGAGCTTCATGTAGATTGCCTCCAAAGGTTGAAGGCGTATAACAAATTCATTTCTCCCTTGCTTCTGACCTGAACAAGTACAATTTGCTTCTTAACAAATAGTCACAATTCTATCTTTCGGGGACTCTAAGTCGCTAACATACAAGCATAAGAAAAACAGAAATTTGAGGGGCAAGTGGGCAATGATAATTATCACAAAGTTATAGGGTATTTCGTCATGGCTAAACATCCATAAGCAAATTTTCACCAAATAATTACTCATGCAACTTAGTAGCAGAATCTGCTTCCTACTTCTTTGGTCAGGAATCAGTAACTTTTTCCGACAAGAGTTAATGCTTCTATTTGTTTGCCACACAAAAATAACACCTACTTTTAAGGGATTTCAGTTGCCACATAAAGGTCCCTCGAATATAATCAAAGCATCTTAAGACGGACACCTTCAGAGATAAAAATAATAATACACTCTTAAATTCATATGTTCAAAGAGTTGGGATGCATACATCTATATATATCACCAGGAACGTCCTTAAATTGAATGCGTATTTCGGCCTTCCTTGAGTTCAGTGCTTTCCCTGCCTTAAGTATGAAGGGTACACCTGCAGCAGCCAGTTCAAGGAAGCGTAAGTAAAACAAAATATATACCAATCTACTATGAAACTTTAAACCCTAGGAAAACAAGTGACTAATTCACAGGCGCACCTAAAAAAAATTAGCTGTCTTCAAAGATTCTGCTATGAATCTTGTGTTCAGTGATGTTTATAATTCAATGAATACTAAAACAGTTTAATCTCACCTTCCCATCTTTCATTATGAACTCGCAGAACAACAGTAGCAAACGTAGGAGTGTTTGAGCTGTCTGGAACCGTTGGATCATCAGTGTAACCTTCATATTGTCCCAGAACCACCTCTTCGTCTTTAATGGGCTCCACTGATTGGAGAACCTAGATTTCACCACGGAATAATTAAAAGAGGAATCCTAAAAGCTTATCTGCAGTTATAGTCAACAATGGTTGAGTTACACAACAGGCATGCACAAGCCCGTAATCGAAACTTCCATCCAAATTGCATACGCAATAGCATTGGATGATAAAAGAATGAAACATGGAAAAGCATAGTACTCACCATTAATAGATACTTTCTGACAGCAAGTTTAAGTTTACTCCTTTCAGTGTGACTGCTTTCTTTTGTTACAGTTTATTAGCTATACAGTTTCACTCTCTAAATGTCTAGTTACATATATTGTCAATAAAATGTGCTGCTTTGAATATTCTTGATCTATCACTGACCTTCACTTTCTCATCCCGGATGTTCTCAGGCTTAAGAGAAATTGGCTTCTCCATGGCAACGAGGCAAAAGACCTGCACACGCTCAGAAAGAAACATAGGGGAGATTTTTATTGGATAAAGGTGTGATTTATATTTGAGCAGAAGAAGTATATAAAATTATGAGATTAAAAAAACTAATATCAAACAGGAAAGCAAATAGCTAATAAAGAAACCATCGTTTGGATTTCAAAATTTTGAAGAGAAATCTGTTTTCCGGTGTGTTTGCATTCTTACATATTACACTAAAAGTACAAATGGCTACTGAGTACTTGAAAATATTGTGCACAAAAAGAAAGAAAGAAAAAACAATCACAATAGCATGTCCATGTAGAAGCTATACAAAGAGAAAGGAGAGAAGAATAAAAAGTATATATGGAATGTCAGCATACTAGGGAACGGCTGTAACTGCGAAATGTATGAGCAGATTTAGTGGATCGATTTCTCAGCCTAATTTCTTATATACACATATATGATATGATGAATATTTATCTAGTCACACCTGCAACAAATGATTTTGAATGATGTCACGGATAATTCTGCAAGAGAAAGGGAAAATGTAGTTTAACATCAGAAGACGAAGATTAACATAATTACCAAAAAAATAAAAGAAAAACAGTAAGCATCAGATCCTATTATGCACTCATAAGGTCATGGAACATGACCAACACTCCACAATAGACATGCTTTTTCCTACTCTGAAGTCAAAGAACATTGATCAGGTAATAGGAATCACAGGACGTACCCATACTCATCAAAGTATCCACCACGACCATCAGTTCAAATCTTCTCTGAACACAATCTGCAAAGAAAGTGTGCAGGAGATATGACGGAATGAACAATAAAAGAGGGAAAAAAATGCTAAAGCTAGGCAAACTAAACCTTTAGATTAAAATGTGAGTCTGAAGCAACGATTAAAATTAGAATACAAGTAAAGAACTGATACTCAGTAAATGCGGACCCTAATGCACGACTAGGAGTAACCAAGTCTACCCGTGATTAACTCTCATCTGCCTTACTGTCGTCGGTTGTGATTTCTATCCTTCCAATTGTCTCATCAGAAAATGGGACAACTTTCTACCATGTGAATTAAGTGCAATGCCAGTTAACGGATAAAACTGGCTGGGGGAGAGAGTTAAGGAAGGAAGACACTGAAGAGAGTCTGGACGAGTCCGTTCTTAATCATACGCACCTGCACATTGGCGACGTTATCACGATTCCAGAGGGGCAAAAAGAACCGATTTGCAAAACGGAGCACCAACTGCAACATTTTCAAACCAAAAGATGATTTTCACCAGATCCTTGCACTAACAGCAGTATGAAAATATTGACAATCAATACGTGTATTACCAAGTTCTGCACCAATTCCTTCCCCAAATAATGATCAATACGATATATTTGAGGTTCATCAAATAATTCTCCAATCTGGGAACTGAGGCGCTCAGCAGATTCTAAATCCCTTCCAAAAGGCTTCTCAACAACAACACGGGTCCATCCACCAAGATCGGCTGAAATGGTAATGCAAAAAGATATTAATAAAAGGCGTATTGCAGAACCTGACTGAAAGAAAACTTGGTTTTCCCATTTGTTTTCAACAGGGTGTAAATCATAAGATACTACTTCATCTAAAGGATTACACTTCAAAGTAGGTGACACTGATAAATTTAAGCACTCTACCATTCCACCTACCATGTCATCGAAACACTTTTGAATGGCACGGCATTCATATTGGGTTTCGACTGATTGCTACTGGTGCCTCCTACTTTTCATATGTTAAATACCACACTTTTTAAAAGCTTAAACAACAAGGGAGGAGTCTGGCAACTTCACTCCTTCAACTTGTAATTTGCATTGAATGTGTGGGCATATATGAAGATAATATTTTGTAGTATCAATTGGCCGAAGCATAAATTGTTTTCATCAACAAGAACATTCCTACTTCCTCAAGTTAACCAGTCCAATCAAGGTTTTCAGTTTTTACCTACCATTGCACCTTTAAAAATTGGAAGCACATGCTCACCCTATAGAATCTAATCGACATTATCTCATCCTAAACTACACAAGACGCTAGGATGCATGCTTGGAACTTAACAAACAGGAGAAATGAATTCAGATTTGGCTCTACCACATACGTTTATTCATGCAATAATTCCTGATCATTTTGCAGACTGGTGGATATATAGATGGAGGAAGAGCAAGGTAAAATAGTCTTCGTGATGATCCTTCCGCATTATGCGTAGAGATTTCATGCTCAGAGATTGCCTTGTCCAATGCTTGAAATCCTTCCGCAGCATCATATGACCCACTAACATATTTAATCTACACAAGCAAACTATTAGGAAATCAAAAGGAACAATAAAAAGATTCGAATAAACATAAGGATTGCGGTAAGGACTAACCAATTGCAAAAATCTTGATAGATTTTCGGAGTTATCTTTTCCATGTGAGAGGTACCTGAAAAATGGCTTTATGCATTAGTGTGTTTCAGGGTGCTGCTTCATGCTGGAGCTGTCTTGTGAAAGCATCCAAGACAAAGAAATGAACTAGGCAAACTACAAGAGGTCATCGAGTGGATAAATTTAAATAAAAATGACAAACAAGTTAATGAAGACCATAAGCAATATACATATGGTTTTTTTACAAGGAACAAATTCCAGCAGACCATTAAAACCAAAAAAAATCTTACCCGCGGATACGATCTCTTAGCTCATCATTTGAAAGCTTGGTTCTAGCATAGCCAAAAATGTGAACCTCATTCGATTGCAAGAAGCCCTGTGTACAAACCCAAACAAAAACTAAACTCAGCAGGCCTTATTCTTGTAACAAGATAAAGTACAAATCCAAGTTTATTGCATAACAACAAATATTAACACCGATTTCATTTAAATTGAAATTGCTAGTGTAAGTTAACGGCCATTGATTGCATAACAACAAATATAGAAGAAATTAGTAAATTGAACCTGTTGATACAGATTGAAGAGAGCTGGAAAAGTCTTTTTCTTGGCAAGATCACCAGAAGCACCGAGGACAATGATGGAGAGGCACCCAGTTTCAGGCACATTCTCGTTACCTCGCGAAATAGACTGGCTTTTGATAGAAGCCCCTATCTCCCTGTTCTGTTTACCTGATGCCATCTTTACTTCAAAGAGCAGGCGAAAGCAGAATTTCTCAGGCTACAAGTATTGCAGTCCTAATCTGCATCAAAAAGAGATGAGGGGAAAAAAAGATGCATCAAAACAGAGGCAGTTCGCTTCCAAAACTAAATAAAATTGGAAAGCCATCTACTCAACGTAGTTGGTAATTCACAGCAAACTAAAACCCGATCCTATTTGCTTTAAGCAGTATTCCACCGAAGATCCAACTAACAAAGACGGTTCAACTAAAAAATTCCAAGATTTTAAAATTTAAAAAAAAAATTAAAAAATCAGAAAATAAGTTACAGTGATCACATAAGTTGTGAGATCATTCGTTCAACGGGTTAAATCAAATTTTAGTTTCCAAACAAGTTGAAGATTTAAGACCAATATCATAACAGCAGATGAAGATTTCAATACCCCAATTATTGCAAGTCAAAATGTGCTAAAAGGGAACATCAAGAAGCAATGAACACACAAAGTCAGTAACATACCAGCAGCACGTAACAGTAACCGCAGGGAAATTCAGATTGAGACAAGCACAAGCACAAGCTCAAGCAATTCTCTTGCTTGATGGAGAAATGAACAATGCAAAATTAATAGAAAGCAAAGACGACAGAAGTCAAAAAGCAGTACAAAGAAATGCAAATGCAAATCGGCCTCGTGTCACCTAAACAACTGCTACTCGTGTTCTTACTCTTCAACGGAAAATTACTCTTACCTTATTAAGCAGCCGAAAGTCAATGAAATTAGTTTCTCGTAAGCATTTACGCAACATGATATCATAATTACATGTAATGGGAAATAGTACGTGTACTACACGTTTATGTATTGTTATTTTCACTACATGAGTGATCCTCATTGATTAAAATCATGAAACATTTATTATTATGGGTCTCAACGCAATGTGTTGATAATGTTGTGGATAAATGCGTAGCGGTTGTATCATCACTCGATATGTAATAGTTGTGTCTGATTATTAGTGTGTTATACTTTTATGAGTAGTAGCAAGAGACTCAAAGAATATGAAAGTTACAAAGACCGGAACTAACAATATCTCAAGCGTTATGAACAGGAAAATTTTCCAGGTGAAGTAGGATTAAAAAAAAAAGGTGAAAAACATACATCACCCAAGATTCGAATCAATGGTGGCTTAGGGTGTATATAAAAGCTTTTAACAAGTTGAACTAAACACATAATTACACCCAAAAAGTGTCTCAAAATGTATACATACATATTTTTAATATTATTAGAGTGATATAAGAACTTCGCTTCTAATATATTGAGTGGGGTCAATGGGCGACCTTTGTCAAAATACCACTATTGAGGCAAGCGAAATGTTGGCTACCACTCAATTGTCAAAATACCATTCTGTTTTTCGCGTTTTAGGTGTTTTTGAGTCAAACTAAACCCTAATTGGGAAGGAACCCGATAGTGATTTGTCAGACCTTAAGATCGCTTGGCATTCATGGAAAAAATGGGAGAAAATCATGAACCAAAATCGTGAAAAATCAGATTTGAAGTGGTATTTCCAGCATTTACACCACAGAGGTGGTGGCGATTAAAAAAAAATCCGGGGTCCATGCACCCCCCCTCTCCTATGTTGAGTCGCGCCTGATCTGAAGTCAAAGATCTTGGACTATTGAGACTATTTCTTGGAATGGAGGTTGCAAGATTAAATGAAAGAATCTCAGTGCCTCAAAGAAGATACACTCTAGATCTTCTAAAGGATTGTGGAATGTTGGGAAGTAAACCTATTGGTACTCCCATTGAGTACAATCACATGATTGGAAAGGAAGGAGAAGAAGGCGATGATTCTGATCCAGAGAAATATTAGAGGCTGGTAGAGAGACTGATATACCTCTCACATACCAGACCTGACATTTCTTTTGGAGTAAGGTTAACCAATCAATTTATGGACAAACGTAAGAAAAGACATCTTGATATTGCATTCATGTTTCTCAAACATCTTAAAGACAATCATGGAACTAGATTGTTCTTCAAGACATGGGAGAAGTGACCACAGAGGCCTTTGTAGATGCATACTAGGTTGGTTCTTTGTATGACAGAAGATTAACATCGGGATGGTGTGTTTACTGTTGTGGTAACATGGTATCTAATAAAAAGTTATAAAAAAAAACAAATAGTGGTAGCAAGAAGCAGTGCAAAGGCCGAGTATAAAGTTGTTGCACGTGTTACGTGTGAAGTAATACGGCTGAATATGTATTCAACATCAGGGGCCTGTTGGAATCTACTTTTATAGCAAGGTTGCCATTGATATCTTTAAGAATCTTACTCAACATGACAAAACAAAGCATATGGAGATTGATACGAAACTCATTAAAGAGTAAGAAGAGAATCAAGTTCTATTTATTTTTTATTTTTTTTATTTTCTTGGTCGAAACCGGATATTTTATTAATACACTAAAAAACAGTACAACGGGATGTTCAAACTATACAAAAATTGATTTAGTGCATGATAGTCTCTCAAATCAACTCCAAGCTACCCTAAGCTCCCTTGCTCGTCGGACAGCTTCCGAAATGAAAATCGTCTTTGGGGGACGTGAACGATCATCTTGGTGGAACTCATAATTGCGCCAGTACCAAAGTCCTTGCACAACCTCTTGAAACAAAAATCTCCGTAAATCAATATTATCGTGCTTTATACATGTTAATTTTCGTGCAGATTATCCATCCAAGTCATTTGGGTCATCGGGTTGATTAAAAATCATCCAACAACTTCGGTGAATGAGCTGTTTCCACACGGCGTTGGACCAGTGGCAGTCACGAGTCACATGCAAAGTGGATTCCGGCAGTATGCCACAAGCAAAGCAGATATCGTTATCGCCTATGTCAAGTTCTATCTATTTGATTGAGTTATTTTTACAATATCCTTAGACCTTTTCTCGGAATTTAGGATGCTAGGATGTAAAGCTATGAAGGTTATCACATATTGGATGAACTTTATGAGGCTACTATCGGTAAAGAAACCTATGAACGGTAAATAGGCAAGCCGATTTATTTAGCACATACTCACCCTCTGATATTTCTCATGTTGTGGGCATAATAAGTCAGTTCATGCATGTCCTTAAGAGATAACATCTAGATGATGCATTTAGAGTTTTGAGATATCTCGAAGGAACTCTAGGTCAAGGGCTCCTATTTAAAACCGGAAATCGGGTCATTATTAAAGGTTATTGTGATGCAGAATGGGTTAGATCAAAGTTGGATAGACGCTCAACTTCTAGTTGGTGCATATTCTTAGGTGATAATTTGGTTTAGCAGAGAAGCAAAAAAGCGAAATGTAATTGCATGTAGTAGCACATAGGCAGAATTCCTGGCAATTGATCTTGTCATTTGTGAGCTTATCTGGATTCATAGATTGTTACCTAAACTTAGAATCAACCTTACTGCCCCAACCAGGTTGTTCAGTGACACGACCCTGTCCAGCACGATCGAACAAAACATATTGAAGTTGATCGACAATTTATAAGGTCACTGTGAGATCACAGGGAGGGGGTTGTGATCGGCATATATGTTCAAAGTCGAAACAACATAGATATTGATCGAAGGGTTTTAATTACACCAAACTACAAATTTAACGATCTGCCATGCACGGTTGCAAAACATATAGATTACTCTTTCAAGTTTTTAACCAAAACAGGTGTATTTGCAACTAATAGCAGCAACTGTCCTCCCAAGTCTCCACTAGAGACCCAACAAGTATCATCATCACATCTTCAACCACTTTGGCTTAACACTCTTCTTCTTATCAGCACCCTTTCGTTCTGGAACTGATGTCTCCGGCACTGCAGTATCAGCCTGTACCGAAACATCAGACTGTTGATCATGTTCAGGAGTCAATTCCAACCCTTTCAAATCCATGACCTCATCCTTTAGGAACTGCTCTGACACCGTGTAACCACCTGCAAGTCGGGCTTTAGATGATATTTGTGACACAAAGATTGCGCTTTGTGTGTGTGTGTGTGTGTGTGTTAATGACCAAAACAGAGAAACAATCAATTCAAAAAGTCCGAGAAGGATGACAATACTCTCACCTTATCATAATATTCTTAATTATTACAAAAGACCTATGCTTTTCATATTTGAATGCAAGCAGTTTCCACTTAGAACAACACATGAAAAGATCCCAAATTTTTGCATACATGTACAAAATAAACTTCATTTCCTGGTTTAGAAACAGAACCATGTACTTTGATTTATCTGGACAACAGTAAAATGTACGAAAGCAGCTCACACAACTCGTTGTCTAACGTCTTTATGCTTATAGATAATTACAAAATTCATACAAGAGGGTACCGTTTCTTTCCAATGCAGCTATACAAGTCCACCAGCCAATATTATTTTGGAGAGTAGTAAGGGTATAAAACTTCATCGCATTGTAGTCTTAGCCACACTAAAAAAAAGTGTATAAACACGCAAGCAGTTCAAGTATATGTACAATTGTTACTTTTCACCACATAGCTAAAAATTATTACTATGTCAATAATAGGAAGGTCACGGATCTGAACATGGATTATTAGTGGGTCTGAAATGTCATTGCTTTCTTGGAAAGACGGGAAAAAAAAAAAGCAAATGAAACAATAGCCAAAGCACACTAGCTTCCGAAGGAGTCAACAATTATCAAGAAGTAGCTAAAGTTAACATGAAAGCCTGGCACAAGTTAATTTTAAAAAAATAAAATAAAAAATCTCAGCATATTAAAAATGACACAAAATGCTACAAAATAAAGAGCATAAAGCCATAAACAACATTGAGGTTGTACAGAATATGTGCTAACCTTCTGGCAGATCATATGCAAAATACACAATTGCACCAGGAACAAAACCAGCAGAATAGAAGTCTTGCGTTGTGTCTTGTACTTTCTTCTTAGGTGGAGTAGTAACTGGAAAATACGACCAATTTTAGATATTTCAGCAGAATGAAACTTTTGGCAACAGCTGTGTGCAAAATATAAAAGATTTAACAATCTTACAGATGTAAAAAGGGACTTCAGGATGATTAATCACTTTCATAAGCAGATCAACCAAGCTTTGAAGTGTCTCTGATGGGTGAAACACTGCCTCTAATGTATGATTATCCGGAAATCGTACTCTAATCACAGCCTGCAGATAACATTATACTTTTGAATTAGAATTTGAATCATGTAACAGAAAACTTAAAAGATCCTTTTGGAGAAGAAAATAGCACCTTAGTCAACTTTGACCGACGAGCAGCCTCTTCTGCATCCCTCAATTTTCGTGTTTTCAAAAATTTATCTAATCAAGATTAACGAAACCAATGAGCACATCAGTGATTTGTATGGATCAATCACTGCAAATCTCCTAGTTATGCAAGTACATTAAAACAATATTTCAAAGTGGATATACTATTTGTCCATAACAAATCTGCCATATTACTGACTTCCAATACCACCCCTGCAAGTTAGTGAATGAATAATTTGTCAATATCCTCTCCCCCCCAAAACCTATTCAACTCAATACCACTCTGTTGTGATAGATATATTGAATGACAAGGCGTAATTTAACACAAACATAAACCCATATAGGGGCCAAGCTTAAGCTATGTAAACAGATTCTTGGCAGACATCCTCCAAAACACTATCTCACCCCATGTTTCACGTCCCAATCCAAAGGGCCTCAACGTTTTGCTTAAAAGAAGCCATCGTAGATGGTCATGTTACAACAAAATAGTCATGTTTACAGCATATCATACCTTCCTTCTTGGTAGCCATCACCCGATAATAATCTTCAGCTGTAAACTCATAGAAGTCATCTTCCTCCTCTGAAGTAACCAACCAAGATGAAGAGAAAGAAGTTAGAGATAGAGAGATGGAAAAATACGGGTAGCCAGGGAAGGAAAGAAAATTCGAAAACTGGTAAAGACTTCAAAATATGTAAATCAATACGCAATGAAACTGCTTATGCCAAATACTACGATTACTTGACTAAAATCTGCTCAGTTGCAGACCATAATAAAGTTACATGGTAAAAGTGCGCAGATAAAAGTCGCCTTACCTGTGTTTGAGACATTGTTGTTTGTTGAAGAAGTTTTTGAAGTTTCAAACACTCTGATCTCTCGACCAAAATTTTCTTTTGCAGCAGCAAGCTTTGCCTTTTTTCATTGAAAATCAGAGATGATTGAACTAATCAATAGCAATTGAAATATTGAATACAGACAAAAAGATAATTCATATAGTCTAAAGTTTCCCACATGCTCAGCAACGCCACATTCCTCACAACCTAACCGTGGAAACATGGGATGAGGTGATGTAAAGAGAAGTTGCTACTATATAATGGTCAAACTTTCTATCACTAGGCATTGATCATCATCGTGAGGAAATAAATACATCAAACAACCCTAGGCTGCTAATCTGAATAGATGCTTCCAAGTTCCAAAATAGCCAACCTAAATGCAGGAAACATTCTAGGACATGGGAACTTCGACAATGCAATTGGACTATCATGCTTTCAATGTCAAAACAGTTAGATCATGTTAGACCATATTATATATTATATCTTGAATTAATATCTCACCAAAAGCTTAAGCTTCTGGTCGGGATGAAATTTTTATGATGGTATCCATTGGATTGAATCATGCTATCCAATTTTATATATAAGAAAAATTACGGTACAACTGCTTATTGTCTAACTACTGCTAAAAAAACTGTTAAAGTCCATTCAATATCCCCTATGCAAGATCTAACCTTTCTAAAGGGAAATTCTGCTGCGGGGTCTCCCATCTACAGAAACCTCTAAATATAACACATAAAAGCCCTAGGGTTTTTATGTATATTTCATTGTCTCCGTAGAGAGACGAGACTCCGAAGCAGAATTAACCTTTCTGAAGTCGAAAGTGCAGCAAAGAAGCATAACTAATTTAAGACTACATCGGAAAACCGAAAAAGATGCTGACCATTGTGTTACCAAACTTTTTAAGACACTCTAAAAAACAGACAACAACATTGATCATATCCCGCAACACAGGAACTGAGCAGGAACCCAACAGCAATACAAGAAAGCTTCAAGAACCAAACTTTCCAAGAATAATTAACAAACAAACAAAAAATAATAACTGGTGGGTAAAGTGGAAATCGCTTTAAACGGAGAAAGGAATGATTAAAAAATAAAAATGAAAAATCAACGAGACTAACCTTTACTGATTCAGAGTCCATGAAACTGACGGGGGTGGATCTGGAGCGCTTGGGGCCTGGCTGAAAATCAACTTTCATCAGAAAAAAAAATAATAAAGATCCCAATTCAAAACTTCTTATCGTTATTTAGCTGCGTAGGTTTCTTGGTACTAGCCTATAAATCTCAACGTTTTTTCGAATGATACAGAGCGCATTTACTTGAAGTGTCATTGTACCATATAGCCTGTACAGCAATAATTCTTACTCAAAACACCATGAACAAACATAGGAAAAAAATATTACCTTTTCCTCCTGAGTGACTTTAACTTTTTTTTTTCTTTTTTCCCCTTCCAATTTCAGTTTCGATCCTTGAAAATTTTTATAAGCAAGTTTCTCTAATTCAAAAGAAAAAGGAAAAAATATTAGCTTTAATGCCAAAGTGGCCCTTGTCCCTAATTGTAATAATAATGTTAGAAGAGCCCTCCAAGGTTTCTACATTTACAAATAAACCCTTATATTTGGAAATTATATATACACCACATTTTAACATTCACATTAGTATCTCTAATATAAAATATATTATCTCTCATGCACCGTTTGGTGTGAACAGTCAGGTCGGTCGTGGAAGGGGAGTAATTTTTGTCATACTGTCTGATTTTTGGCTGAATTTGTTGTAGTCTAGGTCATATGGCTCTTCCTCCTTACGATGTCAATGTATTATGTATCTGACAGTAATGTCTCGTTCTCGTCTTAGAGCAACCGTAGTGGTATTAGTCTATTTCTTTGCTTTAGCTGACATGGTCAGTTCACTTGTTAAATAAAGATTGGTTATAAAATGAAAATAAAATTTATAGATGCTTTTTTTTGACAAGAGGCTGTAATGGGAACCAAATAAAAATCTTCAACAAATCTCTACAAGTACCTTCAACCGCCGGCCTCTACCACCAAAACTCAAAATATGAGAATCTTACCACCTTAATCTATTCTTCTCAATTTTCACCTTCGGAAGTTTCAATTTGCAGAGAAATAAGATAAGCATACACATTGTGAGAGAGGAAAAAATTCAAACATGGCCATAATTTTGAGGTCTCTGCATTTTTTACGAAACCCACCTGATGATGACAAATAATGCCACCTAGATAATCCGGGTCCTAATTGAATCTAGTGATGAACACACACAAAAACCCTAATGCCTAAAGAATGAGATGGTGTCGTTTTGGTGTTTGTGGTGAAATCCCATGAATGTATCTTAGATTGCTTCACGTATCCTGGGTTCCAGGAATCGCCCTCACGTAGTTCGCAGAGTGTGGTATTTATAATGACAACACATGCCCTACAACCCAATGTTAAGTCGGTTTGAGTTATTGTCATATTTACCCTTAATGGGCTTTAACCGCTTGCCCGAGTTATCATTGTTAATGGGCACGGGCGGTACCGGTGCGGATTTCGTCCTCCATGTCGATATTGCCGACATGCGGTACTCGACTCTGGGACTCATTGTCCTACACTGCTCGATGGTCGATCGTCGTAGCCTCGAGCCTGGGCGTCGACATGTATACCTTGGTGTTAATCCACAACGTGATGACCAACCGATAGACAACACGTGAAGGGGTGAAACCCTGTATCGTCACCACCTATTTTTAACAAAATCAGATCCGTAAAACAACTCTAAGATAGAGTTGTGTTTTTGCTAATTTATAAAATCAGATCTGATGCAAGGTTTTTAAGCAGAGGACAAATTGGCCTCCAACTCTTCTCCGGCGGGCTTACGGTGGACAACAAATGCAGGGCATGGAGAGAGAAGACAAATATTGTCTATAGCATTATCTGCAGATGGATAATGGTGTAGAGAATGCTCACAAATTCCTCTCTATTTAACCACAATTATTTTACATTTTCCAATTTTTGGCTATCTACTCTGCAACTTTTTGGATGGAATAGGTCTAAACTCAATCCATTATGGCTGCTCTTAGGTACAACATGTATTCGATTTGATTGTAACATCCAAAAAGCTAATGATATTCAGAAACATTTGTCTATATATATATATATATATATATATATATATATATATATATATATATATATATATATATATTATCTCTTTACATTTTAAAACGTGATTTTTTTTTTTTTATTTACATAATCTTTATTCATAGTGAAATGAATGAAAATCTTTTCCACGTATTTTTAATAGATTGATGTCATATAGAAATTTGAACTTTTTATCATCCTTTCGTCGTCTCTTGTTGTTTGTGGTCATCGTGAAGAAACGGTTGATTTTGATATACCTAATTAACTTACCCGAAAACCGAGTCCGACCCGAGAATCTAGCTCTACCGTTGAATCGGCGGCATTGTCGTTGCGTCGGTGCATCTGGCCCTATATTGGTGCAACCAACGCCTCATCAGTAGCATCAAACCATATCGTGAACAGTATACAAATACAGTTAAATATCGATAAATGAATACTCTTGGGACCAGAAAAAAAATATTCGTTTAGCGAGGTTATTCATTTATCGAACATTATTTTAAGTTTCATTTTTACCAAATCGGACCAGGAAAAAATATTCATTTGACGAGGTTATTCATTTATCGAGGTTTAACTGTACACTAATATCATTGTTTCATCAATCAAAGAGAAGCAACGAAAGCAACTTTGAAAAAACAACATGATACGATATCTGGAACACATTTTATTAAATATAAACTAGGTCTATAAATGACGTTTATAGAGATTTATACCAATTGTTAGAGTAAATAGTTGAACAATGACCTCAATGTCGTTATTGATAACTTAAAGACTGTGTGGTTAGTTTTGTCTTAGTTGTGGCACTGTCACGAATTGAAGTGTGAAATTGCAGAAAATTGATAGAACGCAGCAGAGGTATGAAGAACAGAAAATCAGAAAAGAGAAATAAGAAAGTTGAGAGAAAGAAGAAGATAATTGAGTAGAGAATTTGATAATTTCATTCATGGTCATCATCAATAACACAAAGGATTCCTTATACCTCAGACCCAACAGCAAATCTAACAGAAAGGAAAGAGAAGATAATTCTCCTAACTCACAACCTCCACCTCTTACAAGCAACGGCTAATAGCCTAATAAACCCAAACCAGAATTAAATCAATGGTCCAACCCAAAGTATGGTTGAACCGAGGTCTAAATTATTTAATTTAAATTAAGACAACTCAGAATAAGACATGCCTCCCTCCTTTAAAAACAGACTTGTCCTCAAGGCTGGATGAATTCTGGGAATTGCCTTTTGAGGAAGGAAAAATCCTCCCAGGTTGCCTGCTCCTTGTCTAAATTGTACAACTTTACCAGCCATTGAACCACAAGAAGATTATTGCGTTTGATAGTCCTGATATCCAGCCTCTCCTCTGGATAAAGCACCAATTGACCATCTGCAGAGGTGATAGTGTTGGAATAATGTCCTAAACCCAATCGGGTTGGGCCAGGATCCGGCAAGGTCGGATCATTTTAATATTTCTTTATGTTTAGACATATATTAAATGGGTTTTCTGTTGTCATATATATATATTTTTTTAAGAACCAATTATGAATTGTTATATGATAACGTCCTAAGATTAAAGCGTGATAGAAAGCCATGATAAAGCGATTATGGTTGATGAGATCTCTAATCACTTTAATGAGTTTGATACTTAAATGTCTCTACAAGGTGATGTCTTATTAAATGGGTGATTTATAGTATGAACATGCTAGCATGTATTAGATGACCGGAAATTCTAGTTCTTTATACGTATGAGCTATTACGGACCAAGTAAGGAGGGTAGCTGGCGTATAGATTGGCTACTACCATGGTAGGAGTAGATACTGTTAGGAATTGCACCCGTGGCTTTAAAACTAAATTAAAAGCTCGCTCGATTAGTTTAAGGAAATTATGTGGGGAAGTATATATAAAGATTAACTAATCAAATTTAGTAGATCGGTGGGAAGAGGGGAGGAATATCACATTTCTTTTCTATTTATTGTTGGTCAATGACCACCTATATGTGTCTTCTTAATTAAGATTAGGATCGTTATACTTAAAGTCAGATTGTCTCTCATAGGATCAACTCGATTCGCGCTTCTTACTATACAACGATGGACTTAGTATTCTTGCTAGTAATATCGACGTTAGTGACTTACACGCGATCAACAGCAGCATTTGTGTAACAAGTTACTAACTCATTTAGATGCGGGTTTCAAAGAGAATTGTAAAATGAAAATTGAGGCAGAAAATCTTCAGAGATAAGCATCGAATTAAGTCTATGTAGAATCTTCAAATTCATTCTAATCAAAAGCGACAACTCGGATTATCATCTCGGCGCCATTCATGCATTTGAACACCCACAAATTTCTCCATTTCTAAAGCTACCATAAGATAGAAATTGAAAGGCCAATTCGATGAGAACCAAATGTATAATTTGATGCTTGAATTAGCCGGAGAACCACTCTTGGAACTATATGATTGTTTGTCGATAGAAGTTCCAGGAAACTAGGGCCGCTTTCCAAACTGGTCGTTAGCACTCAAAGAAGAGGTGTTCAATGAATTCAGGTGCAGTCTCACATCCCTTGCACATCGAGTCAAAATATGCTAATCTGAGAGAGAGAAATTGAGCCACTAATACTCCTTTAAGACATTTCCAAATGAATACTTTAATAATTTTAGATATGATCATAAGCTTCCATAATGATCGGAAGAGTTTTGATTGAACAATAGAAATAGTTGACACCTGGCTCGTGTGTGACGTGTTAAACGATACGTCATCGTGTTTCTTTACATCATATCCTGATTTTGTTGTATATTTTCAATTGGTGGTGAAATGCCAAACGCGCTTGTCGGACCAATAGCAATTTTTCCGTAACATAAAATCTATTTATTAAAATTTTATTTGGAAAAAAAGAAAGAAATCAATTTTCGAATTGTGAAAGTATCTCGTAAAGAATGAAGTACCTGGTAAGAATGAGAAAGTTTTCAATGTTTTTTTTTTTTTTTTTTGCAGAATAGACTTTTCCATATTTATATACATGTGTTTGAGATTATTTTTAATTATTATTATTATTATTTTTAATTTGTTCTCAATGGCGTTGACTATTGATTATCTATTAAACATTGTAGAGGCGATAATTTTATTTGTTAATTTTTTACTATGATATAAGAAAATAAGATAAAAACGTAGTTGGTGATGATGTTATTAATAGGGATTTCCTTTCGTCTACAGAGAGATTCTCAATTAATAAAAAGGAGGAGAAGAGGTAAACACGTGAAGATAAAAGTGTCCGAGAAAAGAAACGAGGAAATTAAATTGCAAACACAACTTTGCAAAATCAAAATAAGCAAGTATACTTCAACTTCGTCAAAAGTTGCATCTACAAATCGCTTTCTTTGTTTCAATTTTTTCCCTTTGTTATCCTTCCCCACTGTTTCTTCTGCTTTCAGATTTCGATCATCTTGTCCGGCTCGCAAAGACTCCATCTTTTTTCGAGCCCCCTTTTTTTTATATCTATTTATTTGAAATCTGCTTTGATTTCTAATGAATTCCAGCGGGATGCACCTTATGTGATAATCAGTCCTGATTTTTGGTTGTCCCTTATTCTATTCACCTTTATTCACCTTTTTTTTATTGTTTGGATTGGATGTTCGGTACTTAGAATTGAATATTGACGCGTGTAGCTGCAATTTTTTTGTCCTTTGTATCTATGTTTCTTTTTATGGATTTTTTATGAAGAATGTTACATGGATTTTGTAGATCATAACCAGATCTTGATATATCCTGATCTTAACGAATGGATGTTATCTTTTTTAGGTCAGCTTAAGTGATTGGAAGTCTTGACTTTTCCCGGGGGGTTGTTTGCAAGCTTAACGATGTCACAATCAATCTACTTGTTTTGTTGGCTTTATTTTGTAATTTGAAATTGATTTGTGCATCTGGGGTTTTCAGCTTTTGATGTTCAATAATGACTTGCCAAATTTTGTGGCTGAGAGTTGTGGCCTAAAGGTACCTTTTTCTGTTATTTGTTGATTATTAGGTTTTTGTCTGCTTAGTAAGACTTCAGTAGTGTGACTTCTACCTTTTACTTCTGTTCTCAGCAATTTTTTGCAGGAGAGAAATAAAGCTTTCCCTGTGGTTTATTTGTTGTCAAGAAATTTGGGAACTTGGAGAAAGATATTTTGTGGATAGTGGCTTGTTTCTTCAATTCAGCTTACATATGTTGTGATGCCATGTACATGTCCTTTGTTCCTTTGACAATAGCCATTCTGTTGTGAGTCTTGATAGGTGAAGTGTAAAGGGTGTGTTTGTAGCTCAAGTGATGATAAAACAGATACTTAATAGGCTCCCGCGGAAGCCATCTAAATCAGCAGAAAATCGTGATGGAGGATCATCTGTTTACTCATCCAGTGCTTCTACTAGTGCAAGAAGTAATGACCACTCAAGTTCGCGGTCTGCAAATTCTAATGTTGCATCTAATCCATCTGTTACCTCGACTGCTAATGCTGGGTTAAATCATGGGAGCAAACTTCCCCAAGCTTCAAACACAAAGGTGAACGGTAGTTTAGGGATTTCGCCATACGAGGCCCTACCTAGCTTCCGGGATGTTCCAAATTCTGAGAAGCAGAATTTATTCATCAAGAAGCTCAATTTGTGCTCTGTTGTGTTTGACTTCACTGATCCAACAAAAAATCTGAAAGAAAAAGACACCAAAAGGCAGACATTGGTGGAACTTGTTGATTATGTAACTTCTGCTAATGGGAAATTTACTGAAACTGTTATGCAAGAGATGATTAGAATGGTATCTGTGAACTTGTTCCGGAATCTCAACACTCAGCCTCGAGAAAACAAAGTATTGGAAGGCTTTGATGTGGAAGAAGAAGAACCTCTTATGGACCCTTCATGGCCTCATTTACAAATTGTGTATGAATTTCTTCTCAGGTTTGTTGCATCACCAGAAACGGATGCTAAGCTAGCCAAAAGGTACATTGACCACTCTTTTTGTACTACGGTTGTTAGACCTGTTCGATTCAGAAGATCCCAGGGAAAGAGAATATTTGAAGACGGTCCTGCATCGTATATACGGCAAATTCATGGTTCACCGTCCTTACATTAGAAAAGCTATCAACAATATATTTTACAGGTTTGTTTTCGAAACTGAGAAGCATAATGGAATCGCTGAGCTATTGGAAATATTAGGTAGTATAATCAATGGGTTTGCCCTGCCTTTGAAAGAAGAGCACAAGCTCTTCCTTGTTCGTTCACTTATTCCGCTCCACAAACCCAAGTGTATACCCATGTATCATCAACAATTATCTTACTGCATAACACAGTTTGTAGAAAAGGACTGCAAGCTTGCTGACACGGTGATAAGGGGTTTATTAAAATATTGGCCTGTTACAAACAGCTCAAAAGAGGTTATGTTCCTTGGGGAGCTTGAAGAGGTTTTGGAAGCAACACAGCCACCAGAGTTTCAGCGTGTGTATGGTACCTTTGTTCCGTCAGATCTCTCGTTGCATGAGCAGTTTGCATTTTCAGGTTGGTACTTTTTCTCGGTTCAGCCTTTCTGTTTGCTCTCTTTAACATGTCATCTGCTTCTCTCAGTTTGCTGCTTTATATGAGGACAAAAGAATTTGGTGGTGCATGAATTGTTTGTGTAATTGTCTGATATACTGTGTTTGTTTGTGCATTTATTTTCAGTTTTTAGAAAAGTTTTTGGGGATATGGATTCTGTTTGTTTTTTTAAGATGTTGGAAGGCGAGGATTCAAGAGCAAAGTTGGTGGAACAAGTTTGTTTCTTTTCCTGTTTTCAAGAACAGTTTTTGTTTAGGGAGTAGGAAACTATGTCGATATACAGATGGATCTCCTAGTGCTCAGTCTTGAGATTATTAGTAAATGCTGTAGAAACCATACAATCTAAGTTTCACTTCTTCCTCCTGTGTGCTGAAAACAGTACTCCGTCGCAAATTATAGGTATGTATAGAGGTTTTCGCAAAGAATAGGAATGTGGATGGAGAAAAAAAAAGTCTAAAATACATTTTCATTATCATTAATGCAATAGTCGTAAAATAATGAAAATTGGTTGGATTGATAATAAATTGGTTGAATTGAAAAAGGTAATAAATACTCTATTGAGGTTAGACTTATTTTATGAGACAAAAACAATGAGTCAGAAAGTCCTATATTACTTAGAGATGAGTGTCTTTTTCGATTCTATGCTGGAAAAAAAGTGGATACTGGGTTTAAAAACATTCGCGTTTGGCTTTGCATACAAATGAGAGCGAAGATAATGAAATAGCCTAAAGTTCAGTATGGGTTTAAAACTTGATTTCAAAGTGAGTATGACAAGAAGGAACTGGTAAAATACATTATTTTTTGAAAAACTTGAATTGCATACTGTCAAGCAAAGACATCCCCTCTGGAAAAAAAGGATAAAGACACTTACGTTCACTTTTGTTTCATGATATTTGCGTTTCTATCCCCAATGTTTCTTCTTGCCACTTTTACTCATCTTTGCATTTGTTTTTACATTTTTAGTCCAAAGTGTCACATTAAACAACCATCATTGAAGGCACAAAATGCTTTAACCAATAAAAGCTTGACACGTGGCAATGGACTGAAACGGTAAAACAAATGCATAGATGAAGGGTAAAAGTGCCAAAATGAAATTGGGGATATAATGCAAAAATGTGAAACAAAATGGGGCCAAAAGTGTCTTTATCAAAAAAAGAAAAAGAAAAAAAAGAAACTGGGATTGAGATAAAGACTGGTGGTGTAGGAGTTACATGTCTTAGAAGTATAAAGACAGGCTACACATTGGAGTGAAAGAATCCAAAATAGGGGAGGGTAATAACAAATCAGGCCAAGACTTTGTAGATTTTGGGAATTCAAGCCTGAAGCTTTCTTGGAGCATGAAAGTAGGAGACATGGGCAAAGATGTGCCCCCCCCACCCACCCACCCACCCACCCACACACACACACACACGTATGTGTCTGGTTTAGTTTGAATGAGAGCTGATTTTTAAGCATTGGGAGCACTGGGGTTTTTCTCAGAGAATTTTAGATAAAATGGAATTGCCATAAATTTCAACGAATTTTAGTTATGGGATGTTAATCTCCTCCTGTGTGACAGACAATTTTTCTCGTTAGAAGTGGGGCACTATACATGAGGTATAGTGTTTATGTGCTTCATATTTTTTTCCCTCTCTCTCTGTCCCCTAAACCTCCTTAGAAAAACACACACACACTCACACACACAAAATTGACTTTGCGAGTGAGGTGGTCATTGACATCTTACTATTCTGATGCTTTTCTACTTTGCTAGCTGCTCAGCCTACGGGATCTTGTATTACAAAGACTCTCTATTAGGGAGCTATCGCTTGCTCCAATTATATTACGACATGTGTCTCACCTTCTATAAAAAAGTAGACAGGTTGAGTTTAAGTTTAAATAGGTGAGAGACACATGTTGTGGGTTGTGATATGATTGGTAGCAAGTGAGAAGTCTTCAATAGGGAGAGAGACTCTGCAGTAGAAGGCATTTTATACTTTGTTGCTTCTTCATAGACATTCCTTTGCTTTAAGGATTTTGTGTATGCAATATTTATCTCACTGTGTAAGAACTATTGTACTTCTTGTTTCTGAAGTAGCAGTGACCTCCATTGATTGACAGGTAGCTGAAAGGGCTTTGTTTCTTTGGAACAACGATCACATAGAAAGCCTAATCAAACAAAATCGCCATGTCATTCTACCGATCATCATGCCTGCTTTGGAGAAAAACTCAAGAAACCACTGGAATCAAGCAGTACTGAGCTTAACTCTCAACGTTCGTAAAATCTTCACAGATGCTGATCCAGTACTCTTTGAAGAATGCTTGAACAAGTTTCATTGGGATGAATCACGAGAAGAAGAGGTAAAGAAGAAACGTGAAGCAACATGGAAACGGTTAGAGGAGATTGCTGCAATTAAAGGAACTAGTAATGAACCTGTGCTTGTTTCTCATAGGATTAATCACATGCCTTCTGGCTAGAAGACGACGCACTTCTTTGCTGCTTCTTAAATCACTGAATATTATCACACCTTATAATCGCCGGATATTTCTTTTGGTGTACACCAACCAATCTGCATCCACCAACCGCTTTTATTTATGATTTAGATGCAGTTCTGTATATATGGAATTGGAGAAGCTTTATGGTACAATCGTTGTAAGAAAACCGTATCAAGTGATATGTATCATATCCTTTTATTTATACTCCTTTCTCTATACGCATAGTAGAAATGAAAGGATATGATGAATGTCGTTTGGTATGATCTTTTACAACGGCTGTATTATAAAATTTGTGATGGAATTGCGGGGATAAAGTGAATGCAGGTTTATTATGTTCAGGGCTTTTGTTTTGGAGGAAATGTTGCTAGCACAAAATAGTTGTCATTTGGTTGCCAACTTTTAGATTTGTTTATTACATTGAAATGGACTTCATTTTTCAGGTTTCTGTTTTGAAGTTTTTGAATCTGGTTTTAAATTTGCAGGATTTGTATCGAAATTCATGATGTATGTGTTGTAAGAGAAACACTAATATCATTATCAGAAATCAAAAGTGTTCTTTGATATACTATATATGTTGTGGGTGTAGCTTTCTGAAGGCGCTTTAACATACACCCGCTGACCCGCAAGAAACAGGTTATCGTCTTGTCAACTGTTTTATTGTGTTATAACTGGTTAACGTGAGCCGTGCAAGGCAAGACGGACCCAACATAAATCGTTACAAGCGATAATATAAAAGAATAGATCCCAACGTGAAATAAATTGCGTAAGTTTTTAAACCGTAATAAATTCAAGACACGAAGACAAAAAAGAAAGAAGAGAAATATATCACATTTTCTCCAAGAGAAATTCTTTCTTGGAGACGCAAGATTGTGAATCACCTCTTCCAAATTTCTATCAGTAGTTATAATCTATAAAATAAACTACAATATGATGTATCGGAGAACAATGTCATAAAGTCGATCACTTTAGCTTCGAATTTAAGCAATGAAACATTATAGAAAAACAGTAAGCGGACCATAACTACATGGTAAAATCTCTTGGGACGCTTAAACTTCCAGATCATTAATACGCCAAAAAAATGTTTCACTCATTTTCTATCGACATTTTCTATCTTATCATTAATGAACACGTCATTGATCTCGTGTTCATTCATTTGGTAGAAAAAAACATGTGTCAAACAGGCTGAAGAATATAAAAAGTGATTTGGTATTCCAACGTTAGTGACGTTCGTACTGCAAATGGCCGTCGGTTCGACCGTCGTTATGTTGTTCAAAATAATAAAAATATTTAATGTGGTGTCCACACGGTTTTATTCAATTGTTGTGTCGAAATCAAAAATTTTCGGTTGATTAAAATTTAAAACTGAATCCGCAACGTCAGTTGGAGGTACTAAAAATGAACCGTATCGAAATATACACTTTATTGTGCATAATATTCAATTGTTGTGTTGAAATCGAATCGAGAAATTGAAAATTTTCGGTTGATTGAATTTTAAAGCCTCATTCGGTTTATATATAACGATAACCGAAATTCCGGTTTCTACCGAATAAAAAAGAAAAATTTTGGGTGCCATGTGTCAGCCCGAGAGGCTGCCACGTGGCCTCTTGTGGGCAAAGTGCCTTAGCACTTAATAGATAAGACTAGGGTAATGAATCCGTGCAAGGCACGGATGCCCATTGATCTATTGTATCTAAAAAATTAGAAGATGTTTAGTATTGAAGAGTTAAGTATCTAATAATACAGATCAATGGGGGAGTATAATATAATAACAAGGGGGAGTATAATATAATAACATTAACAATAATAATGATATGGTACGATCTATGATAGAAACACAAATAAGCATACAAATAACATAACCAGCCGTTAATATTACAAAGACCTTTGAGTGCTTTAGAAAAGTTTTTACAAAATACAAACCAAAACATGTACTTTCTAGAAGCACAAGATGCCAAATAGTTACATCTGACAGTTGTTGGGTGAGAAGCAAAAGGCGGGAACAACTAACTTGTGCAAGGGATGTAGTTTTCATATTATAATGGCATTAGCTTTTCTGTACTAAAAAGTTAATGGCTATAATATGAAAGTAACCTTTTTCTGATATTAAAGCACAAGAGTTTATAGCACATTTATTTATTATTACCAAAGGTTCATATGGCTGGATCACTAATGCTGCGTAGATCATATGTTCTCAATCTCCTTCCCTTTAACTTTCTTACCTGGACTTTGCTGAATTTTAGAACCAGCAGAATGAGTTTTTTCAACAGCAGTTGGCAGTAGAGAAGGTGCTAGGTTGACTGTGTCAAGTTTAGCAGCAGGGATATCAGTGAATAAAAGACTTCTTTTAGGACTGGAAGAGCCTGGAAAAGATCCCTGTTCGATTCCAGTTGCATCTGCAATATTTTCAATGACCAACTTTGTTTTTGGGCTAAAAAACTGCTTCTCTTTTTCACCAATCTGAGGGGCAAGCAGTGATGGGTCCATACCATCAGAAGAAGAACTACCTTTAGTATTCTGAGGGGTCCTTGATTCTGCAATTTCCTGTTCAGTGTACAATTTCATGATAAGGTGGCTTCTTTCCATCTTGCCTCGGAATTTTTTCTCATGATGCTTCACAAAGCATATAACAGGCTTCCTGTTGATTCTTCTTTCTATTTCATCGTTCAATGGAGCATTCTACCCATGCAAAATAAGAGCAAACATATTTATGGTTTATGTTTTAGTTAAAAAAACAAGGACGTAAAACAAACATGATGAATCTTCTATTTTTTTAAACACGTGTATGATGAATCATTGTCCAAACTATCGCCCCACAACCGCAATGTCATAATTGTTTTCCTGTGTTTGAAGGAAAAACGATTAGTATGCATCATACGAAGAATGCAAAAGTACTGATCGCAGAATGAAATATTGAAGAAAGAATGAGCAAAGGTATTGATCACAAAATGCATTTTTGAAGAAACATGCATCATATGCAGAATTAGGTTTAATTCACACTTACTCTTTGTTGATTACTATGTAATCACAAATAGAGTTGTTCGTATCATCAGGGACGAAGCATGAAGCGACAACCAGAACCCTAATTGCTGTGAAAAAAAGGAAAAGTATATTAAATAATGATCAGACCTTAAGCAAGAATTAAAGTCCACCATCATAATAAGCAAGAAAGCAGTTTACAAGCAGCATAGAAGACACATCAGACAAAGTGACTTCATCAATCCTAATATTACACAGCTGGTAGGGAAATAACTGGGAATGCACATATGGTATCTGTGAAGAACACAACTTTAAAAGCCTACAGATTATGAGTATCAATCTACATATGTTGTACCTTGAATACCAATATATGCATATCTTTATCCTTAATTCTTAAAGGACCATTTTAGATAGTCAAATGCATGGAAATTGACATGAAGAAGAGAAGACCAAGGCTGAAAAGTTTAGTGCCATACGCAAAGTTTGGAAGAACAAAGGGTAAAACTTCATATAGGGAAAGAATAAATCCAACTATCATGTTGCTCATAAGGAGTGAATATGTTGTTTGAACAGTCATACAGTAACTAAATCCTTTTAGAAGTTGATATCATTGAATAAAAAAAAACATTCATAAGCTAGATTTCAATCAAATTTGAAGTATTAATCAAATTATAAAATAATAAAAGCATTGTGTAATAGTACCTAATGTTACTTCTTATTCAATAATAACCTAAAAGAAAGTGCTATTAAATTAAAGCGTAGGTTGTAGCCATCAATGAGTGGAAACCTCTGCATAATTTACGGACTGTCTTTTAACAACCAGATAGAGAGGATCTCACAGGATATATAATTGCAGAAATCAAAGATCATGAGCAAATAGTAATACAAATACCTACAAATTTCACTAATTTTCCATACAATGGAACCACTATCTCCCATAGTAATTACTCAATTAAACACCTTTAAATGAACAACAAAACTAAAACTTTCACATAAGTAATTAGCATACTTAGAAGTTATATTTCAATCACAATTTCAGTAAATGTCAAAGTATAACACTGCATAAACGAAAATAAATAGAAGCATAGTGTAATGGTCGCACAATTCAATAAATCAAAATCTCTAAAGGGAAAGGGAAAAAGTCTGAATTGCTGAAGAGCAACGTAAAGGGAAAAAGTCGCAGAGCTTTTCACATACCAAGAGAAGTCTCTGGAGTCTCAAGGTCAGCATATTTGTACATGTCCTCGAACTTTACAAAGTCTAATGTACATGGCAAGCTAGCAGGAATAGATTCATTATAGGGATCCACCGGAGTCCTACCATGTAAAGTCAAGCTGTAGGCGTATTCACCCAGCTGATATTCTGGATCTGCATCTTTAAGACCAGCATTGGACACAAGATACTTTTTATATGGTTGTAGTATCCGAGAGAAATTTGCAATCTTCTTGTCGTAGGTTATTGCAGCTACCAGTGTTCCCTACAATGACAGGAAAGCAACAAATATGATAAAGATGTAGACAGTAAATATTATCCTTGCAATGCAGACAATAAAATGTTTTCCTAGTTTTGTTGTTTGCAGGGGTAGGAATAAAATGTTTGAATAAATATTTCAAAATTATGATGCAAGTGGCCTAATTATTTGACATGTATTAGATACTATAACAGATTTGTACATTCTGATGTATAAGCATTGTAGATTTTTTTCATAGGCTTGTTTATGCAGGGATAAAAATGAAATCCATGAACACATATTTCAAAAATATAAGTTAAGCCACGTAACAATTTTATACGTATTGAATTCCATAAAACATGTATAAATTATGATACTGAGTCAGTGTAAACATTTTTGAACAACCCTCACCTACAACAAACCAAATAAGTAGACAAAAAGCTCATGCATTACAGCTATCTCTTAAATACAACGAACATGTATGAGCACAGATGGATAAAAAGTCCTAACATGTATGCCTCAGATAAAAAGTCCTAAATAAAGTCAGGGCGGTTCTGGGCTTCTTCGCCTTTCTGTGTGCAATCTGTTTGACAATTCATATTCGGAGTCATGAAAGTAAAATTGTAAGTTGTTGTTTTTGTCACCTGTGCCTATAAGATCATCCATAAAATGGTAAACTTGACCTTGGACACGAAAAGTGTAGATCCCTTTATTACGACATGCTAGCTGTTTATCATATTTCGCACCCAATGATGTAAATGCTAAATGGTTATTATATGATCTAATTGACGCTCTAAAATTAATGGATTCTTGTGTTTTTTCAGTAAGCAAGGCTACAAGGACTGAGGGTAATTTGGTGCTAGATAAAGCAACATCACCGGATGAACAGCAGAAATTTTCGGTTTCATGCAATATTTTCTTAGCTAGACAATGTTTGCACACAGGCACTATCCTAAGTTTATCTGAGGCATCAACAACCACATCAAGAAGATCTCTACCTACCCTACGAGTTGTAGGTTTATTTTTTTTAGTAAAAGCCTTGACTTTTAATGTGGAATTACCACTGGAAGTGGAACACGCAAGGTTGGAAGACACACCACCAACATAGGATGTAGGTCTAATACTGTGGGGGTAAAGGCCGTGGCTCACTACAGGATGTGTTTCAAACATACATGGGTGTAGTAAAGTATTTCCGGAGTTTTTTTGTTGCGAAGAACCTAACAATGGCTGGGATAGTTTTTCATTAGCTGAACATGGCATATTTATTGGTTGTTCAACACAATTAGCTACAGGCTTTTTGGTTACCCTGCTTCTATTATTTTTCTTTTCATTCCATCTGATAATTGCTAAATGTCTATATACTCTTTTATCATGCTGGAAGTTACTCTTTGTGGGGATGGTATTATTTTTGTGTTTTTTCTTGGCTTTCCAACGTGATATAGCAAGAGCTCTATATGCTTTGGTCTCTATATTACTGCAGGATTTACTTGAAAGAATACGATAATTTGATTTTAGCTGGACCACAGCTAATGCACTACTCTTGTTTTTAGGCATTTATTTTTCCTCTTTATGTTATGTAATAACTAAGTAGAACACAACACCTAGGTTAGATACATTAACCCTTAAAGACAAAAACAATACGTAAACACTAACTTGTTCAGCCAAACGAACTAATTTAAGTGTCTAATTGATAATAACAATAGGCAAACACAAGCTGGCAGGAATTTTGCACAATATTACAAGCAAGGCTAGAAAAGGTACGTAGTGAAAAATTGTTCGAATAAACATACCTGAGCAGCAGCCATCACAGAAACAAGCAACAATACAATATCTTTTTTCAATCCTTATTTGACCTTCAATCCTATTAGAACAATGAAGTGGGGGAAAAAAACCTTGGTGTTAAAAAGGCCCAACCAACATGATGGAATATAGGCAAAAAACAAGGAGGACGTATAATTGTAGCACACACGAATAAATATATAAGTACAAACATAACAAGCAGGCATACATTGTAATATTTAAAACACTATAGTAAAGCCAAGAGATTGCATAGAGCACACACCGCACACCCGAAATCGATATATAAATATACAAGCAAGATAGGTCTGTATTGATCATTATAAACCATTTTCTGGAGAAAAAATGATAAAGGTTGAATACATATTTATTGGTTACACATGACTTATCTCCAAGAACCATCATTATCATCACCTAAAGCCCTTAAACACTAACTGAAAAAACATAAAATACAGACATGAGCACTATCCTAATACACTGCAAAATCTACATTCCATCCAAATATGATATGATGAAGCAATACTACATTCATTTAATCTGCAACTTGGTGAAAGCACATTAAAAAAAACCATGGAACAAGAAGAATATAAAAAAAAAAAGAAAAACTCTTCCATCAAAGTGCAAAACAGATTCCTTCCACTCGTCCCATATTCCCAATCTCCACCCTACCCCCAATTTCCTAGAAGGTAAATGCCTTAAAAAAAAAAACTGAGCAACAACAAAGCAGCAACTACTTGAAAATGTGAAGGGCTGAGTAATTTTAGTCTTCAAAGCATGAGAAAATAAAAACAAATGGAAATATCTTTCATCAAATGCACAACATCAGCCGACAAAATTAATGCTTGGAAAAAGAAAATCTTGTAGACAAATTATTGTATAAGACACATATCCCAAAACAACAATCCTGAGTTCTTATATGATATCAAGGCTTGCTAGGAACAGTAGAAGCATTTAATGATGAGGATTTATACACACTACATAAACAGGTAAGGCATCCCTATTTCTAGAGACCTAAGGACCATCTTCAATCAGTACAAAATTTACCTTTCATTCAAATATGATAGTATGAGGCAACACTACACATGTATATAACCCAAATGGCTACAGTTTTTTAGAGCAAATATAGCCTCAATCTTAATGGCTGTTTAAAAGTAGCCTTTGGAGGAAAAAAATTATATGAGTTGATTCTCTACATGAACCAATATAAAAAAAAGAGGTCAGTATGTGGTGTTTTTCCCTTTTCTAAGGGTTGTATGGTGTAGTTTTAAGCAGAACAATAAAGAGCTAAAAACACAGTAACTCAATCAGCACCTACTTCAGATCGTTTATAAGGCAAACACCGAAACATACATTAATGAAACAAATAAATGGAGTGAATTTTGGGGGGTTGAGGAAAAGAACTGAGAAGCACCGTAACATGCAGTGAATTTATGAGAACGCTAAGAAGATCTAAGGGGTATTTAAAGCCAATAAGGGCTGGTAAACAAGTGTAAACACATTGTTTTGGGAGATTGTTGGAGTACTTGGAGCAGATTAGCAAACAACAACAGTTATCACTACCTATACATACAGATTATCTCCATGAACCCTTAAAAAATGTTTTCCCGTGTTTATTGCAGGTTAAAGAAGAACATTAAAGAAGTATAGACAAAGTAACTTAAACCATGAAAATCTTAAGATCATTTATAAGGGATTCACCTCAGCATGCATTTAACTAAGAAACAAAACATAAATGCAGTAAATTTTGGTAGCTAGAGGGAAAAATGGGGAAAAACCTGAATTTGAAGTGGAATGAATTTGTGAAAACCTTTCAACAATTGAGAGGTATTTAAAGCGATTAAGGACGGTCGAAACAGGGGAAAAACTATTCATTATACAGTGGACAATAGAGTGGTTAATTTAGTGTAATACCTGCTAGGCTAGGTTGGAAGCACAGGACGACTTTTTTCCCCTCTTACACCATAAAAATGGAACATGCACCTGCCTGTGGCCAGTAAATCTGGGGTACCACCGGCTATTATTCTTCTTTGGTTGGTAATTGTCATCATTTGTAGTAGGCTTAAACAGTGGCTATGGGAAGAATTTTTCCCCCAAATCTGACAATCTATGGCCAAATAGAAGAAATCTTACCCACTCTAAATACCTTGACCAAAGAAATATCTGTAAAATCGGGGTTTTTTTTTTGGCTGGAAGCGAAAAAAAGATTCAGCAAACCCTCCACCTCCTACCGTTATTCAGAAGAAGCTGCAAAAGTGGCTTGATTTTTTTTGTGTAATAATAATGGACAAAAAAAATGAATTAATGGGTTTTCTTTTTTCCCTGGTGTAAACGCGAGCTGGAAGCACAGGTGTCACCCAAAAAGCTGAAGAAATACACCAACGTGTCCTCATCCCATGTATTTCCCCCTCCCTTTTAATATTTTGGTGCAATAATAATGGACCCAAAAAAAGAGTTAATGGGTTTTGTTTTTTTCCTTGTGTAAACGAGAATTGCAAGCACAGGTGTCACCTTAAAAACTGAACAAATACAGCTACGTGGCCGCTCCCCATGTATGTTCCCTTCCCCTTTAATATATATCTCTCTATCTTATAGAAAGGAAGGGTTTTAAACCCCTTCCTTCCACGTGGTGAACCAAAATGCCAAAAATAGCTGCCAAAATTCTTCCTAAGTGTTGCTTTCTCTTTTTCATCATTGTATGAGATACTGTCCAAGTTGTTTTTTACAGTACATTCTAGCCCAGGCCTTTCTTCTATGTTGGGCTCGGTCTGTTTGGATAAAAAAAAAGCCCACCAGTCTGCCTTGATGCTGTGCAAAAAAAGGGTCACCGTATCCTTTCTTTTAATTCATTCGGTTTCCAGAGCTCCCTGCTCAACTGCCGTACATCGCCCACCGGCGATGCCGGTTTCTGCATTTTTGTCAAACACTGAGGTGGTGGAGTGGGTTGGTTTGACAGAGGGAAGGTAGCGAGATGACATTTTCACATGCACGTGGGTACGGAGGAGGATGGAGCTTGCTTATATTCAATGGAGTTGGCAGATTTGGTTGGTGAGTTTACTGTGTTGCTTCAGAGTTGATGATTATGGCCTATGGGTCTACGTTATTTGCTCTCCATAAGAGTATTACCTTCGGTCTTATTTGGTTTTCCAACTGCTACTGCAATTTCTCGCATCCGGACATTAACTTCTCAAGGTGAGTGCCTGTGTGCAAAAAAACCGGTGTGCGCTTTTGGCTTTCCCTCTTTATTGTGCTATAAATGATCCATGGTTGTCTTGTACGGTTAGCTGTGTGTATATAGCTCTTTTGTTGTCCTTCGTCTTCAAAATTGTGCAGTGTAGCAACTTGAACATAGGGGAAAAATCTGGCTCACCATGATCAATTCTGGGCATATGTCTAGGTTTAAGCCTCTTCAATGAATTCTGGCCATATATCTGGTTATTACATATGTTTGCAGTGGACATATATGCTCCGGTTTTAATTGATTGTGGTGGGCATATGTGCCAGTTGAATTGAAAACTGGAAAATTAAAGCTATTTGTTTCTGTGTTTTAGTTCATAGATTGCTGTGTGAAAGAGGCTGCTGATGAACAAAGAATGTAGGTATATGTTTTTAATGATGAACAAAAAACACTTAGCTTGCTATCAAATGCCTGCACTACTGTCATTTTTAAATTCTGAACATACTTACCTTGGGTTCAAGCCTTGCTTCTTAGCCTGTGGGAACAAAAGGAACACCATGGTTATACAGTCTTTTTTACTCTCAAATGACTGCCATGTTGTCATGCTTTTAATAATGAACACACTTGTAATTGGTTGAACCAAGTAGCTGCAATCACATATTTGTTTTCTGTGATATAAAACTTTTTGTTTGCTGTTGTAATGCTTGTTTTGTTTAGCCTGGAAAATTAAAAATGCTTGATACTGTATTTTAGTTCAGAGGTTTACTGTATGAAAGAGGGTACTCCTGAAGCAAGAATGTAAATATATGTTTTTAGTAATGAACAAACAAGATAAAGGTTTGCTCTCAGAGTTCTACAGTGTTGCCATGCTTTTAATAATGAACATAGTTTCTTTGATTTTAGGCCTTGCAAGAGTTTTAGTTACAGTGGCTGTTGAGAAATATGCTACTTGTGTGGTTCAGTTCAGATGTTTATTGTATGAAAGACAGTAGTGATGAATAAAGAACGTAGGTATATGTCTTAAATAATGAACAAACAAACAGTTTGTTTGCTATCAAGGGCCTGCAATGCTGTCGTTTTTTAATTATGAACATGCTTGCCTTGGGTTCAAGCCTTGCAAGATTTCTGGTTAGACTCAGTGTTGGGAAAAAGCTACCAATAGTTGGTTTATTGTTGCTGTGACATTTGTTCATTCTGAAAATAGGTTTGGTTTACCGAACTTCTAACCTGGCTTTACTTTTGCGTGTGTTCTGTTTGCAGGTTCTACAAACAACAGTCCTGGAAGCTGGTTTCCTTCATAGCCTTTGGGTATGTGCTTTCTTTACATGTAGTTTAAACCTTCTTCTTTACTGCTGTATGTAGAAGCATTACTGGTGTATGCTCTCTGTCCATTATAATGTATTGGCACTCTCCTAGGTGTTAGTTTGTGATTAATGGCCAGAAAACAAACCATGTTCCATCTGCTTCTTAGCCTGTCAAAAAAAAATAAACATGATGATTATAAAGTATGTTTTACTCTCAAATGACTCCCATGTGGCCATGCTTTTAATAATGAACACACTTGTATTTGGTTGAAGCAAATGGCTGTAAGCACATGTTTGTTTCCTCTGATATAAAACTTCTTATTTGCTGCTGTAATAGCTGTTTTGTTTAGAGCTTTGGGAATTAAAACATCCAATTTCCTAGGTATTAGATACAAACATGCAGCATTGCCTCTTGTAGGCGTTAGATTGTGGTGAATGCTGGGAAAAGAAATCAGGGTTCCTATGCGTTTTAGTGTGTAAGGAAAAAAAACCATTGTAGTAATCAAGCCTTGTTTTACAGTGACATGCGTAGTAAAGGAATTGCAAAGCCTAGGCCAGGATACTTCCCTCGAGAACATGTTGATACCGTTCTAGATCATCAGCAGGCCCCAGAACATGCCTTTGGCAGTCCAAAAAAAAAGGAAATTCCTTCATGTGTCCGGCATGCCTACGGCTGATTCGCTTGAGCCTTCAAGCTTTCCAACACAAATTATTGACAAACATGCCTATAGACAGGCGGCCATTTTACGGTGGAAGGAAAAGACCTATAGAACTAAAAAAAAACAGAACATTTATTCCATCCTTGCCAATAAAAAAGGGTAGGCATTTGGTAAATCCAAATGCTACCTGCATGGTTAAAGCCAGCCAAACCAAAAAAACCTGTAATGCGGCACCCAAGACAGCTAAACATAGGGCACCTGACATACCTTGTTCTGATGAACATGTTGTGTTAGACCGCAGTAACATGAGTGTTGAACATGTTGTTCAACATAATGTCTCCGGCCCAAATAAAACGGGGTTTATGGCGTGCAACATGTTCATGTCCTTGCTTTTTTCTTGTCCGAATGCCAGCTGAAGTATATATTATAGCCTTGGTATTTATGTTATTTCTATCCCTAACAATACATGTAAAATTTTGAAATATCTGTGTTGAAGGTTTCAAACGATGCAGTTATTTCGCCTTGTTTCTGTGCCTAAAAATCAGTTTCTGAAATTAATTTCAAAGGTCAAATGGTTTTCAGGTCTTCAGCTACGCAATATGTTGAAGTGGCCTAGGCCTCTTCCATTGGAGGATGAAAGAGTCCGGCTATTGCATGAGGTACTATTTTGACTTTATGTTATGGTTATAGAAATAACTTTCCATGGACCATATGCCCTCTTACTATTTTTTAGTCTAACATAGTTATTCATTATCTCCATTTTCAACTTGTGCATTAGTTCAGCTTGGAACTTCAGAGAAGCTTTGAGGGAAAGGCATCAAAACTTGTGGAATCTTGTGGAAAGTCAGCTGTGAAGCTTGTGGAACTTATTGCTAGCCATTTTCCAGGTATCAATGTCTTCTCTTATATTTAGCTATCCTTATTCCTCAGTTTGTTTTGACATTCCCGATGAGGAGAATGTTGTATATAAGCATTTGTGTTCTAGATTTGATGAAGTATGTGATATGATCAATGGTTTTTATTAGGCGTTCGTGATCACACCGTGTACAAAGGCCACCAGGTGTTCCTATATAAAAGAGCTCAGATATTTACTGCGGATGTATAAGGTGCTTTTAAAGGTCATGGGTATGGTGAATTTAACGATGCTAGCTCAATAACTATATTCGCCGACTACATCATTCCAGCAGTTTTACAACAGCTTGCAATAAATTACTGGTAAATTGTTTTCATGTCTCTCTCCTTCTGCAATAAATTATCTGTGTTGTTGGGTATGCATTCAGTATGTATATAACTCTTGTGTTGTCGTATGGGTTGAAACTTTGGCTGTTCTTCTGGGTGTCAGTCCACCTTCGGTGCTGTCTTTTTCGACTATAGCTTCGGTTTTTTTTTTTGTTGCAGATTAAAAGGTTATTATGTTATGAAATTGTTACCTTTAAACATGCACTGGGTTTATTTGGAGAAAATACATATGAACAAGATATGTTATATTAGTTGTGGTTACTCTGTTTTGCAGCGACTTTCAATGTTGTACATGTATATTATTTGTGTCGCTCTCCTTCCGTTACTTAAATGGTTCAGATCGTTTATTTGACAAGAATCAAGATCCGTCAAAACCATTGGGAAAAAGGTTGTTGGGAAACGAAAGGTTGAGCAATGCTCCAAGATAAAATCTCGAAATAAAGCCTTTTTAATATCATTGTATCCAAAAACAAATTCGGATGTTAAGTGTCACAGCTCTGTTCTTACAACACTCACTCTTTGGTGCAGGATTCACATTCTGGACTCTGGGATAAACAATGAAGATGTGCGAACATAGTATAAGGTGGATTTACATCTGTTTGTTTGTAAGCAACTTTTAAGCTTTACTAAACTAAGACCATGTATGTATGTGTTGTATTCTAAAATCTGTGTGAAAAATGGAACAATACTGTGGTTAAGTCATATCCAAAATGTATTACCCAAACCAAGTTTTATGTCTTATATTTTAATGCTTACTTTCAAACAATGTTTCTATACCGAGGGCCTTGCGGTGCAAGGCCCAAATCCCACTAGTAGGTAGATATAAGATATAATCGATGCTGGTGAAAATTTCTGAAATCTTGACCTGTCCTGATTCCCAACCATCTTCCATCCCGAACTTTTCTTGATCCATCCATTTTTCGACCGAATGTTTCAGGAATTCTCTCATCTCGATTGCAATCGGGAAATATTCGGACACAAAATGTATACCTAACAGGAAACCTGAGTTGTCCTGAATTAAAATTATAAATAATAATATTTTAATTATATATTTAATGTATCGTTATTATCATCATCTTTCTTTCTTTTCTTTTTTTCCTTTTTTTTTTAATCATCATCTTTCTTCAATTCGACAACTTCACAACAATATTTACCACGTATACAAATTTATTTTCCAACTTTGAATTAGTTGTTATCATCATCATCATCATCAATAGCTGTAAGTACATTAGAAGAGGCGGCGAAGTGCCCCAAACTTATAGACCAACTAAACTTAGAGGTGAGCCGGCACATTGCCTTCATGCTTAACAAAAGAGAAACTAGCAGATGAAAACACGGGGAGGTGTTTCCTGGAATGATCAACGATCAACCATATAGGAGAATAATCCGTTCTGAATTTAATAATTTTTGGTGGGATAGTAGCGAATCCCCTTAAAAAAAACGACGTTGAAAAGCCCCAAGTTGATGGCTTGGATTACGGTGTGGTACATACCCAAAATTTCGCCTATGCTCACATCAAATTTCTCATCTAACTTCAAAGAATAACTGTGGAGAATTTCACCATGGTTATTGCGGACCAATCACCCTATTGCAACGCCATCATCATTGGTTGCAAAATCAACATTGAATAAGTTGTTATTGTCTCTCTCTCTGTCTCTTTATCAATTGATATCATTGAGCTTTATTTTCGCATGCACAATACTAAATCATGTCAAGCAGGAGCCCATCCTTAGCAACGTGCCGTGCCCCGGTTGTCATCTTTGTCTTTGTGTGTGCATGATCGAAGGTGGGACCTTTCTCGTGAATTGCCTTCTTCGAGGCATGATCGGCGGGATTTCCTCTTCAATGTATAAGACCAAAGACGGTTTCAGTACACGGATTTGAGGGCATTTAGCTAGCCTATATCTCCATCTCCGCTCTTCTTGCTCCACCAATAAGCTCCCGTAGCAATAGTAGCCTCTGTGTTAGCATCTTAGGAAGCCGTGATATGATAAGCATAAGCATCTCCGTCCATGTGAGGCCGGCGATATGGATGAAATGTATACCCGTCCGTGGTAGGAATCGAGCCAAGCGCTACTTTCAGGCTCTACTAATGAATTATGAATTCCCGCCGTTAGTCATCGCTCTGTGAAGAGTGGGCGAATAAACATCCGGCAAAGGCACAACTAAGCGCACGGGTTTAGTTGATTTCAACATTCAACACGGGTTTTAGGCCCTTACTTTATAATCAACACGCGTGTAACCGTACGGTGTTTATGTAAATTTTTGTTAAAGAAAGTTGATTGAATAACTAATGGATTTCTTCTCTCTATCCGACAAGATCCTAAACATTCGGGGTATTTCAATTGTCGAATCATAACACTTAGTATTTCGATTGTCGTGTCCGGACATTTTTCGGATACGAGGTCGGGTAAGAAAACAAATTCCCAAATTCTATCGGGACGAGAACATATAGGAGGATTACATTACAGGTCCGGTCCCGATTCCAGCTCCAGTTACAATCCATCGTCTCTTTCATGAATCATTGTTTAATTTATATACCGTTGCATTCGTCGTTGCTATTTATCATGTTTAACCACTATCCAATGATCTTCTACAACAACAAAAAAAAAAAAAAAAAAAAAAAAAAAAACCCACTATCCAATGATATCTTATTACCAAGTCCGAAGAATATAGTTTCTTGCAATTTTTTTAATAAAAAATAAATAAATAAACCTTGAGGTTTTTTAATGGTATCGTGTTTTTATTTTCGACAACATGTTTATTTCCGATACTCTTTAACTTACTTTCGGCATCACTATTATTTTTTATGAAAATAATCTCATTGCCACAGTGACATTATAGTTATATACCTGTCACTGATTAGCAACATCAATGACACTGTTGTTACTTTCACAAAGTAATGTCAGTGACACCAATGTTCATAGTGTGCTGCAGGAAGTGCAGAAAAAATTAAAATGTATGATGAAGTAATTTTGTGGTGTCACCAGATCGCCCCCTAAACTTAATTATCACCAGGGGCGGGTGTATATATTCTCAATTTGGGTATGCGGAACCCGCTATAAATAAATAAAAACTCCACATCTTGCCTAAAAGCAATTAATGGCCACTGAATAAAATTTCAAAATCCATCACTGCTTACGACTATCACTAAATCCGATTTTGTACACACATGAATGATGCATACATGTATGTGCATGCATGCCTTTTAATACATAGTATATATATACCAGCTGGCCCAACTTTTCATAGGCCCTTTGACAGGGTGTATTATAGAACGCTTGCGTCACCGTATTTATGTTTCTAAATATCATATTTTTCCCATTAAAAAGGGGACATAATCTCTGTATTATTAGTTAATGGCAAAGGGTTTACTTAGAAAAGTCGAAGTTAATTAACACAGCGCCACGCAAGATTAGACGTGTGTGCTGACCCCTCCAGTGCGACTCATTGTTAAGAATATAAACTTCATGAACATTTTTTGACTATTAGTTGAGAAATTGTCGTCTTGGATTTTTCAACCTTCTCTGCTTATGCGGATGATGTCACCATAATTTTTACCTTTTTTTTTTCCCTTTCAAGATTCATGCATGTGATGATGTGTATCACATCACCTTATGATGTCTTCTACAAACCACCATAAAAAAAAACTGACGAAATCAACAGTGGATTTTGATATCAGATTTCGAAATCCATTATATATATATATATTGTTTCCATAAAATGATGTTTCATTGCGATCATAGATTATTACATATGGTTTATCATGTGATCATAATATTTAGTGCTTAAGAGTATATGCCCCAGAACGCGTGGAATGTGACCAACTTATTCAGGCCGTTGATGTTATACAATTTAGTGGCAACGCTTATATGTGATATGATCACGTTGATCTTCTAGTAATATGGTATCGAGAGAATCTGATTAAATAACATGCTAACCATTTATGGATTTAAATTTTAATCATGATATGTTTATAAACTCATGCATATTTAAGGGTAATGTTTGATGTGACGTTAAAATTAGCTCTGTGAAAGCTTTCCTAATCACGTCCATGTTGGCATCATTCAGAGATTGGTAGCCGATAATGTAAGCCACAAAGATGAAGTACATTCCTTCATGTGGCCATGGGAAGCAGAGATAAAGACAATTCTCTCATTTGTTAATTCTGGAATTGATTGATTGGCAGAAATTATGATATCGATCACTAGCGAATTAATAGTAATCGAGGATAATACTTTATGAAGAGGTCATACGGATAATGCCTTACTTCGTAAACGAATCGCTTATACACGGTTATCTATAGGATACTTGTAACTATATGCACAGTAAATGAAGGCATTCTATATCTGGAAGAGTGCAGTCAGGGGCGGCGTTACTCTTTACCTGTTGGCAGAAAAAAAATTACCACTAAAAATTATTTTCTGACACCCTAAAATTTCTAATAATTTATACTTGACCCTTTGAATATTAATCCTAAAAAATATATAAGGGTGTTGCTTTCGATTTTTGACCCGTATCGCGGAATTTTCGCAGCCGTCCCTAAATGCAGTCTCAAATTTATGGTGATATAATATCAAGATTAATAGTGTAGCTAATACAATTGAAGATTTTGGTTGGTTACTTGAATTATTAGATCCATAGTCTTCGGTTTCACTTTCAGTATACGTGTTGAAATCAATTCTTGATAATACTGATTAGATGGCAAAAATGTTTTTCTATCTAATGGATTTAGCAAATGGTTATTTATGTAATAAATAAAATAATGAAAAAAGTTTTTCCATATGCTACTCCAAATCTAATAACAATTTTTTTGTTTTGTGGAAAATCTAATAACTATTAAAAGAATTCTTATACTTTTCACTAGTGTCATTAATATGAGCTTGCTCGCGAAGTAACAAATTGAGCAGGTGAATACTCAAGATTGATTCGGTTAGTGTTCAGTCAAATTGTTTGATCTCAAATCATATCAAACCGAATACTTCAAACAATTTTTTCAAAAAAAATAATTCAAACAAAAAGTTAAATTAAACATAAGCCGGTCATTCATAAATTGAAATGATTTCAATGAAATCATATAGAAAAGTTGGAATGATTCATGCGCAAGGTGGTCCATAATTGGGGTGGACAATTCTGCGGTAGAGATTCTCTATTAGAACATACCGTCATATGATTACCACATATAAAAAAATAATTTTTTTCTATACATGATAGTCATTCAATGATTTGTTGTGATCAAAAGTCTCTACATCAGATGTAGGGGTGAACATGTTCCGATTAGACCGATTTGTTTATTATAAAACCGAACCATTTTATACGGTTTTCAATTTTTAAAACCGAACTAGAACAATTTTAAGACGTAAACCATTTGTTCGTTCCGGTTAGGTTTGACTTGGTTTCGGTTTTTTACTGTTTTCTTTAACAAGTAAACCTATTGATAAAAAATCACAAATTGTGTAATAACAACAAATGATAATATATGTAATACATTAGTACTATTGTGTCAGTAAATCAATTGAGATGATTTAACTATAGAAATGATAGAGTTACTGCCTCAAATCTACACAATTTCTACTAGGGATGTATACGGTTCGGTTCGGTACGGTTAGTGGCCTTACCGAAACCGAACCGAAATTTTCGGTTAATTGAAATTCGATACCGAAACCGAACCGTTTGTTTCAGGTAACCGAATCGAAATATACGGTTTGGTTCGGTTCGGTTAACCAAAAATTGAAATATAAATAACAATTCTATTCGGTTATAAACGATTTGGTTTTTATTTTAATTTTTAATTCATTTAAAAAATTATTCGGATAACGGTTCGGTTATATGCAAATTTTCATAAACGCTTATAATATTTTGGTTATGAAAACTAGTAATACAAGTTAATTATAGACAATTGGTTACGATTTTCTATTCAATTTCTGTTAACCGTTCGGTTTTTTATTCGGTTCGGTTACGGATAATTTATAGATCCGTAACCGAACCGAAAGTTTCAGTTTCTTTATAATACTAACCGAAACCGAAATGAAGTATTATTAATCAAACCAAATGACCTCGGTTCGGTTCGGTTTGCGGATAATCCGTATCTGTGTACACCCCTAATTTCTACAACCAATATAATCTGGTGGTTGTGATTTTTTCAAGTTTTTATTTTTATTTTTTAAAAGTGAAAAATATGTTGTGAGAGACGACGATGGTGTAAAAATAAGTGTAGATTTGAGGAGAATCTCTCACTCCCGATTTAACAAACGCCGTATTTAACTAACATCGCCCAATGCCATAAATAAGTTCCAAATACCAACCATCCTTCAACCACCATCCAACACTACAAACTCGACACCTACTAATAATGAACCGACGGCTATATTATTGAATAATAACATACATAAATTTCAAAATGCATCAGACAACACTACAAGAAAAATACCGTTTTGCTACACTAGATTTTGTCACACTAAAAAAAATGTGGCTAATATATACTTAGTTAGACTCATTTGCCATGCTATTGTGACTAAAGTAAGTTTATAGCAACACTTTTTTTTGTTTGTGTGGCAAAAGATAGTGTAGTAAGAAAGTGTTTTCCTTGTAGTATTTTGAGGAAGGTTAGAGGAGAAGAAATACATTTGTTTCATAAGTAAGCGATGTATTAAATGGAAGAAAGCTAAATTTCACATACTTCAAATGAAAAAAATACTCCAATTTTTTTTTCACATGTTTCATAAGTATGTGATATAGTTCTGGCCTTCATTTAGTTAGAATATATTCATGAATTTATGTTCTTCAAAACACCATATTAGATTGTGATTATCTCAACAATATTATTGTCCAACATAATCTAATTATAAGCAAATAAAAGACAAATTTATATAAAACCAATGTTTATAAATTCATTTATTCAGATAAGATGCCAAACTTTACAAATAAACACATCAATAAATATCCATGATGAAGTTTATCAACATCATTAAAGAAGTAAGTCATGCAAATCAGCATTCACAATTTTTAAATATTGGTGTTGAGGAATTATAAAGAGAAGAAAGAGTTAGCGGTGTTGAGTTGTGAACTGAAATGTAATCTAGATTTTTCTAAATGATTGAAAATTGAAGACAAGTCTGTGAAACGATCAACAAATACGAATTTTTAGGATATGAAATTAATAAATGAGCATTAATATATTACAAATATAAAGTTTAAATAGGTTGAGTTGGACTAAAAAAACACAATAGATGTAGGTATGTGTGTGTATATATATTAAAACCAAATTGTATTAAACGGTTTGATTTTTAATTATAGAAAAGTTGACCGAAAAACTATCATTTATACCAGTTTTGATTTGGTTCGATTTAGTTTAGTAGGTTGGTTTGGTTGAATTTTTATTCACCCCTAATCAAATGAATTCTAGGAATAAATATATGAGAGTTTTTTTTTTTTTCCCAAACGACGAAAGCATTCAAAATATATACTACTATGTAAAAATAAAATTTCGGAATCTCCATATTTCCTATCAAGCAATCCATTCAAATTTCAATTGAATAACCACCATTGTTGTGAGCTGCATACCATCTCATCTTGTCCCCTTCTTACCCCTCACTTTCTTCCAAAATTTGCAGTGCAATCATACATTAACCCTATTTCCCCAAATCCTTTTCCTAATTGGACATTAAACCGTTCACTGTATTTCTACAATCACTATGTGAAAAAGAATAGGAAAAAATCTTGGATCTACCCCAAAATTGGAAAAAAAAAAAATTAATATTCCTTTCCAAATTCAAGCTATCAGATTGCGGATTCATAGAAATAGGAAGGAAGAGGTGGTGGAGAAATGCCGAACGTCGTCGTGAAATTATACAGCGTTTATTTCAAATTCTTGTTGAAGCACCGGTTGCAGAATCGGTTGCAAAACCCTCAGGCCGATGATGCAACCAGCAGTCCCTCTTCTTCGTCGTTCGGAGTTACATCGCGTCCAGATGAGGATTCTATCGCCGCCGCCAATCCGTCGTTCACCGACGGCGTCGCAACCAAGGATATCCACATCGATACAATGACTTCTTTATCTGTCCGGATCTTCCTTCCTGATACATGCCTCCTCCCTTCTGATTCTGCTTTTAGATCTCAAAACATCAAGTCTAGGGTGTTCCCTGATAGGCAACGTGAATCTGCTTCTACATCTGTGAATAATAATAATAATACCCGTCGGAACAGTTACGGATCTTCTAATAATGGGGTACTTACCCCACGACCTGAGGCTTTACGGAATCAAAATAATCGGAGAAATAGCTACGGGTATGCTAGTATTGATGAAACCGATTTGAAATCGGAGAATGGGGTTTACGGTGGATACAAACCGGCTACCACTAACGGTCGGAAGTTGCCGGTTGTATTGCAGTTCCATGGTGGGGCGTTTGTAACAGGGAGTAATGATTCGGTGGCCAATGATTTGTTTTGCCGTAGAATCGCTAAGCTCTTGGATGTGATTGTATTGGCGGTTGGGTATAGGTTAGCACCGGAAAGCAGGTATCCTGCTGCCTTCGAGGATGGATTAAAGGTGCTGCAATGGCTTTCGAAACAGGCTAACTTGGCTGAGTGCAACAAATCACTGGGTAATGTTAGGGAAGTGGGCCAGATTTGAGAAAGGGAAGTTCAATGGCATATTGCAGACGCATTTGGGGCATCATTGGTGGAGCCCTGGTTGGCTGCGCATGGAGATCCATCACGGTAAGCTTATAGTTGATGCCACTTCCTCCACCTTTTTTGTGTATTTTTTGTATTGGACAAGCATTCAAGGTTTATCAGTTTTAGAATGCTGGGTTAAATCAGTTCTAGAATGCTGGGTTAAATTTGGCAATATTAGACATACTGTGGATTTGGCTTCTGTAGATTGTGTAATTGCTTTGAACGGGCTCATAAATGATATGTAGACTAATCAGTGTAATGCATACCTTTTTTTAGCACATTTAAGCATCGAATTTCTGAATATTGGCGTATCCTTGGTGTATAGTTTACTTTTGTTGAAGATTTGAAGTTCATTTAACCATGAAGAACAGATGGATTTTAAACAATAGACAATTTTCATTTCTCTTTTGGAGGGTGTCAATCTAGGAAAATATGCTCTCTACCGCAGATTTGTCAAGTCTTCTTGCAGCACTTAACACCTTTTACTTTCCATTAATTCTTAATATTATAAACTGCTATGGGCAGTGTCCTTTCGTATGTGTCGACATAGAATTTCTGCCTAAATTGGGTTTGCAGGTTCTGTAATTAGGCATGCTACTTCTGTCTCACTCCTACTGATTTTTATAGTCAGCATCTGTAGTTACAGTTTTCGTAGCATCCCAAACTGTCCACCAGTAGGATCTTGATTATTAACTTGAGGATGCCTTCTTCGCCATTTGCTCTCCCTGTCAGGTTGGAGTATTTGATGGCAGCAACATTAAAGCTTTAGACCTTTGGTTAAGTAATGGGCTCATTTCCTTAGGTGCAAGTAGGCCTTACAATTCCTCTTGTATTCTTAATTTTAGTCATTTTGTTGCAGGGCTATGTATGTGTTGTCTTTTTATTTGTTTTCCCCTCGCTGCCTCTATAGATTAGTTAGAATGTTCATAACATCCCAAACCCATAATGTCCACGTGTAGGAACTAATGATGGTCTGAGGATGCCTTCCTCGCCATTCACTCTCCATAGTCAGGTTTGAGTATGATGGCAGCGACATAAAGCTCTTGACCTATGGCCAATGGGCTTATTTTCATAGGTGCAAGTAGGCCATACTGTTCCTCTTGTTTTATCAAGTTTTAGTCATTTTGTTGCCAGGCTATGTATGCGTTCCTTGTTTATTGGTTTGTTATCCCCTCGCTCCCCCCCGCCACCTCCCCCCCAGTCGCCGCCTTGTCTTTCTCTTTTGTTATGTCTCTTTCTTGCATATCTACTCCTTGGTCAGCCTTTAGCTTGTTTAAGTTCACAAGTAAGTGGCTGATGACTGACCTCAATTTACTATTGCCAGATCTGTGTTACTGCCGAAATTTAGGCTTTGTTTAGACAGTTTCTTCTAGAAATCTGTTCTGCTTTGTGATTTAGGTGTTTGGAAAATTTCACTGTACAGCCTCCTCCCCTCCCCCCCCCCCCTCCTCCAATTCTTATTAGAAATCCTTAGTTGTTATTTGGTTGAGCTGAGAATACATACTTAAGCATGATCCATTTAAATGGGGTGTCTGTCCTCTTTTATTGCCACAGGGTTGCACTGCACTTTCCAGGGCTACCATATCTCTTCCACTGCCCTCCCCAACTGCTTTTCGTCTCATCAAGCTTTTGTCACCACTACTCGTCTCCTGTCATTCTCTCTCATTCCCTTCTCATGCCTATGGCTGATGTTTGATTACTGCATATTTTACAGCCTATGTCTTACTGAACCCTCTGGTGTCCTGACAGTTTATAAGATATCTCTGGTATCATTTCTCATAGGTTTGACATCATGGGAGAGTTATAAAGTTGTGTTTATTCAAATTTGTGCTCATGACAATTTCATGTGCAAATCAAACGGATTTTTAATATATAATAATGAAGAAGATTTCTTGTTTATTCTTCCTACTTGACACTTCTCACTTCCTGAAAGAGAAAGAGCTACTTCTCAAACTCGAAACCTTATGAGCTAAGAATTGGTGCTAATTGGCTTAGCATAAAACTTATTTTGTTTTAACCTTACTCCTGTCACGCAAAATGGTTACCTTCAGAAGTGCTTATTTTGTAGATGTCTGGGTGTTTTTGTTAACATGCTGTCACGCTTGAAGAGCAAGCTACATGTTGCTTCCTCCTCACCTAGCTCTAACACGATCTGTCATTGGAAACAGGTGTGTCCTTCTTGGGGTAAGTTGTGGTGGAAATATCGCCAATTATGTTGCCAAGAAAGCTGTAGAAGCCGGTAAGCTATTGGATCCCGTCAAAGTGGTGGCACAGGTTTTGATGTATCCTTTCTTCATTGGAAGCGTTCCAACGCGTTCTGAAATCAAACTGGCGAATTCCTATTTTTATGATAAAGCTATGTGCACTCTTGCTTGGAAACTGTTTCTCCCAGAAGAGGATTTTAGCTTGATCATCCTGCAGCCAACCCACTAGTCCCGGGTGAGGTGCCCCACCATTGAAGCAGATGCCACCAACTATGACTATAGTTGCAGAGCATGACTTGATGAGAGATAGGGCTATTCGATACACAGAAGAGCTACGGAAAGTAAATGTCGACGCACCCCTTCTTGAATACAAGGATGCAGTTCATGAATTCGCTACACTTGGGATGCTTCTTACCACACCCCAGGCCATGGCTTGTGCTGATGATATCGCGATTTGGGTAAAGAAGTATATATCACTCCGTGGTCATGAATTTTCTTACTAAGTTGGATAGATATGAAGCCCCCCTTCCTTTTTAAGGTACAACCGTTGTACCACTGTTATACTAGCTGGATGGACATGTTGTAATCATTTTTACGCTCTTTCACGTATTAGCATTCATCCACTTGGTAAATACGACTATTGCTACAACGGTTGCACCGTAAAGTTTCTCCCTTTGCAATGCCATTTGAAATGTCCCTTTTCCTGTGCAGAGTTGTGTAGCATAGTTTTGGGCATGTGTGTATCTTCTGGTTGTGGATGCTGATTGTGTGTATGTCTTGGTTTTGTAAGTCCTGTTGTTCTTTGGTTATTTTTGTAAGATAGACAAGTTTACATGAGGGTAGGGATTTTGTTGATGTTTCCAAAAGCTGCTGTGACTACAACTATCTTCTATATATGATGATGATGATGATGATGAGTCAGTTGCACACCTCAACTCTGCAATCGCGGATGGTGTTGTCGGCATTTATTTCTTGTATCGAATGAAATGTATGACTATGATTTTTCTTGATACTGATATTATACCTACGTTATTTTTTCTTGGAAAAAGTGTTTCAAATCATGTTTTGTAGTATTTCTCTTGTCCATTGTGTTAAAGATTGGTGTATGGAAGACTGGCACTAACTTTAACATGTTCTTCCTTAGCGTTCAAATATAACTGGTAAATCTACCCAAGGCACTCTAGCCCTCCAATGAAAGATCTTGACACTACCCATCCTCCTTCAAAATATATGTTATCCTAACAACATACACACAAGTTAGTGAAACATATAAAAAGTACCATCACAACATATAAACATTCATCTTTTTCATCTTAACAATTCTCTTTTCTATTTTCCCCCTCTATCTTTCCTATTAATTTGAAGGGTATTAAAATATGCACTTTTGATAGAAAATAGACTAATATTTTTTGAAATCCGATAATAACACTTATTTAAAAACAAAATAACTAGCTAGGATAAAGGAAGATGAAGAAAGGAAATGGTTCAGATGGATTTTATTTGAAGGTGTTTGGCCAGTCAAATATTTGAAGGAAAGGAGAGGGGAAGGAGGAGAGACTAAAGGAAATGATGTAATATAAATCGAGTAAATGCTTTTTCACCAATACATACAAGATTTGGAAGGAAAGAATTTTTATTTTATTAAATATTTTATATAATTACTTAAATAGCCTTACATTCCACAATCTCTCACTAATGTAATGTCTAAAATTGGAAAATAATTTGTAATCTTGTAATTTCTTTTCTTTTCATTGATAGTCCAAACACACTTTTTAATCTTCCTTTTCTTTCCGTCTATTTCTATTCAAACACTTAAAATAAACTTCACAATCCATCATTTCCCTCTCATTTATTTTCTGTCTCTATCTTTCATTTTCCTTTCTATCTAATTCCTTCAATCCAAACGGGACCTAATACTAATTTTTGGATGGATGAAGTAATAAACGAGAACATAAATCTATCAACAAGCCTACAAGGCCAAAGCGGGCTTTACATTGTGGTTAGGGGTGAACAAAAAAACCAAAAACCAAACCAACCTAACAACCAAGCCTGGCCCAAACCGAAAATGCGTGAAACATGTGGTTTTTGGTTGGTTTTATATATAAAAAACCAAACCGTGAAACTAATTTGGATTTGGTTTTCTAAGATAACCAAACCAAACCGCAACCGTGTATATATATATATATATATGTGTGTGTGTGTGTGTGTGTGTGTAATACATGAATATCGACATTATTAATTAATAGAGCGCTTTATTTACACCACACCTATCCACTCGTGTGCACCACACTCTACGCAATGACTATAAAGAAACCGACTTTTCGCCAAGATCACATTGTGAATCGATCACCACAAATGAACTAACTTTTCGTCGGTCCCCTCAATTATCACTACGTGTAAATAACTAATATATCGATCATGATCTATTAATACTTCAATCAACTACCTCACACACGTAGTTTGATGCCCATCCTAATAGGGCCCATATGTGAAGATGAAATAAAAGCAGTTTATATAATTTTATATGATCATCTTAATTGGATAATATGATAATATAATGTTGACACATTGTATATATATATATATATATATATATATATATATATATATATATATATATATATATATATATATATATATATATATATATATATAGGACCAATGACATTCGAGCTTTATAGTGTATGGTAGATGGAGAATGAGAATCTTGTATGATGATTATCATTATGAATAATGGCGTGAACTCATTTGAACAAGTGATAAAACTCTTTCAGTGAATTATTTGTGAAAAGAAAAGAGGACTAACAACCAGAAAAAACCGTAACCAAGTCAATCCAAACCGGACTGGATAAAATGGATTTACCAAGCTATGGTTCGATTTTGGTTTGTAAATTTTGAAACCGTAAAAAATGGTTTGGTTTTAAAAGTGGTTGAAAACAAAAAAACCGGACCATGTGCACCTCTAATTGTGGTTACACCATGATGCAAACTTTTTTCCGGTGATTTTATGGTGGTGTACGACGAGAAGTTCTTCTATAGTGAGTCTATTTGAGAAGTAAAACATGTAGATGAATCTGGACCACACAAATTCAAATTCAAATTGTGTGGTCCAAAATCATCCATGTGTGTCTACGGTGTAAATGGAGTGGACTTGAGAATAATCACCCGTGTACAACCTTCTCAACCAATCATAAATTTAAGAATGAAGGTTTTTTTTGAGTCGGAATAAAGGAACCCTATGGTCGAGAAATATCGCGTTGCACCTCAAGAATAAATGCTTTTTACTATAGATGTGGACCAACCAAGTAATTAAATCTGATTGGTTAGAAAGCACCGTAACCCCGTGACCAGAATGAATGATAGAGGTAGGAACCATAAATGATGAACGTGTTCCGGCGAGCAATTCGAACTGTCCACACGACGACCGCCGACTCACCGCGCTTGACCAGATTCTGCCTGACTGCTCCCAAGAGCGTAAGCTACTTATTGCATCTCCATTTTATCTTTTTCCTTTTTTTCTCATTTCTTTCCATCTGTTGTTCACTTGATCGCATATTCAATTTAACGCGACTATCTGTTTTTAGTTCCATTTCGGTGTTTTGGTATTTTATTCTTCAACAATTCCGGACCTGGGGACTAGTTTTGACTTGCTGTTAGGATTAAATTGCAAGGATTTTTATTGTTTTGTTTGATTAAATTTCTGTTGCAATTGCATGAATTAATATACCTCTATAACTCACTGTTCATACCTGGAATTGTTAACAAGACTGTGTCAGTGAATTAGGTTTGTGACGATGCTGGATTTCGTCTATAAATAAATCCGGGCCGTTTTAATCTAGGGATGATTGAATCAATGATGGTTTTGGGGATGATTTTAGATCGAGCTCGAGAGTCTCTCTCGGGCCGCTTTCTACGATCTGTTATGTTCAGGGAATCAAGTCGCGTAGTTCTCGGAAGTTTATATTTATAGGAGTTCATTCCCTAACCCTAAACCATGTCGGTTTGGGTAAAATACTGAGATTAGCCTTTTGGGCTTTTACTAGCTTATATGGGCTTTACCCACTTATGCAAATAACCATATGGACAATGGGCCGTCGTAGTCGCTGCGGACTTATCCTCGACGCCGACCGCCCGACTTGGGGTGATCGAGTCCGGATCTCTCGTCCCTACACCGCCCCAAGTCGATCGTCGTACTACCGAGTCAAGGAGCTGACATGCGTGCCTTGACACATGTTTATGATATGAGGACTAACCGATAGACGACACGTGGAGTGGACTTTGGCCATCCCGAGCTTTCCGACTTGCGGTATCGAGATAGGCCCGGTCGTCGCATTTCTCTCGATCATGTCGGTTGTCGATGTCTCAACTCGTAACTTTCGACCCTTGGGCTATCACTTATTCTTGTCCAGGAGGAACATCTCGTGGACGCCACGTAGAGTGCGATATTCGGTATCGTCATAAGCCCTGAGATCTATCTCGAGCTCTTAAGGTCGATCCGACCATCAAAGGTGTATCTCGGCCACTGTCATCCATTGCTCTGAATTTAAATCTGCCCCGCGGACTGTTGTCCGTCTTTCACGATTCGATGTCTTTTAGCTCTTCGCTTGTCGAGCCTTTGGCTCTGTTTGCCTACTTGCTTTATCGATGTCGTATTACTCCTTATTCGACTGTCGCACTTCATGGTGTTTATGAACTGGCCGACTAAGGTATCCATCGTGGGATCTTCCAACTGCCTCGCATCGTGGCTTATTGGCTGGTTGGGAGTGATATAAGCACTGTCATTGACTTGGCTTTATTCACTACGAGTGCATGACTCATGGTACACTTGGATATGAGTCGACCTAGCACTGTACTGCCTATTAGGCTTGACTTGGCTATTTTTGTCGGAGCTCGAGTTGTGAGTCGACCTAGCACTGTACTGCCTCTTGGGCTTGACTTGGCTTTTTCGGTCGGAGCTCGTTTTGTGAGTCGACCTAGCACTGTACTGCCTCTTGGGCTTGACTTGGCTTTCTAGCCTTACTAGGCTTGTTGGATCTTCGAGTTAGTCCGACATTGCGAACTGTCCTTGTCCAGGTCTAACTGCCCCTTGGGCTTGTTAGACTTCCGACTTGGACGTTTGGCCCGACCCTGCGAACCGTCCTTTGTCATGCCTTATTCGACCCTTAGGCTCGTTAGGCTTTTGACTTAGACATTTGGCCCGACCTTGCGAGTCTTCTTTTTGCCTTATGCATTTCATGCTTTTGGCTGTGCTGAGATTTCCGACTTGCGGAGTTCTCTATTCTTTGTTGTTGCGTAGTAGAAGAGATGCCGCTGGCCATCTCCTTTTGTTTGTAATAAATCGATGCCCTTTCCAATTTGCCGATATATATTTCCAACTACGATGTCCTAGTAATTACTGTCTAAAAAGACTGGTAATACATAACTATCGCTTAGAATCTCGGTATCGTGGTGTTTCTTTGTCGTTCATGACTCATGACACATGACTGCCAAGAGATTTGGACATGGTCCGAACTCGATGCCTTAGCTTTTTGGTTCGATGGAACTTTTAGCTTCACTGGCTGTCAATAGAAATGATCATGTTTCCCGACCTCGATGCCCTAGTAAATCCTCTCCCTTAGGAGTCAGATTACGTCGCTGTCGATTCGGACTTCGATGCCATTGTGTTTTCGTCCCATTAGGACTTATAAACGTAGTTCCTGTCGATAATGAAGGCGTCCGACTTGCCAATCCTCGTAGGTACTAGTCAAAAGGTCGCAATAACCATGGGGATAGTTCCCGAAATAAGAAGGCTCATCCCGCCATGCTCGGCTAGGAGAGTTCCAAGATAAGATGGCTTGACCCTCCATTTCGGTAGGGTGAGTTCCCAAAATAAGAAGGCTCGTCCCGCCATGCTCGGCTAGGAGAGTTCCAAGATAAGATGGCTCGACCTTCCAAGGGTCGAGTTTCCAAAATAAGATAGTTCCCAAAATAAGAATGCTCGTCCCGCCATGCACGGCTAGGAGAGTTCCAAGATAAGATGGCTCGACCCTCCGTGGGTCGAGTTCCCAAAATAAGAATGCTCGTCCCGCCATGCACGGCTAGGAGAGTTCCAAAATAAGAATGCTCGTCCCGCCATGCACGGCTAGGAGAGTTCCAAGTATGATGCCGAGTCGAGCTCGGATTTAGGCAAGACGAGTCCGTAGATCTCGGATGCCGGTGCTCGATATCTCGAAAGTCTTTATGGTGCAATGTATTTGTAATAAAAATCATTGCACATATAATAAAGGCTTACAAAGTATTTAAGAATTTCAAATGACTATTGTAAGAACTGGAGAGCTAAAGAGCTCGGCTCGATCCTTGGAGCTCGAGAACGTGCTTCGTGGATAGCTAGACACGGTAGATAATTCGCAGCTTTCTCGGACGCCACGGCGTGTCTTTTCGGTGGCAATCAAACCTCAAAACGGATTCGATCGGCGTGAAATTTGGACGAATTGTTCTTCCTCACTTTTCTACGATTTGACCGGTGGAATTGTCCTTTCGACGGCTCAATCTCCGGAATAGGCCGCCGATCCGCAACATCGTAATCCTGCCGCGGTTTTGATGCCTGCCGTAACTTTTTGCCACGATCAAGAAATCAATCGAACTCCGATCGGCCTGAAATTTTGAGGGCTTGTTCGGTCCTCATAATCCATTATTCGACCGGTGGGATTGTTGTTCCAACGGTTGAATCGGCGGAATAATTTGCCGATCATGCGCTTCCAATTAGGCTTCGATGCGTTTTTAATACAAAGAGCCACTTCTTTGTGATGATCGGGTGATTAAACGAACTCGATCGGCCCTGAAACTTCTAGGTCTTGTTCGTTCATAATAATACATGATTCGACCGGTGGGATTGTTTTTCCAACGGTTGAATCGGCAGAATAAGTTGTCAACTGCATGCGCTTCAATTAGGGTTTTCTTTGCGCTTTTGATACAAAGAACAACTTCTTAGAGATGATCGGGCCATTAAACGAACTCGATCGGCCTGAAATTTTGAGGATCGTTCTTCTCTCCATTTTCTTCGATTTGACCGGAGGAATCGCATTCCAACGGTTCAAATTTCATAAATCAGCCGCCCGATCTTGCTGCGTTTTTGCCTTATTTTCCCATTAACATAATCACCACCACTCCTTGATCCATCACCGATAGAAGGCCCTCCTTCTAGCGCCAATGACGATCTTTGGATTTCGATCTATAAATAAATCCGGGCCGTTTTAATCTAGGGATGATTGAATCAATGATGGTTTTGGGGATGATTTTAGACTGAGCCTGAGAGTCTCTCTCAGGTTGCCTACGTATCCTGTTATGTTCCAGGAATCAAGTCACACGTAGTTCTGGAAGTTTATATTTATAGGAGTTCATTCCCCCAACCCTAAACCATGTCGGTTTGGGTAAAATCTGAGATTAGCCTTTTGGGCTTTTACTAGCTTATATGGGCTTTACCCACTTATGCAAATAACCATATGGACAATGGGCCATCGTAGTCATTGCGGACTCTATCCTCGACGCCGACCGCCCGACTTGGGGTGATCGAGTCCGGATCTCTCGCCCTACACCGCCCCAAGTCGATCGTCGTACTACCGAGTCAAGGAGGCGACATGCGTGCCTTGACACATGTTTATGATATGAGGACTAACCGATAGGCGACACGTGGAGTGGACTTTGGCCATCCCGAGCTTTCCGACTTGCGGTATCGAGATAGGCCCGACCGTCGCACTTCTCTGATCATGTCGGTTGTCGATGTCTCAACTCGTAACTCGACCCTTGGGCTATCACTTATTCTTGTCCAGGAGGAACATCTCGTGACGCCACGTAGAGGTGCGATATTCGGTATCGTCAGTTTGCTTATAGCTGTGTGTCTTGCTCATATTTTGAGCAAGGGTAAGTAGACTAAATGAATGATCTTAGCATTTCATCATTTATCATTGTTGATTGTTGAAGAAGATGGAGTAGCTAGTGTTTTGAATGCAGATGAAGTTTGGAAATAGTTTCTCCCAAATTCCTTATGAGCATTTTTCATGCCTTTCTCCTATGAATTATCACAACAATTTTGGGACATATTGGGAAACTTTTGAATAACAATAAGCTTGAATAACAGGTGGAGGTGGAATTTCAGAATGGAAGCAAATACAGTTTGTCAGCCGAGTACTTGAGAATATATAGCCCATCTGCTGATAGTAAGATAAGATCTATTCGTGGGGAAAAGGTAACATATCATCTTGATATTGTCTTTTTCTTTTTGGCTGAAGTCTGTCAGTTTTCACACGATTTGAATACCAAGTTATATTATATATTCCTCAAAAAAATGTGCACAGTGTGTGTAATTTCTGGTGCCATCTCTGATTTGCTTTAAGATTACACAACACAATGACTGTAAACGTCTTCGTTCTGGGAAAATTTTGATGCAGGGTGTCTGTGTCACCAATGAGTAGATCCTGTTGTATCCAATCAAAACGTGACATTCTACATTAGAAATAAACCTATCAAAATCACTATAAGCATCGTGACAAATCAGACCACGGGGGTCGTGTTTTGATTGGATGCAAGTGGATCTGCGCATTGAGGATACTCCGCAGTAGAATTTTCCCTTCGTTCTACTGGTCGTAATTGACCCATGGAGATCTGTCGGGACATGCTTGACTGATGGTTATGTGTCACTAGACTAATCTCATGTTTGGTGTTAAGATAGGTGATATCTGGGCGACGTCATGTTGGAATTATGTCTGCAGAACCTGTAGGCAACTACGGGGTTAGGTATCGATTCATATACCGAGATACACTTAGAACATATAGTTATTTTAACGTTTGACGAGATTTTAAACTTGTTCTTTTGATTGATCATGTAAGGTTATTGTTTGATGATCTGCACAAGACCGGCATATTTACATGGGATTACCTTTATAATCTCGGATCAAACAAGTTCACTTTGATGAGGAACTATATCAAAACGCTCAAGAAGCATGGACTGAGCCGTGATCCTCGAATAAAAAAGTCATAGCCAAATGTGCACTGCCCACCTTGTTCTGCAAGTGATATTGTCTGACCAACAAGATGAAAGGATGGATTAGGTTTGTATAAACGGTGGCCTTTTCAACCATAGGATGAGTTATTGTTTCATCTATCTGGAAATGTATGTGTATTCGAAAGTCAATGATATTGTAGAGCTGCTGTTAGTTTGGAAAACTAACTTAAGAGGAATTTATTGAACAACAAAGCCTTATGGGGTGTGAAATTCTTGTTTAAAAATTAGTATCTTTTTGTAAGACAAAGATATAATGTCCATTTCTTATAAAGGTGATTGCAAATAGAATCAGCAGTGTATTACCATTACATATGAATCCTTCTTAATTCTTGCTGGGGTTGAACAAGACCTAAAAACATGTGCTCTAACACCGCTGTTTTGATCAGGTATAAAATACAAGTATACAACTTCAAAAGCTTTGATATGTATACTTCTCAAAACGGAAAGTATACAAGTAAATCACGGGTATCATCTGTAACGTCTACAGTTTGGACGAAGGCTACCCACAAATCGAAAATGATAAACGTACAACTCCACTGACACAACACCGTTGTAAATGATGATTGTGTCCAAGTTGCGTTTTTGGAGTTGTGCATGTATCATTTTTCACCCTGTAAACCACATTTGTTTTAGCTAAAATATATAAAACCCGAAAGCAAGTGTTTGAAAGTTTCTACCAAAAGAAATGTACTACTGTGGCAGCGAAATAAATAAAGGCCTTCATGTAATCCTTTGATGTTTGTGCTTTAGAAATCACTATCGTCTCCAATCACAATCTGCACATGATGTGTATTTGTAACCGGCGCAAGTGCCAGATCTATGGGGTGATCAAACATACAGATACTCCCATACTTGCATATACCAAAACGTCTATAATGACGACAAACTTCCCTATCCTGCACAAGGCGATCGAGGATGGTAAAAAGGTCATGAGCAAAAAATCAATGAACAAGATTTAGAAACTAACGTTTTAGAAGTTCCATATTATGTATGTTATGGATCAATCAATGGTTAAAAAGACAAGGCATGAGGTTTAGTGCTTACAGGTCTCAGAGGCAGTCCCTTGTCATTAAGAACACGTCCTGATGTCATCGGAACCCAATTCTCGGGATGGTAAAAGCGACAAGAAGACTTAAACATGCAGTCTCCATTTTTCAGCAAGTATGAGCATAAAGTTTGACTGGGTAGCTCAGGAGATCCTTCAACCTTGGGAGACGGCAGACTTTGTTCCGGCATAATATCAGCACTATTTTCTCCTGTGGTCAGATGAGCCACTGTACTACTTGGGACCTAAAGCAAACACATGACCATTAATGTTATGAAAGAAACACATTGTTACCTGATCCAGGCGATCAACAGAAAGCATCAATAATACTCGTGACAATACTTAGGACGATTGTAGCAATTGCAAAGATGAAGAGCTACGCGAAGAAGAACCAAAACTGAAGAGACTTAACAGACTAGGGACTCTATTTGTTCCACCTAACATAGAAGTACTTAACAGATTAGGGACTATGGATTTGATAGAAAATAAAGAGCAAGAACAGTGGACAACAATAGATGGCCTCTGAGAAGTGATGCACTCAGAAACCTCTGTTTTGATCAAAATATTGATTTATAGATGACTGAATTTTCATTTCACCATAATAATGATCAGATGGAGCCAAATATCAGAACTCTAATCATGCAGGCCGATATAGATGACTCTGTTGATGATGCATGATGTGTTTGGACTGATCAACATGAATCAGGTGCTTTGACTTTTTTCAGATGCATCAGACTTAGATAAGAGCTTTAATATATATAGGGAATGCATCTATAATATATTGAAGACAATGACGAATGTATAGCAAAAGCTACATTTATGCAACCAGAAACTATAAAGTTGCAAGGCCTGCAAACTTATACAAAAATACGGGATTTTGTTGGATATTGAGAGATTACCTGAGGCACATTCCATTCAGAATTTTTCTTTGTCCCTTGAGGATATGAACTGACACTCTCATCAGATGAATTGTCATTCTGGTAAACCGGAGTCTTACAAGAAGAGGGATGTGAAATCCAGCATCTTTGAATCGGTTTTGATGCATCTGATGGGATTGTAGGAGATTTACTGTTTGAATTTCCGAAGGAGTAATCAGATTTGATCTTGGATCCATCTTCGAGTGACGGATCAAGAGTATCATAGCCTCCTATAAAGGTAGGTTCAGGATGATGAAACACACATTCAGCTCCATATCCACAAGAGCCATAGCGCATATAGTAGGGGCACTCTTTCTCTTCCTGGCCAAAAGATGGTAAGATCACATTCTGAGACTTCAACATATTTCAAGTAAACCTTCTACAAAAAAATAAAACCTATGTGCTGAGGTTCAACATACCAATCTAAAGGGTAAACCGAGAACATTAAACTTTGTATCAGCCCGTTTTTCAGAGTGACTGAATTTACAAAATGTTCCATATTTGCACCCCCCAGCTCTTAAGTAATACTGCAAATAAATAAATAAAAAATGTTTAGAATGAAGAATTGATCAAGAACAAAGCCTTTACATGTCAGAACATAATGTAAACTGGGAAGAGGAACATGGCTGAACTATGCATAAAGTGGAAAGTTAAGCAGCAATTACCACAACTTGCATAGTAGGCGTAATGAAATTCATCAATGTTCCAAACAAGTACCGATATGAAATGACAAAAAAATAAAGGTTAGTGGTATTTTATCTTATCAAAGAAATTATAGGAAAGTCTTGAAGTAATTTTGTATCAAACACTTCCAAGGTGGTCTTATCTTTCTCCTGAACATTAATGCCAAAAGTTCACCATGATTCCTAAATGCCAAAAGATTACAATGATCTTGATTTCAAGTAAATTTCACATTCTCATCAACAATAGGTCAATATTCATTACCAACAAAAACAACTATCTCCAATCAACATCCATGTGTATCACTTATCGAGTTTCGAGACTTTAATTTGATCTAGAGGGTAATTCACACAAGCAGCACTATCTTTACTGGAATCAACAAACAACAAAAGTAATACTGCTCCATCAACAGGAGAAAAACAATAACATGCTCTTAAAATCAAAGTGAAGCAGATACAATGACATGTGATCGATATAGCAGTCGCAGAGTAAAAAAATCAAAACCTCTGCTATCTACATTGAGGTAAAAAAAAAAAAGAAAAAAAGAGAAAAACAAATGCAGTGACCTTGCATTCAGCCTTGCTATCGTTCCCGGAGCTCTGGTACTTGTCTTTGGCAACCTTAATTTTTTTTTTTTTTTAACAATCAAATGTCAGAATCACAACAACTGAATTGTGTAATGCGTATAGGAAAGGATCAAATGATGAATCTATGAAATAGAAAACTTTTAGAAACAGGTAGATAGGACAAAAGGAAAACAAACACCTGATCAGTCTTGATGACCGGGTGATTGTAACGGCAGGTCTTCCCAAACTTGCATGCTCCAGTTCGCAAGTAGTGAGCGCAATCTCCGGCGTCAGGCCGCAAAGGTAACATATAGGCACCACCACTACAAAACGGTTCGGTATAATCCACATCCAGAACGGCCTTCCGATCGATTGAGTCCGAATTCAGGTCTGCATTTTCGAACTTGTCAATAATTAACGCTTCTTGTACATCGTTGAGGCGCGACATGGATGATGATAATCCAAGCTCCGATTCCGCCGGCGAGTGATTCAGCTGCGAGTTGTCTTCCGCATAAGCACCCATTGTTTATCGAGTCGGACGTCTTGGGGTTATGCGAGCGAATTATACTGGGAGATAAGAAGGTGACGAAAAGGAACAGTCGCAGTACCAGCGTTTAGACAAATGCTTGTTACAAATGACAGTATGGCTGTGTCATTGTCAACGTGTCATCGCTTTTCTGTCTTTTTATTTTTTATTTTTTATTTTTAAATTATTATTCATTCAATGGCATGCATGTGTAATCAGAGGCTACAAGCCATTTTTTTTTTCCCTACTGTTATTGACACCATACGGAGCTAGGAATTGATGTTTTGCTGGAGCAGTGGATAATAATATTTATATAGTCGAGTGAGTTGGATCATGACAACTAAATGTGTTGAATTAAATATTTTTTTTTTTTTTTTTTGTTGTAACGGAAATAAAAACGGATGAACTTTACCACCTCTTGGATCTGTCTTTATTTATTGATTCTTTATAAAGGAATGATATAACGGTTATTTATAGTAGGTTTTATCGGGTGAATAAGTGTAAAACAACACTAATGCTTTGATTTGTTTGATTGACTTGAATTGAGTTACGTTGTACTGATCAGAAAAGTGTTATAAAACTTGTAATATGAGTCTCAACCACTTGATCACTTGTATAACTTGATCTATTGAGGATCGGAGTAATTACACACTCACATTGTCATAAACATTAAAGAGTACTTTTTAAATGGTAAGTTTGGTCATAGCCATTTGATGATGCTAAATGACGCACCACCGGAATAATGAGCCACGCGTGTAATCTAAGGGTGGAATGAATGGGTTCGAATCATTTGTAACTTGGTGGAAAGGTATTGTTTTTGGGTGTCTTATACCGAGTCCAAGAATGTATCTTGGATTGCTTACGTATCTCAGTGTGAAAATCCGTGAATCAAACTCACGTAGTTCCCGGAATGATGTATTTATAGGCACATGTCCTTCTTCTGCCCTAAGTTTATGGCGGCTTGGTTTATTGACATAAATACCCTTAAATGGGCCTTGCCTCCTTGTCCAAGTAACCCGCTGAATGGTGGGCCCAGGAGCCTGGACTAAAGTCCAGGGTGTCGACTCGATTCATATCGACACGGGTGATCGAGGTAGAACACTTATGGAATCGGAGAGCTGTCATATTGATCCGATGCTGATATTTAACAGAGACTTTTCCACACGCCAGTTGTACCAATCAGTTAATTCCACGTGGAGGAGCTAATCCCCGTATCATCATAAGCCCCCCAGATCGGAGGGAAGCTCATCTCGAGTGCTGAGGTCGGATCTGAAGATTTGAATAACCTTTTCGACACGTGGTGCTCTTTAGGCGGGAAAATAGCTGTCACTCCTAATTGGTATAGGCTGATACATGATGACGTCATACTGTCAGTATTAATTGGTGCAGGAAACGAAGCGTCTTCTATTGGGCCGCGTGGAGATTTGGGCCCTTGATTCTCGCGCTGCACATCCTATAACTGCCCCAAAACCGCCCTTTCAAATCACTTTGGAGATTTTGCTAGCATAAAAAGGGGACGCCAACCTTTGAAGCCTTTTATTCGCTATTACCTGTCTTTGTCTTGTCAGATAAACCGCAAGTAAGCTTTACTTTGTTCAAACTATTTTCAGTCTTTTATTTCCTGCATCTCTTGTTGATTCCATGTCTAGTAGCGATAGTGATTCACAAAATAGAGAGGAAATTGTTGTGGAAGAGGAATCCTCTGAGGAGACAGTTTCTGAGCGTCCATCTGCCTCCGGTGAGAGATCTACCGGAGAAGAAGAAGAGGGAGGAGAAGAAGAATCGCCTCCTCGACCCGTCACCAAACGTCAAACCAGGATGAGAGGTCAAGGGCCGTACGGGTGCATCTCCAGTCTAACCCCGGAGAAAGCCAAGACCATCTGCCTACGATATGGCATACCCTATTCTTCTTCAAACATCATGGTATCGCATGGTCGATTTGATTTGCTTGTGACCTCCTCCCGGATTCTGCGCTATATACGAGGCGCAATTGAAGGAGGGGTTGAGGTTCCCCTTCGACCCGTGTCTCATCGAGGTTCTTCGACACTACAAGATCAGCGTTCCACAACTTGCTCCAAATGGCGTTAGGAGCGTTATGGGATTTGTGCTGGCGTGTCGAATCGCCAAGGTCGAGTTCTCGGTTCGACTATTCCGTCAATACTACGCATCCAAAGTCTACAAGATGCGGGATGGTATACTTTTCAGAAGCGTCCTCTCACGTCGGAATTTGTGAGGAAGGTGACTTCGTCTCAGGGGGAGTGGAAGCCCCAGTTTTTTTTTATCCGACACGGGTTGGTGGACATCGATGTCTACACTTGGTATAATGCAGACTTTAAATGGCATGACAGGCTCGGACCCGATACCCCTGACGGGTGTGGGGCTGTCGAGATCGCTCATCCCGACATCGCCACTCGAAACCTGCATTCACTGTATCCCTATGCTGATATCGAGACTGCTGGCTCGGGCACTTATCTGGAGCTCGATGAAGATGTTCGAGTGTTGCGTAGGACACTTATTTACTCTGTCGAGTTGTTACACTTGTGTGTTTTGCATTTTCTCTGTAGTTATTTCATATTGACTGCATTCTGACGTCGACTTTCTTTGTTCACAGTGGAACATTTCTCAAAGATGGATGCCTTGGGCAAAATGCCAGACCCCAAAACCACAGATCCGAAGAAAATCCAAGACCTCGCCGGTATCAGGTCGAGGACTCCGGCCCAGGCTCCAGTGCCTGGCAACATTGTTTCTGGAGGTCAGAGGACTCCGGCTCGAGCCCTCACTCCTGCATCGACGTCAGACCTCTTGAGGGGCCAACCCGACGTGGCCGAGATGACGGGCCAGACCGATGTGGACCTCGTCCCGAGGAAACGGCAAAAGACGACTGCTGAAAGCATAGGGTTGGAAAGCGAGGCCCAGAACCTCCTCCTCTCGAGATCGTGTGGGGTCGAGGCCTCCTCGCCACGAGCCTGGCCGAGCTGGAAGCGATGACTCCTGAGGAGCCGAGCGAGTACCATTTGAAAATCATTCGAGCGGTAAGTCTTATATTTTTTATCAAATGTGTTAAGTGTTTGTCAGCCTTTGACGTCGAACTAACCCTGCTGTCTATGTAGGCTCGGCTAACAACCAAAGTAGCCATTAGCAAGATTGAGTCTCCATCCGCCGTCTTGGAGGAGCAGAAGGAGATTATAGCCAGGCTGACAGTTGACATCGAGAAGCAGAAGGCTAAGATCGACAAGTTGGATGATCGACGTGCCAAGCTCGAGTCAGAGTTGGCTACCTCTCGGGATGAACTGTCGAAAGCTCGCAAAGATGTATCTGTTAGGGATGCCGAGCTGGCCAAGATGAGGTCGGAGCTAGCAAAGGTGAGGTCAGAGCTTGACAGGACTAAGGCCGAATTGGCCGGGGCCATCAAGGCTTGTATCGAACTTCAATCTCTCCTCGATGGTTTGACGAGTCGCATGGAAACCGCTAAACTGGATTTCCTGTCCTCAAAGGAGCTCGAAAATGATCTGACACTGTTGATGACTCAAGGCATGAAAGGGGGATTCACCATGGCCCTTGACCAAGTGAAAGAGATTGATCCGAACTTCGATGTATCCGCCGTGGCGAAGCCCTACCTTTACGATCCCGAGGCCGTTCCTCGTTACGGGCGATACTTCAGTGAACTCCAGGCCGGCGTCTCTTTGTATGAGAAGTACGTGACCCCTGCCCTGGAAGGTGATGGTACGGGAAATGTCGAGTCTGAAGAGCAAGTCGACCCTAATGCCTCCACCTCAAGCCAGCCAGCTCCTTAACGACCCTTTTCTGCTACCGCGATTTTACTGATCTTCTGTTAAACTTTTTTATTCGATTTGGTTGTATAATTTTAACATTTTTCATTTGTCTGAACTTGCATCTCATCGATCCGATCTTGTAGACTTGGGATGTTGCTTCAATTTGCATTCTTTAGATTTTTCGATTTAAATTTATGCTTTTCTATTGAACGTCTTTGTCTTTTATTGATCATTTGTTTAGGGTGTAGTCCTTTTGAACTTAATTCCCTTGAAAATGTTGTCTTATGGGGTGTAGTCCTTCGGACTTAATTCCCCTGCTGGCCCTTCGAAGTGTAGTATGAGTACATGACTCGTAGTACACTTGAGTATGAGTCGACCTAGCATTGTGCTGCCTTATTGGCTTGACTTGGCTTTTCGGTCGGAGCTCGATTCGACTATCCTGCCTTGTCAGGCTTATAAGGACATCGAATTAAGAAGTACCTACTCGACTGTCGCACATCGTGGTGCTTATGATCTGGTCGGGTTAGGTATCCGTCGTGGGATCTTCCGACTGCTTAGCATCGTAGCTTACTGGCATGTCGGGAGTGATATAAGCATTGTCAGTGACTTGGCTTTATTCACTATTTTTGTTTTAGGTCCATCGTGTCGGTGGATCTCAGCTCAGAAGTGATATAAGCATTGTCAGTGACTTGGCTTTATTCACTATATTATGGCGAGTTGATCGGGTCGGAGAATTGATGTCGTGGTCGATTTTTGCGCTTTTTCTTTTGCCCCCTTTTTCTTTTTCATACGATCTTGCAAATGTAGCGTAACTAAAAAGGAAAAGAAAGCATGCTGAATAAAAGGCATCGAAATATAATGTCATATTGACCTATTACAACTGATGAAAGTAGAACTGCAAAAGTCATGAGATGAAAAAATAACTTTAAACATAATATTTTCTGAGGTTGGTGGCATGCCAAGTTCGAGGCACTGTGCTTCCATCCGACCTGACCAACTGATATGACCCTTTAGGATGCACCTTTAAGACTTTATACGGACCTTCCCAATTCGGCTCGAGCTTGCCTATTGGGTCCTGCTTGCTGGCTTCATTTTTCCTCAATACGAGGTCTCCTACTTGGAAGTATTTGTATTTCACCCTCGCGTTGTAATACTGTGAAATCTTCCTTTTATAACTGGCCATTCGATATGCCGCCATCTCTCTCTTCTCTTCGACGTTGTCTTTTTCTTCCTTTAGATCGGCAGCATTAGTTTCGACGTTGTAAGCTAAGACCCGAGGTGATGCTAATCCGATCTCTGCAGGTATCACTGCTTCGCATCCATAGGCCATGGCAAAAGGAGTCTCTTGGTTAGTTGAATTGGGTGCTGTTCGATATGACCACAGTATACTGGGTAACTAAACTGCCCAATCTCGACCTTCGTCTTCCAACCGCTTCTTCAACCTGACAGACCTAAACCTAACCTTGGAAACGGCGCCAGAAAGCTGACGGACATTACCTAGGCTATACAGATCCTAACCGGCGTTGTACCGGGTCAAATTGTAGCTCTAGTCTGGTGAGTCAGTCGTATTCCTCGTGGAAAACATGGTAATTCTTTTAAGTGGGGTTAAACACCAAGAAGCTATTATTAACTCGATCTAAGTCGCAGCTTTTAACTTTTCCTCGGGTTAGATAGTTAGATCGATTAGATTAGTTAGTAATGTTAGAGTTAGATGTTAGTAAAACAGAGAAAATAAAACAAATAAATACTAATATAATATATAAATATATTTTTGGATCTAGCCAAGAATACTTTACTGAATCAATATCTTTTAGTAGAAATAAATGAGACAGATCTTCCTTTATTCAAGGTGTAAATTATATATGAATCGGTGTACTCCTAAGCTAGACAACTCCTCCTCACACGAGCGTATGAAATTGTCATATGTCAAATGTCATCAGTCCAATGTCATCCAAAGCATAGGTCACTCCCGTTTTGTCATACGAGCAATGTTTCGAATTTCGATTAAAACAGATAAATTAACGTAATACGATCTTGAGCACAATTTTAATAAGATTTGTTTTTCTAGGACAAATCTGCCCCCGGGTAGGAAATAGGATTCCGTTGTCACGTTTTTACTCGGCCAATTTTACCCTCCGGTCTTTCTATTACGATCTCGTATTCTAATCGTGAGTTGTCAATTCATTAGATTACGTTCAAATAGAAAGAGATTCATTATAATCGGTTTTAATCATTATTACCAGAGTCGATCATTCATTTTACCAAAAGATTAACTAATTCAGATTCATATCTTGGCTAGATATATTTTTAGTTATACATAGATATATATATCAGATTCTGTCAAAATGTCATGGATTAAACGGCTGGAAGTTTTCCATAATAGCCTTCTGTCAAGATGACAAAATTCTATTACAACCAAATTTAGCCTTTCGATCCAAACACTTATCAAATTCTCACATATATATATAGATAGATATAATTATATAGAACAACAAAAAGTAAAACTCAATAAAATTACCCGTTTACTTCAGATCTAAGTTGTATTCTTGAAAATAGCAACTTTTTCTAAAGCATTTTCTTCGATAATTTTCTCAAGCATTACAACATTACTACTTTTTATTTAAACAAACATATATACATACATAGACATATGTATATACGGGCCCGAAAACAAAATAAAAAGAGAAAAGAGATGAAGAAGGGACATGAAGAAGAGGGGAATGGAAGAAAGGGGAGGAGGTGGAGAAGAGAGATCTTGGCCAAGAGTGGCCAAGATGGGGCAAGAAAGATGGAATGGAAATGGGGGAGTATATATAGGGAGAGATATACATATATATATATATATATATATATATATATATACATGGAAGCCATCATCAAGCACATGGGAGCCATCATCAAGCACATGGGAGGGAATATCCATCATTGCAAGTAACATGCACCACATGGGAGAATATAATCAAGTTGAGAAAATATCTCCACTTTTCCCGGCGTTTCTATAGCGGCGCTTATTGATAAAATAGCCATAACTTGAGATGTAGACCTCCAATTGACGTGATTCAAAATGCGTTGGAAAGCTCATTTGAATATCTACAACTTTTATGAAGAACTCTTCCCCAGAAAACGCCTCTAAGTTGGGTCAAATTTCTATCGAGAAGATAAGTTACGGTAGAAGCTAACGTAGGAAAAATAATTTGATCCGTTGAACTCGTAAGCTTGTGGCATTTTCTTCTTTCCTCAAAATCCATCTTTTAGGCTTCAAAACATGTCATTACGTGGAATCTTGGTCAATATATAATCTCGCAATGAACCACCAAAACACCAAACGTAAATCCGACACGACACTCCGGTTACTAAACCGGTACAAAACTAATAAAAACTTATAAAAATACGATAATTTATATAATAACTACTACTTATACATTTGAATAAAACTAAGGAATTTTGAGTTGATTTGATACAATAATGCTCAAAATGGTATCAATATTGGGGTAAAATGTCGTAATAATGATCATAAATTTATCTCTCATCACAACCCCCTACTTAGCTTTTGGTCGTCCTCGATCAAAACAAGCGATAAAACAAAATGAATGAGAGATAAATTCATGAAGATAGAAGGTATAAGGAACAACTAGATAATACAACCATTAGAATTACAACCAGGCTTTAACCTCAATATAAGTGTATAACAGAGTGTGTGTGTGTGACAAGCCTTTTCAATTTCCACTATCCTCTCTTGAATAAATCAAGCAAAACACACAAATATCCATTCAGACAGCCCTAATGACTTTCCTAGGTATAAGCAGTAACAGTTCCACACAAAGTTCTTCCGAGTACTTATTAGGATAATCCCTAAAGCATATCATTCAGTTTATACTGGGGATAGTCAGAAGATAGCTAAGTTTTCAACCACGCTTAAATTTTTATTTTTATTTTTTTTTCTTTTGATGAACTTAATTTCACATGTGTAGCATATGCCTTCATTCCCAGCAATAGGACATTTCGTGATAACACCCTAGCTGGACTACTATCATCAGGCAGTCGGGAGCTGTAAACCTCATAGTGATATAGGACGTTTCGTGATAACGCCCTACTGCACTCAAATCATTGGTAGCTACAACCGACATATATATAGTTCATCTCTTTCTTTTTTTTTTTTTTTCATAAACTTAACTTATATCCTTTCTATCACATTCAAACCTTCGATATTCACAAGATTACGTTCAAAAGTTAGTACTAAGTTATGTTATTATCTAGAATAACCACTAGGATACTGAATGGATACAGTTTAAAATTTTTCGCTTCAATATCAAAGGCTTACGTGAAGGAATTCATGTTACACAAATATATTTGGAATTACAATGCACTTACGGTTCACGTTGGTTATACACATCCAAATTGATCATTATATCTTCAAATTCGTGAAATATATACCTTATACAATTTATTTTAATCAACTAAATAATGCTCGAAAAAAAATCAAAAACTAAGAGATTTATTGATACAAAATAAGCATTAATGCCATTCTTTAGACCAACGACTCCACTCCCCACTTACGAACTTACATTGTCCTCAATGTAAAGTGAGTGTAATTAAGTTGTTGGGAAAGCAATGGTGCACTAAAACAAGTCAAAACAAATACTCGGATGATAAAAAAGTGGTGGGTGGGTGGGTCAAAGTTATGACCGTTGTGTGTGCAAATAAAATAAAAGTATGTGGAGTGTGTGACATTGTAATGCAAAAGGGTAGATAAACACACCACATAAACTTTTATTGATTTAAAACACACAATATTCCACAAGAGTTGAACTAATACATGTCACACATTATTTGAAATTTAAAATGCAGACTAGATCATGATATGAAATATGTGACAAAGTATTAACTCCGAGTCTTTTATACCCAGATCCTCAAGGGTTATTTCAAATTGTTCTAACAACCTAAGTCTAAGAAATGATGCATTTGAATTTTCTCTTTTTTTTTTCATCAGGATTTTCGGATAACCACCTAATCGTTCCCGTTTAATGTCATTCAAACATTCATCCTAAGACTTGGTGAAACAAAATGAAAATCAATCCTAAGTATTAGCAAAGTATCATCCAAATTATGAGTAATTATTATATTTAACATTTTACGGGTTGCCTCCGGTAGCGCTTTTGGTTAACGTCGTTCGCTCGACCAAAATGATAATGATTAACTAATATAATATACTAAACAAAACGGGATACTTCTAACAATTACTCACAAAAGCACGTAACAATTAAGCACATAATCCACTACAAATAAATGCTTAAGGAGTAAAAGGAAGGATAGTACCCGTCATTGACTACATTTATAGTCTATAGCAGACTTTACCGTGCTTCCGTTTTTTAAGGCATGGTGGTGGGTCATCCTCACGCGCCTTTGCATCCGTCTTTTTATCAATATCGCTTTCCAACATTTGTTAGGCGAATGCCGTCTAATCCAACGGTTCTTGACCTTTTCCTTTGATTTTCGAGCTTTGGGTTTACGAGCTTTCACATTATTACTGAGTCATCTTCTTGATTACTGCGTGTTAGTACGATCCACCACAAGAGAACACAAAGTGTCTACACAAGAACTAGATTCTAGTGTAATGTATGGATATTTCAATGAATTGTAAATGTTGAAGATAACGCGCTCATCATTCACTCCCAAACTAAGCTCTCCCTTACAAACATCGATGAAAGGGGTATTAATAGTTAAGTGCGAAAAGTGTCAAGAAAACATGCATACTTATTATCCAACTTCATCTTTTTCATTTCATTTCTCGGGAATGGGGAAGTAATTCAAGATCGATGAGGTTAGAATGAATACCTCCCTTACCCTTGTCGTTAGATGAAGATGGTAAAGCTTCCTTGAATGATTGTGCCTTTTGAAGACATAGTGTGTCATCATTCAGTACCTTTTTCTTCAAAATATGCAGTGGATGTGGTGATGCCCTTCCAGGTTGAACCGATGTGAATTTAGGTTGAGCCGGATAAGGTTCGGTTTGAAATGGCACTTTAGATTCCATATTCTTCTTATATTTACCATCTAAATCATCATCTACTTCATTATTCCCGAATTTTTCTAATCCATTACTTCCACAGATCCTTCCACTTCTGGTAATAACAAACATTTACCCCACTCGATTTCTTTCGATATTACTTGGCAATCCTTCCGAGGGTTTCTTGCTTTTACGTTCTACTTTCTACTCAAGTGATATTCAGATTCCTCAATGAAGCTTCTATAATTCTTATTTCGGTATCATGTCCACTCATATATGTTTTCAACGTATTCATATCCTTAGTGATTTGCACTCTATAGAAGTTATCATAATTTCCATATTTTGAGCTTGAGTAGATATCATACCTATCGATTTTCCATTAATTTCTCCCATTTGTTAACTCCTTCAAGTTGAGTTGAACTCGAGTTCTTGGTATGCTTTGAGTGGTATGTTGTGGATACGGTTTAGGTAATGATTGTAGATTTTGATTCGTGGTATCTCCTTGATAACCTTGATATGGATTCTTATATTGAATGGATACGTTGGTTGTCTGGCTTACTAGGGTTTAGGACCAATGAAAAGTAGGGTGATCTCTTCTAAAAGCATTAAACGAGTTTGAATACGCGTGCGTTCAAATTCCTATCTTTGTTTTAAAAACTCACCTTTTCCCTTGAATAGCCTTTCGGTTCTTCCATCCCTAATGACACATTATCATGACTTGAGTATTCATTTGGTAAGATATTTTACGAGTTTACATTTTCTTGGCTAATAAGCCGTCAAATTTCCTACTCAAATTCTCCAAGTGTGCTAGAACTTCCGTATTCGATGTATATTCTCTCCGCAAATGCTACTTTTCTTGTGCTAGAACCGGTTTCCCACATTACGTTATTTTTGGAAATCTTTTCTATAGCATCGTAAGCTATCCGAGCTTCACTCATCATTAACGAACCACCACATGCATGATCTACATCTCGCACGTGAGTCTTTTCTTAATTTACGACGAAAAGTTGAATTTGCATATCTAAGGAATAACCATGATCGGGACAAGCTCTTAGTAGCTTTTAAATCTTCCCCAAGCATTCCTAAAGCGTTTCTTGAGATCCTTGTCTAAAGTTGGCAATTTCGACTATTAATTCCAATTTTCTACCAGGAGTAAAATACTGCTTTAAGAACTCGGTTTGAATATCCTCCCAACTAGTCAGTGAATGATGTGGAAGTGAAAGAAACCAATCTCGTGCTCTTCCTTTTAAAGAAAAAGGAAACAAAGACATCCTCGTTAATTCCCGATGAGCACCATGACTTTTGGTCAGATTACACAACTCTTGAAAAGATAGAGATGATGATGTGGATCCTCATCATCTTCTCCTAGAAATTGGGATCTTGTGTCAATTAAACCAAAAGATGAGATTTTATTTCAAAATTATTTGCTCCTTTATTGGGTAAACGAATTGGATTATTAATCTGTACCTTCTACGGTCCGATCACAAATAAGTCTCGGGTTTGGTGGGTGATTATGCTTATTCGATTTCGATTATTTCTATTCCTTGGGCATGATCAAGCCCTTGTTCCGGTGTTTCATTATCGATTTGATCATTCTCGTATTTCGATTTGAAGATGATACTTGGTCGAGATTTCCGACCGATATGACAGCGTTTTGGGGTCTTACCGCTTTCGGTCATCAACTAACGAAAATAGAAAATGCTCGAATTTTGTAGAAGAAGAAAATTGGTAACTAAAAGAAGGTAGATACCAACGGAAAATAAAAAAGAAATGTGATAAGAAGAGTGTTGACTTATCCTCGAGAATTTTGAGCTAATACAAGTAGTAACGCCTAGACACAAAGAAAGAAATTAGCGACGTTTTCCCCGGCAACGGCGCCAAAAAATCGACAGAGACTAAACCTAACCTTGGAACGGCGCGAGAAAGGCGACGGACATTACCTAGGCTATCTGAGATCCTAACCGGCAGTGTACCGGGTCAAATTGTAGCTCTAGTCTGGTGAGTCAGGTCGTATTCCTCAGGGAAAACATGGTAATTCTTTTAAGTGGGGTTAAACACCAAGAAGCTATTATTAACTCGATCTAAGTCGCAGTTTTTAACTTTTCCTCGGGTTAGATAGTTAGATCAGTTAGATTAGTTAGTAATGTTAGAGTTAGATGTTAGTAAAACAGAAAATAAAACAAATAAATACTAATATAATATATAAATATATTTTTGGATCTAGCCAAGAATACTTTACTGAATCAATATCTTTTAGTAGAAATAAATGAGACAGATCTTCCTTTATTCAAGGTGTAAATTATATATGAATCGGTGTACTCCTAAGCTAGACAACTCCTCCTCACACGAGCGTATGAAATTGTCATATGTCAAATGTCATCACCCAATGTCATCCAAAGCATAGGTCACTCCCGTTTTGTCATACGAGCAATGTTTCGAATTTCGATTAAAACAGATAAATTAACGTAATACGATCTTGAGCACAATTTTAATAAGATTTGTTTTTCTAGGACAAATCGCCTCGGTAGGAAATAGGATTCCGTTGTCACGCGTTTTTACTCGGCCAATTTTACCTCCGGTCTTTCTATTACGATCTCGTATTCTAATCGTGAGTTGTCAATTCATTAGATTACGTTCAAATAGAAAGAGATTCATTATAATCGGTTTTAATCATTATTACCAGAGTCGATCATTCATTTTACCAAAAGATTAACTAATTGATTCATATCTTGGCTAGATATATTTTTAGTTATACATAGATATATATATCGATTTCATCAAAATGTCATGGATTAAACGGTTGAAGTTTTCCATAATAGCCTTCTTGTCAAGATGACAAAATTCTATTACAACCAAATTTAGCCTTTCGATCCAAACACTTATCAAATTCTCACATATATATATAGATAGATATAATTATATAGAACAACAAAAAGTAAAACTCAATAAAATTACCCGTTTACTTCAGATCTAAGTTGTATTCTTGAAAATAGCAACTTTTTCTAAAGCATTTTCTTCGATAATTTTCTCAAGCATTACAACATTACTACTTTTTATTTAAACAAACATATATACATACATAGACATATGTATATATACGGGCCCGAAAACAAAATAAAAAGAGAAAAAGAGATGAAGAAGGGACATGAAGAAGAGGGAATGGAAGAAAGGGAGGAGGTGGAGAGAGAGATCTTGGCCAAGAGTGGCCAAGATGGGGCAGAAAAGATGGAATGGAAATAGGGGGAGTATATATAGAGAGAGATATATATATATATATATATATATAGCACATGGAAGCCATCATCAAGCACATGGGAGCCATCATCAAGCACATGGGAGGAATATCCATCATTGCAAGTAACATGCACCACATGGGAGAATATAATCAAGTTGAGAAAATATCTCCACTTTTCCCGGCGTTTCTATAAGCGGCGCTTATTGATAAAATAGCCATAACTTGAGATGTAGACCTCCAATTGACGTGATTCAAAATGCGTTGGAAAGCTCATTTGAATATCTACAACTTTTATGAAGAACTCTTCCCAGAAAACGCCTCTAAGTTGGGTCAAATTTCTATCGAGAAGCGAGTTACGGTAGAAGCACGTAGGAAAAATAATTTGATCCGTTGAACTCGTAAGCTTGTGGCATTTTCTTCTTTCCTCAAAATCCATCTTTTAGGCTTCAAAACATGTCGTTACGTGGAATCTTGGTCAATATATAATCCTGCAATGAACCACCAAAACACCAAACGTAAATCCGACACGACACTCCGGTTACTAAACCGGTACAAAAACTAATAAAAAACTTATAAAAATACGATAATTTATATAATAACTACTACTTATACATTTGAATAAAACTAAGGAATTTTGAGTTGATTTGATACAATAATGCTCAAAATGGTATCAATATTGGGGTAAAATGTCGTAATAATGATCATAAATTTATCTCTCATCACAACCCAAAATTGATTTGCCTGTTTGTCTGCTCGACCTGTCCATTGGACTGAGGTCGGGCCACCGATGTCGTTCTGTGTTCGATCTTGAATTCTTTCAACCAATTCTGCACTCTATCATCCAGAAACTGAGTCCCGTTGTCCGAGATCAGATACTTTGGAATCCCAAACCTGCACAAAATATTCTCCCAGAATTTTTTTTCATGGTTTGAGCCCTGATGTCAGTGAGAGCTTTAGCCTCGACCCATTTGGTAAAATAATCAACCGCAACAACCACATATTTGAAATTTCCCGGAGCTCGAGGTAGAGGCCCGACTATGTCGACCCCCCACTCATCAAACGGCCGTACCGACTCAATGGCATTCATCTCTCGTGCCTGCTGATGGGTCACCACGTCATGCACTTGGCAAGCCCTGCAACTCATAACTAATCGATTGGCATCCTTTTGCATGGACGGCCAGAAATATCCTGCCAGCTTGCATTTTCTCGCCAGCATCCGAGCTCCGCAATGGTTGCCAAAAACTCCTCGATGTATTTCTTCGAGAAGATAAGCCCCCTCGTCTTCCGATGCGCATAGCATCCAAGGTGCTACGAATGATTTTCGATAAAGCACATAGTCGAAAAGAGCGTACCTGGAGGCCTGAAGCCGGATTTTCCTGGCCTGAGATTTATCGGATGGGATAATTCCGTCTTTCAAGAATAGCGCTATCGGATCCATCCATGTCGATCCTTGAACCACTGGTTGTACGTCTACCTCATTATAGCTTCGCTCCGCCAACATTTCTACCAGAACTTTCCTTTTCGACTTAAAATTCGATGCGAGTTTAGACAGCGCGTCGGCCCGTTTATTCTCACTTCGGGGTACCTGCTCGACACGAACCGTCTTAAACTTCGACATCAATCCCTGAACCACTCTCAAATAGCTCTTCATAGATTCTTCCTTGGCCTCATACTCGCCTCGTATATGATTCACTACGAGCTGAGAGTCACTGTATACTAGGAGGTTCTCGACCCCCAATTTCAATGCCAGCTTTAAACCCGTGATCATTGCCTCATACTCGGCTTCGTTGTTTGTTGCCTTGAATTCGAACCGCAGTGCATAAGGGAACTCTTCCCCCTTAGGACTGACTAATAACAAACCTGCCCCGGATCCTTCTCTGCTCGAGGCACCTTCGACGTAGACGGTCCATTGCTCATCTGATGACTGCTTATCTTGTTCCAACTGAATCAACAATCCTTCTGCTATGAAGTCTGCCAGAGCTTGACCCTTAATGGCTGTGCGAGGTAGAAACTCGATATCATACTCGGCTAGCTCGACCACCCATTTGGCCAATCGACCCGATGTCTCGGGCTTTGCCAAAATCTGTTTCAGGGGCTGGTCGGTGACCACAGAGATGGGGTGTGCTTGAAAGTAGGGTTTCAATTTCCTCGATGCATGAACTAGACTTAATGCCAATTTTTCAGCTGGCGTGTATCTGGTCTCAGGTCCATGCAATGCCTTGCTTACGAAATACACTGACGTCTGTCCCTGGTCTCCATCTCGAACTAATACGGCACTCACTGCCTCTTCACAGATTGCTAGATAAACCAGGAGTTTCTCTCCTTCTCGAGGTGAAGATAGTGCTGGTAAATCAGATAGATACTCCTTCAAATCATCGAATGCTTTTTGGCACTTCTCGTCCCACTGGAATGGACTCGCTTTCTTTAATATCTTGAAGAATGGTAGGGCCCTTTACGCTGATATCGACAAGAAACGATTGAGGGCCGCCATCCGACTTGTCAACCGTTGCACTTCCTTTACGTTACGAGGCGTGGGCATGCTCTTCAGGGCCTCGATCTTATCCGGATTAGCTCTAATCCCGTCTCTCGATATCATATACCCTAGAAACTTTCCCGATCGGACTCCAAACGTGCATTTCTTGGATTGAGCTTCATGTTTGCGGCCCGCAAGACTCAAGACCTCTCGACATCGACAAGAAATTGTCCCATGGACTTGCTCTTGATCAATAAATCATCCACATAAACCTCCATGTTTCGACCTATCTGCCTCTTGAAAATTTTGTTGACCGCCCGCTGATAGGTAGCTCCTGCATTCTTAAGCCCAAATGGCATCGTCACGAAGTAAAACGTGCCAAACTCTGTGATAAAAGCGGTTTTTTCTGAGTCTTGGGGGTCCATAAATATCTGATAATACCCCCTGTACGCATCGAGAAACCCGAATACCTCGAAGCCCAGTGTCGAGTCGACTAAGTGGTCGATCTTTGGTAGCGGGTAGGAATCCTTGGGGCATGCTTTGTTAAGATCCGTAAAGTCGACGCACATTCGCCAGGTCTGATCTGGCTTTTTAACCAACATTGGATTGGCTAACCAATCTGGATAAAATACTTCTTTCACGATCCCAGCAATTAACAACTTGTCAACTTCTTTCCTTACGGCTTCCTTCCTCTCAGGAGCAAGGTTTCTTTTCTTTTGCCGTATCGGCCTCTTTTTGGGATCGACGTTGAGTCGATGAACTGCTATGTCCGCCGATAGGCCAGGCATGTCATCTGCCTTCCACGCAAAAACGTCTCGAAACTCAACTAGGAGATTGACCAAGGCTCTCATATCGGGGTGTGGCATCCACTTCCCGATCTGGACCCCTTGACCTTCTTCCTCTTTCCACACTCGAACTTCCTCTGTCGGGTCGGCGGAGACCTAGCTCCGATCTTCCTCTTCCTCAGGTATCAATTCCTCAACTAGCACCTGCCCAACCCCTTTTCCTTTAATCGTAACCAGACTACAATTCCTGGCTACCTCGACGTCTCCTTTGACTTCATGGGTACCGTACCAGGTGGGGAACTTCAAGCTGTTGTGGAATGTCGAGATGATGGCTCTGAGATCATATAAAGCTGGTCGGCCTAATATCGCGTTGTACCCTGAAGGGGCCTTAACTACGACATAGGTCATTTCCATTGTTCGACCCTTTTCCCCGTCTCCAACCGTAGTTAGCAAACTGATCGACCCGACAGGGTGGATGGCTTGCCCTGTAAACCCAAATAAAGGGGTAGATAACGGAACAATGTCTTCATCCTTCAACCTCATGGCTTTGAAGGCTGAGTAGTAAAGGATATTAACGGGCGCTTCCAATTTTGTCGACACAAACTCTTTTTATTCGACCTCGGCTTATCACCGCCTCGATCACCAATCCTCGCTATGATCGTGAGAACTCGAACGTCATCCTTGGGTCCATAACCCACTTCCGTCGTAAACGATCTTCTTTGACTCCTTTGATCCGTCCGATGGGTGCCGATCGGATCGAGGTCGATCCGACTCGTGTTCGCAACAATTGTGTTAACGCTGTCGTACCCGCGATTGTCTCGATGAGGATCTCGGTTACGAGCTTCCCGACGGTCATCCCGCCGATTGTCCCTCGTATGTCGGGTCGGATGACCTTCTCGGCGATTCCGATTGTCCCGACGGAGATCGGTCCTTCTTTCCATTATAGCTTTTTCTCTTATACTCCCGACGGCCCTTTGGCTCGTCCTTTTTCGACTTTGTCAATCACCTCGCCCAATCGACCCTCTTGAATACAGACGTCGATATCTCTCTTCAAATCGAAACATTCTTCCGTGTCGTGCCCCACATCTCTGTGATAGTCGCAATACTTGTGAGTATTTTTTCTTTTCTCTGGGTCCTTGGACATCGGCTTAGGTGTCCGAGCAATGTTCTTTTTGATCATAATCGCCAACACCTCCCCCCGAGATCGGTTGAGGGGTATAAAATCTCGATCTTTCAAATTCCCTTTCTTTCCAAGCCGATCCGATATCGGAGCCGTCAGTCGATCAAAAACGTTGGACTTGCTTTCTTCATTCCGACCCTCAGGTGACCTTGGTCCGGCAGGATTCGTTCCTCGAGTTGAGGCCAAGTGAAATGGTGTGCAGGCGCACTGCCTCTTCACCTTGGCAGAACCTATGGACTATGTTCACACATTCATCCATATCGTTTGGCATCTTCTTGGACAACTTATCATACAACTTCATATTTCGCAGGCCTCCCACAAAAGCATTAACTTGCAGTGCATCACTGGCATTATGCACTTTCATGGCCTCAAGATTGAAGCGTCTCATGAAGTCGATAGTCGACTCCCCTTTCTCTTGCTTGATATTCATGAGGTGTGTAGCACTAAGGTGGAACTTCTTATTCCCAATGAAGGCATCTCGGAATTTTTGTCCCAACTGTAAAAAACTCGAGATCGACCCGGGACGTAGCTTGTGAAACCACTCTCGAGCTCGACCTGTGAGCAGCGTGTCGAAGGCACGGCACTTCATGGCATCATTTGCGTTCCTCAACCTCATCAATGATATATATCGATACAGATGGTCCTATGGGTCTGTGGTACCGTCGTAAGGTTCCATCTTGGGCGGTTTGAATGATTCAGGCATCGTGTATATCTCTATCCCGGGGCTAAATGGCGATTCGAGCCATTATGTGATCTGCTCCTTTCCTACGATGCGATTAAACTCATTTCGGATGCTGTCCTCGACCTGCTGCTGATGCTTTTCTTGTTCAGGACGTTTGCGGGCATTAGTCATGCTGATTTCAATTGCGCCTTCCTCGCACTCTTCTTGAGGATCGACATGCCTCTTTCCCCTGGCATTATCAGCCTCCTTACGCCCCAGAGGATCCAACATGCGTTCTTCCGGAGGATTACAGATTCCTTTACCTATGAAGGCCGACGCCACCACCTTTTTCAGGGCGTCTTCATCTAAAGACGCCAAGTGATCGGCCATGTCTTGCAGCTGCGGGGGAAGCTGAGGCCTGGGTGGATCGGCCACTGCAGGTCTAGATTCAGTGGGGACTTCTTGAATCTGAGATGGACCCCTGCTGGATCCATGACCGTCTGTTCTTCGACCTGCGGGTTCTTGCTATTCGTCGGCTTCTTTCTTGCTGGTGGAGCCATTACGAGATCTTTACCAACTCACCGGTAGAGGGCCCTCCTTCTAGCGCCAAATGATGATGCTAAATGACGCACCACCGGAATAACAGGGCCACGCGTGTAATCTGGGGGTGGTGTGAATGGGTTCGAATGGCTGTAACTTGGTGGAAAGGTATTGTTTTTTGGGTGTCTTATGGCTGAGTCTAGAGGTGGCCAAACCGAAACCGGAACCGGCGGTTCGAACCGGAACCGGCGGTTCGAAAACCGCCGGTTTTTTTAACCGCCGGTTTGCCGGTTTGCCGCCGGTTTGTGTTATTGGTAACCGGAACCGGAACCGGAACCGCCGGTTCAAACCGGATGGCCGGAACCGGGTAAAACCGGCCGGAACCGGACCGGAACGGAACCGCCGGTTTAACGGCCCATTTTTTTTTTTTTTTTTTTTTTTTTTCTGCATGCAAACAATAAAAAAATACTATAAAATTATACAAATAAACCTAAAACAAATAAACAATTTAAACAAATAAAAACAATTTAACGGCAATAAAAACAATTTAAACAAATAAACCATAAAAACTATTTAAAAAAACCTAAAAATTATATGCAAACCTACAAAATTATAAACCTAAAAATACTATAAAATTATATACTAACCTAAAAACCATATACAAACCTAAAAATTATATGAAACTATGTAATACAAACACATAAAAAGTACTTATAAAATACTACAATAACAAACTATAAAAAAACTATAACTAACTATAAAAAAAAACTATAAGAAACTATAAAACAACATTTATAATCAAAGTATACTTAAAACCTACTTAAATAACTATAAAAATCATTACAATAAACTATAAAAGACTAAAAATATAAACAATTAGAACTAAATTGCTTTGATTTTTTTATATGTGTTGTCATCCGACACGATTACACATAAAAATACATATAGCAAATTGAATTACCGATCAAGCGTTGAAAAGATAACACAATTTACATATATAAGAAAAACAACATAATTTTTAAAATAACATTATTTACATATAAATAAAATAACACAATATTAATATTATTTTTAAAACCGAATAGAAATCTATTTAAAATAATATATATATATATATATATATATATATATATATATTACATTCGCTTTAATAATTATAATTAAAATAATAATAATTTGTTATTGTAGTGAAAATAATAAGTGTTATATAAAAATGAAAAGAAAAAAAAATATGAAATTTTAAAACCGTGGCCGGAACCGTGATCTGAACCGTGATCTGAACCGGGAGCAAACCGGGAGCAAACCGGAACCGGCCCAAACCGGCAACCGGCGGTTTTGAACAGTAAACCGCCGGTTTTTCAAACCGGCGGTTCGACAAACCGGCGGTTCGTCAAACCGGCGGTTCGTCAAACCGGCGGTTTGAAAAACCGGCGGTTAGAAAAACCGGCGGTTACACCATTTGGCCACCTCTAGCTGAGTCCAAGAATGTATTTTGGATTGCCTACGTATCCTGTGTGAAAATCCAGGAATCAAGCCTTACGTAGTTCCTGGAATGATGTATTTATAGGCACATGTCCTTCTTCTGCCCTAAGTTTAGGGCGGCTTGGTTTATTGACATAAATACCCTTAAATGGGCCTTGCCTCCTTGTCCAAGTAACCCGCTGAATGGTGGGCCTAGGAGCCTGGACTAAAGTCCAGGGTGTCGACTCGATTCATATCGACACGGGTGATCGAGGTAGAACACTTATGGAATCGGAGAGCTGTCATATTGATCCGATGCTGATATTTAACAGAGACTTTTCCACACGCCAGTTGTACCAATCAGTTAATTCCACGTGGAGGAGCTAATCCCCGTATCATCATACAACCCCTATCTTTCTGGCTATCTAAGTGTCCTAAATAAATCTTATGTGCGTTACACGTGTCAGATGAGTCATGGTTATGTATTGACATGTCTTTTCTGTTAGCTTTAAGTTCTTTAGAATTCTCAACATCCATAACGTGCCCCACGTTCGGGAGTTAATGATAATACAAGTGAATGTTGGGCCGGTTACATATGCCAACTACTGGTCAATGTTAGTAATAGCTAGGACGTGACGGTTCCGGGCGGTTCGGGTCCATGGCACGACCCTCCGGTTCCGGGTCCAAAATGGAACTGAAAGCGCCGGTTCCATTTTCTAGATGGTTCCGCCGGTTCCCGGGAACCGGCGGGTTTGGCAGTTCCCCGGTCCGGGTCCGGGTCTCGGCGGTTCCCGGATCCAGACGGTTCCGATTACGGTTCTGATCACGGCTCCAAAAAAATCAATTTTTTGTACAAAATTTGTATAACTTACGGTAAAATTAATAATAAATTCTAATTGGTTATTAAACTATATATAATATTTAATTTTATAACTATATTTATTAAAAAAAAACACGGCTTGTATAATATTTAATTTCATTTCTATATATAATATTTAATTTCATAATTTATATTCTAGATAATTTATAAGTAAATTAAAGAATAATGCGTAGTTTTCTATTTGTTTATTTTTTATGATTGATTTGTAATGGTTACATTGATAAAACTAAATTGATACAACAAAACACTACAACAAGCAACATTCAACATTGATATTACATCGTTTTTTTCATAACGTGCATGTTGACGTTGTTACATGTCACAATCTACCCGGCTACCCGTCTCGACGTCTCCGCGCATCATGCATATAATTTTCAAATTCCTCGGAATGCCTTATTCGTAAAAGTCGCATATAAGAACCAAGCCCGATTCCATGCCGGTAAGGATACGTTTTTTCAAAGTAAACGAATTTATTCAGAACAACTTCAAATCACTATCCGAAATATATTATAATGATAGATAATATTATAATATGAGAGTTAGAATATGAGAAATAGAAGAGAATTGTGGGTAAAAAGTGATGAAATTGATATGTATTTATAGAGCGTGTGTGTGATATTTTAAAATAAAATAAAATTTATTCAAAGATTTGAATATATATACTTTGATCAAATTGGAATGTTGGTCAAATTTTGAAGGGAATAAAATAAAATAAAATAAAATAATATATATATATATATATATATATATATATATATATATATATCACTTAGCTGGTTCGGTCCTAAAGTAGGGTAGAATCCAGTGGAACCTGTAATCAGGGTAGAAGCGTCAGGAACCGTCGGTTCCATGGACCTGTGGACCTGTTGACCCGTGGAACCGCCGGGTTAGACCCGGGAACCGGCGGGTCCGAACCGAATTTTGAACCGGAACCGCCCAGGTCTAGTAATAGCATGCCAGTTATCTTTTCCTTTTATTATATATATATATATATATATATATATATATATATATATATATATATATATAATGGGTCATTGTGTAACATGATATATTTAAGTGCGAATTTATCAAGACTAACTAAATTTCTATTAGCACCATTTTCTCGATTATTTTCATTTGCTCTACAACACCACAAAATTATTAATAGCACAACAAATCATTATTAATTTCAATTTACTACAAGTTAGTCCCCAAAATGTTATCAATATTATTTCACTCTATTTCTTTCTTATCACCAAAAAAAACCTAAACACACTCCTCAGCCACGACGGTGGCGGATTCCGTGAGTTTTTTCTTAATCATCGGCTCCAGAATGAAAGAACACCCTTCCCCGGCCCTTGGTGCTAATGAATGTTGATGAAGCAGCAGAATGGATGATTAATGGAATGTGGTAGGTGTTTGATTATGGAAGGTGAGAGGTGGGAGGTGGGAGGTGCATGAATAAGATGGCGGTGGAGATGGATGGTGTTGATGATGATTATTGTAATAGATAAAAGATTAAATTGATTCATTTTTATTTACAAAGGACTCAATTATATTTTTTAAAAATTGTGGTATAAGTAGTAATTGTGTTTTTTTTTTTTTTTGTGGTGTTGAAGTATAAAAATAAAAAAAAATATTCAATATGATGTCAAAAGTATTTTATAGGATGCTGATAGTAATCGTGATGTCGGAAACGAATTCGTGATTCCGATAGATGCTGCCTATATTTATTAAATAGTCATGCCAAATATGACAAGCCATCTCTTTGTGGGTCTGTCAAATTCATACAGTAATACATTTGAATCATCCGACACATTATTTCTAGTATGCCAGGGCCTAGGCCCCTTTAAAATCCAAATTTTAGATGTCCCCGCTTTTCTATGTTAATAATGTATAATAATATTATGTCCATTTGTATGAAAGCTAAAAATATTATAAGACACAAATCAATAATAAATTAATATATTCCGTTAAAAAAGACTATCCAAAAGGAGTATTTAACAACATCATCAGTGGTCTTGATTTTTCATTTAGGCAAAAGGTTCATCCTCAATACCAAACCAAAAATCCACACCAAGAGATTTTAAGTGCAACCTTATAGCTTTTCTTCCGGTAAGTGTAATAATTTCCATAAAAATGGGTGGTCTGAACTCTGAAACAAGACAACCCCTCTTGTTGCTCAAGTTTGGATTCGGTCTTCGTTTTTTGTTTTTGGGTGTCGGGAAACGAAAGATTTAATAACTACGGGGGTGGGGGATCGAAACCAGATCTCTCCACTCGGGAGTCCGGGTAGACCCTAGTGACGACCACTAGGATATGTACCTTGGTTCGTTTGGATTCGATCTCTTCAAGATAAGATAGGCTTTGTGTATAATCCGGACACTTCCTCAATTATGATGATATGTTTTCATATCATATGCATCATACATAAGTGTATCATACTGAATCACTTGTTAACATATTTAATGATGATACACATTGTGACATATATTGATACAAAAAAGATGTAACATTTCATGTAAGACTATATTCAATATTGTAATGACATGCTAGAATATATTTCAATTGACAATGTCATTTTTTACTCTCATATGGGTTGTTTTTTTGAAATAATCAAACTTAAATATTAATTGATTAAGTGGGGTAATATTTTCTTATTAAGTCATGTCACTAACCAATATATTTTGACAATTTTTTAAACATGTGTCGTTAACGAGTTTCCTGGATAGAAATATAAGTTTATTTATCATTTGGATTTTGTCCCATAATATAACTTCGTTTACATAATTAATAGAACATTTATTACATTTTTATCATTTTATCTTATAACGGTTAAATGTTATTTTACGTATAACTAATTTACCCAACTCTTTTAATATATGCGGAAAAAAAACTCAAATGAATTTACAGATTATTAGACTTAAAATTAAGGAGAACAAACACCGAGATTACCGAGATTATTGGTTTTTTTGTCAAAAGTTTTCTTCCGCACTTTTTTCAGTTGGTTAATGGCTCAACGCCTCAGCCAAAACTTGTGGGAGAGGTGGAAGAAAACAAGCATTTGTAGTTGATCTACCTTAACCACCGTTTTAATGTCCAACTGCTACTGCCAACTGCCCACCATTCACATAGCGACAGAGTGATAGTGACTACTCCCCTCTTATTTTGCCTTGCCTACTCCGCCGCGGATGCAGTCAATTTAACAACTTCCTTCCCCTCCGCCTTGATTTTACTTCTTCTTTGAGTTATTAGTTACTACGAATTTAAAAAAAAGAATCTTTCCGTATCCAAAGATCTAATCTTTCCATTCATTTTGGAAAGATCGATGGAGCTGTGTTTATTTGAGCAATTAAAATCACAACCTGTTTGGCTGCTGTTTCTGTTCGCTATAGGGTCTCTGAAGCTACTCAATTTTTTGCTTTCTACTCTCAAATGGGTTTACGTTAATTTCCTCAGACATCCCAAGAATCTCAAGAAATACGGCTCATGGGCTGTTGTCACTGGACCTACAGATGGAATTGGCAAAGCCTTTGCTTTCCAGCTAGCGCATAAAGGGCTCAATTTAGTCCTTGTGGGTCGGAGCCCTGACAAGCTCAAAGATGTTTCTGACACCATTAAGTCCAAGTATGGCCAATCCCAGATCAAGACTGTAGTGGTTGATTTCTCCGGGGATTTAAATGAAGGCGTTGATAGGATTAAGGAGGCTATTGAAGGTTTAGATGTCGGAGTTTTGATTAACAATGTTGGGGTTTCTTATCCTTATGCTCGGTTTTTCCATGAGGTTGATCAGAAATTGTTGGCTGATTTGATTAAAGTTAACGTGGAAGGGACTACCAAGGTTACTCAACTTGTGTTGCCTGGAATGCTTCAAAGAAAAAAAGGGGCCATCATTAACATTGGTTCTGGTGCAGCCATTGTCATACCTTCTGATCCTCTTTATGCAGTTTATGCTGCCACTAAAGCGTAAGCACCCTTTGCTTCTCTTTTTTTTTTTATAGCTGAATTTGTGCTGTTACTTAGGTCATAAGGGTGCATCTTCATTAAGTAAACTGTTGAACCCAACATTAAGGTCCCCACTCCCCCCCTGAGTGGAGATGTTAATCAGGTTACCCGTGGCTCAGAGTCATGAGTTTGCCTTTTATACCAAAGAACTGAAAGAAGCCTCCTTTACATGGTTCGAACCTACACCCTCTAGCTTAAGGTCCAGGCTGCCTTAAGCACCCCCCAAACTCCTCACCAACTGGGCTATGTCTTGGGGACGGTGCATCTTCATTCAGTAGTCTGGGGGTGCATCTTCATTTAGTAGCCTCCTTTAAGGTTGCTTACAATCAAAACAGCCTAGCTTAATTGCATGCTCATAGAATAGCCGGTTTCAACTTTCAAGTGATGCTATTTAACTGTAGTTTCTGTCTTCAGTTCATTGTAATGATCTGTTGTATGTTCTTACATAGAATTACGAATCAAGTGATTGCTGGTTTGATACTTAAAGTATTATATCTATTGCTCTGTTGTGTGTACACTGAGCAACTCTGTTTGTGATTATTCTTGAATGTAGTATTAAAAGAGATTGATGAGTTTATTGCAGATATATCGATCAGTTCTCTAGATGTCTTTATGTGGAGTACAAAAAGAGCGGCATAGATGTGCAATGCCAGGTAACATACATGTTAAACTATTCTCTTTTACGATTACATTCCAAAGTCTCTAACTTGGATGATGAACGTACCCTATAGATACATGTTTGTTAAATTAAGAGATGGCCTTAATCAACTATTGTAGTCCCTGATATCTTGCTAATAAGTTGATACTCGAAGAACATCCAGTCTGTGTCGTAGCAAACAGAAAGTCCATATTCAATATCTTTGTCATATGTTCCACTCTGTGTTTGATTAGGTACCATTATATGTAGCAACAAAGATGGCATCCATCAAAAGGTCATCCTTTTGGTTCCATCAACGGATGGCTATGCTCGAGCAGCACTGCGATCAATCGGATCTGAACCCGTTGCACACCTTATTGGCCGCATGCTCTTGTTTGGGCTTTTGCAAATTCATTGCCTGATTGGGTTATTGATGCGTGGCGTCTGCAGTTCAATCTTGGAATTCGAAAGAGAGGATTGCTCAAGGACTCTAGGAAGAAGGATTAATTTGAAAGCATATGGTTCTTTTTTCTCAAAAAAAAAAAAAAAAGAGCATGGTTTTTCTATTCAATCATGTTGGAACTCTGCCTACATTTGTGTTGTAGTAGTATCTTTTGGTCCTGCATATTTCAACTTCATGTAGGACATGGACTACGGTACTTGTAACCCTTTTTGGGTTTAAATTTGTTGCCCACCATAAAAGAATGTAACCTTGTAATTGCTCAGGTTTCTTTACTTGGGAATTCTTTGTGAGGACTTCTACTGCAGTGAAGGCCGTTGGATTAATGCTTGTTATGTGTGCAAGAGAGACAAAAAAGCGTATACATGGCGTCATGTGTGGCAGAAATCCGTGAGTCTTCACCGTGTAGGAGTCCTCGTGTAAGAATTTTCCTCTTTACTTGCCTGCTTTCGTAAGACTCTGATCAGCCAGCTTATCTGTGTATATTATGTATTTTTCTGTTTTTACTTAGGAGTAGGTGAAAGTGTGTATTTATTTTTAAATGTTTTCTTTAAACAAGAAGCTTGAAAAGAAGCCGAAGTTCTGATTACAATTTACAAATCAAAACCAGATTTGTCCAAAAGCTTAACAGTGGAGTAGGTGAATGGTAGTTGGGGTTGTTTCCAACTTATAAATGATTAGTACTCCAAAAGAGAGAACCAAAATTACAGATACATAAAATGAACCAAAATTACAGACACAACGATCACGTCGCACTATGATCATAATGAATCTAAATTGATCGTAATGTAAATCAGCATAATCAATGATCGCAGATGATCATTACGTCATTCGTTCGTTGTAATAGCATTGTTGTCTTGTATCATTACTCAATTTCTTTTTCCTTTCTTCAGAAATAGTCAATTGTGGTCTGACAGATCCTTAATCTTACTTATTTTGTGGGAAATTGTCCATTATGTTTTGATTTTAGACAAGGTTAGTCCCACAAAATTTCTAGATAAAGGACAACTCAAAAAAAATGAAAAGAAAAAGTCCCTCAAAAAATAAATAAATAAATAAAAGATATGATACCAATCAAACCAAATCAGATTAAATGTGTAAGAAAATAAAAGATGAAAGACATGTGAAACTGATATACCAAAATCAACATTGGCCAAGACAACGGAATAGAGCGGCTAACAACTAGCTCGATACTAAGCATTGGGGGCCCGATCTGCTCGCCCCTCCGGCTCGCCATCCTTCAACATAGCTTGACAACAAGGTTCCTCTAAGTCCGACCTCAGTTGGCGCTCCGAGTCCGCCTGGACTCTCTGCCCGCCAGGGGCCGCTCCGAGTCCGCATGGACTCTCAGGCCGCTAGGACTCTCTGCCCGTCGTGGTCTCTCTCTGTCCGCTAGGACTCTCTGCCCGTCGCGGTCTCCCCGAGTCCGCCGCGACTCTCCGTCCGCCAAGGACTTTGACCCTCAGACTGCATGAATCGCCCGGTGCCCTACTCTCTGCCGGTGCCATGCTCTCTGCCGGTATCCCGCCTCGCCAATTTGTCGGCTCCATGCCTCTATATGTATCACCTTCACCTTCATTACAACTCTCTGACTTTTTTTCTCTTAAGAACTACGCATTGGCTTGATCCGCTACGGAGGAGTACGTAGGTAGGCTTTCGAGCCTGACTAATATTCAAAACACCATCCTCCTCCTCTTACTCCACAAAGCTCCATCTTTTCTTGAGCTCCGCCGCTCTCTTTGGAGAAATCACACGCAATCAGCTAGATATCCACCTCAAAATCCATATACCGCAAACCTGATATTACTGACAACATCAGAAACCGTAGTTAAAAAGAGGTATAAGGGCATTCGTAGCAGAAGCCCTATATGGTGTCCTATCCCTAAAATAAACATAAAAAATAGAGTTTACCCCAAAATAGCTTCCACAGCAGAGTCCCTATCCCTATTTATTTTTAAGGATATGAACAGTGCATCCCTACTTGTGGGGATGCACTATTCACGCCCTAAACATATTTAATTATTAAAAATTATAGAGATAGGGATAGGGATCTTACATTTGAGTGAAATAATAAATATTTAATGTGTATAAATAGGGTTGTGATGTATAATATGTATTATTTAATATTACTTGAAATGTTATAGGGATAATGATAAGGATGCTGTTGTGGAGGTTTTTGAATTGAGATATTGTAAAATAGGGATATGTAAGGGGTGTTCACGGATACGGCATATCCAAAAATCGAACCAATCCGAGATCATTCGGTTCGGTTAATGTTCGTGTTCGGTTTCGGTTAATAATATAGAGAAATCGAAAATTTCGGTTCGGTTACGGTTCATGCTACAAATTATCCGTAGCTGAACCGAAAACCGAACCGAAAACCGAACCGGATTAAAACCGGATAATTAACCGAACCGAAACCGTACAAAACGAAAAACCGTAACCGAACCGGTTATATCCAACATATATAATTAGCTTTTATAACCAAAATATTATGTATTTTTTTTATTAAAATTGATTATAACCGAACCGTTATCCGAACCGTTTGTAACCGAATGAAAAAACCGAACCGTTTATGACCAAATAGAAATGTTAAATTTTATTTCGGTTTTCGATTAACCGAACCGAACCATATATTTCGGTTCGGTTTTCTAAAGCAAACGGTTCGGTTTTGGATATCCACTAACCGAAATTTTTGGTTCGATTTCGGTTACAGCCATTAACCGTACCGAACCGAACCGTGCACACCATTATGTATTATTTTAAATTATTTTAGGGATAAAATTTGGGGCCTCTGATAAGAATGCCCTAAGTCGGGTAATTCTTCCCTAGTCACTTCATTTACACCGTAGATACATGTGGATGATTCTAGACCACACAGTTTGAATTTGATTTCAAACTGTGTGGTCCAGAATCACCCACGTGTATTACTCCTCAAATATCCTCACCATAGAAGAACTTTCCGTATATGTCGCAACACCAAAATATAGACCGGGGTCATTTGTTCTACATTTATATTGGATTAAAAAATTGATAAACCCCCCTTATCCAGGGGCATGAGTCCGCCCATGAGGTGAGATATGTTGGGTGGAGAGGTAGGGTAAGATGGAGTGATGGTAGGGTAGGGTTGGTTGGGTAGTGTCAGGTTAGGTAGGGTAGGATGGGTCGTGGGTGGTGCATGGGGTAAGGTTGAGTGGATGGAGTATGACAGGGTAGGGTATGGTGGTATAGTAAAATAGGGTAGCGTTGGGTAATAGATTGAGTAGATGGGTGGTAGGGTAGATTGTTGTACAGTAAGGTAGCATGCTAGAGAGGTAGAGTGCGGTACTGCGGTGGCATGATATGTGGTTGGTAAAAGATGGTGAGTGGATATGGTTACAGGTCAAATAAAAGAAGAAAATGGCATATTATGATGTTTATAGAGGTGAATTCTTTTAGATTAGTGATAGCGTCACAAAATACAACTAAATAATCACATCAAAGTAACACAACATATATTTATACCATCGTAATCGATGTGTGACATATTGGTTCCTATGGATCTAGCTGATCCCATAAAGATCAATGGTTAAAAATGTGTTAAGATATTTTGTCGTGATCAATTTGATGTGACACAAGCATTTCTCGTTATTTTATTGGCTTGGTTATAGAGTAATGATAGTGATACAACAAAATGTACAACACACTTTTACACAATTGATTATAATGTGAAACTTGTTAGTTTCTATGAGTCTCAAAAAGATCAATTTATGTTTTAAAAGTGTATTGTGGCTGTTGTGTGACAATCATTTCTCTTCCTTAAATTACTTTCACATTAGAGCACTTGCATCAGTGTCTCATAACAGATCTCTATCTTACAGACTCAAACACCATTTTTTTTTAGGTTTCTGAATCTCTAAAAGTCATTGCAATGATGATCTTAACTTACATATTCTCTATCCAAGAAAAAATACACTAGAATCTCTTTTTTTTTTTAAGAACAAAACTAATTTACCGGATAGATACAACCCAAGTCACTGTCATTCATCACCAAACAAAAAAAATTGGCCTTAGTGAATATCAGACTCGGTTCCATTCTCAAAGATACATTAGAAACCAAGTGTAGTATATCAATCAGAAATCAAGTGATGCAATTCGATCAACATAATCAATAGAAAGCCACAAGAAGCAAGACTATGTTATTCTTGTTATACTAAGAAAATATACACTAGAAAGGGTTGAACAACTTCAAGTGTTGCCTGTGGCCAAGGAGAATCCATTCATGACACCTTCTTTTTCAACAGACACAACAACAACCACATCACCCAATGCAGGTTGAGGGAATTTCTTGGATGATTCAAATGAGTCAAGTATAGGTCTCCCGACAGCTGGAAGAAAGAGACCAAAGCCACCGATAAGGCAAGAGGCAACCACGACGGGCTCTTGAACTATGAGCATTTTCAGCTTCTCCATCACCTGCATTTTCGCGTTTATTTTCCTCTCACTTCTCGATCAAAAAGCAAAAGCTACCATTTATCTATCTGAACTACATATAAAATTAACTTCACATATATCTCAAAAAGACCCATCCACGTTCGTATATCACTCAAGTTCCATGGTGGAAAGCAGCTGGGAGTAGGAGAAATTTCATTAAAAAGAGGAAAAAATAAAGAGGAGACACATATATAGGAGGAGAAGAGAGAGAGAGAGAGAGAGAGAGAGAGAGAGTTCTCAATTTTACCGGAGATATGGTGCAATTCCTTAAGAATCTGTGGTGTGTAGATTCATGTAACATATTCTATTGTATTTGTTTTTTGATCTCTATAGTATAAATTTATCATCTTATCTGATTCTATCATGGTCTTTCTTAAGATAGGAGTAGTGATAAATACCAAGAACAAAAAATGGATCACAACAAAGTCTGACAACACACTTTTGGATTAGTGATTATGATGTGAGACCTATTGATTCGAATGAGTCTCATAATAATCAATGGTTGAAAAGATTGTTGTGGTGCTTTGTTGTGTATATTTTGTTTGGAGAGTGATAGATTTACTCCCTTAAGTCCACACCAATTTTACACGAGGAGTGATAATACCACAACAAAATTGACACAACATTGTCCACAACACACTTTAAGACCATTGATTATGATGTGGACCAATTGAAGCATATGAGTCCCGTAAAAATAAATGGCTTAAGAGTGTATTATGACATTTGTTGTGGCATAAACATTTCTCTTTTACATCATCATCAAATCACCATATATTTTTCACTCAGAAAAAAATTATAAAAAAATTGAAAGCAATAACAACCACAAGATTATGTTGGATGTAAACATTATATAATTTTGATGGAGTAACTCTATTATTACCTATTTCGTTGTGGTACAAACATTTCTCTTATGATAGAAAGAGTGTATAGTTGTATTAGAAGTGGTTTTGTGTTTTTTTTTTCGAGATTTACAATCTAGTTATGATCCGATTAAGGAAAATGATGAAGGTCCTGAAAAGGAATATCACTCATCTCCCGACTGTGTTTATGTATGGCTCAGGATTTTAGGTTTTTTTTTTTATTTTTAAATTTTAATATCTTAAGTGTATGGTTCAAGATTATTCAGGAGACAAGATCGGTGCTAAGCAAGTGTGCCTCCATCACCGTCCATCCGATTAAATATGTATGGTTGTTCTCATGTTATATTTTTTATTGTTTTTTTGTTTGTTTGACAGAACTATATTTTTTATTGCTAATTCAAAGCTTTCGAATCGACTTATGATATAGTTTCAATTTTAATTAGAAGAGATTTCATATCACGTGTGAATTTGTCTCGATGCATATCATGATATGCATGGTGAAAAGATCCGTGTTTTCTTTCTTATATATACACCAACAAGGGCAGAAGATATATATTCCTTTTATATTTAATCAAAAACTCAAGAAAGTGACAAACAAGTTCATCAACATCAAAATGGAATAATAAATTTAATTTTAGAAGAAGAACCCAGCAGCTGCAAAGAAAGCTGCAACACCCAAAGCAGACATCTTCAATGTGGTGGCGCCGGAATCAAGTGATGAGAGGGAAGGGGTAGGGGTAGGTGTTTCGAGGGGGGTGGAAATAGCAGGAAGAAGAGAAGGAGGAGGAGGAGGAGATGAGGCCACAGGAGAAGATGCAGCTGCTGGGGAATTCTCTGCTGCTGCTGCCGGCGATGATGCCTTAGGGGCTGCTGCAGCCACCGCCTTTTTGGCGGTGGTGATAGGGTGGTGCTTGATGATTTTGATGCAGCTGCCGAAGGAGATGAAGACGGAGATTGATTTGCAGAAACAATGCCGACGATAACGGCGATGAAGATGAAGATAAATGCAGCCACCTGGCGAGCCATTTTTTTTTAATTGATATTGTTTTACTAATGTATATTAGTAAAATAGAAAAATAAAAAAATGAGTCTCTTTGGATGCAGCTGTTCTTGAAAGAAAAAAACTGCACGTCGATACAGGGAGGGGGTGTGGGGCTATTTATATGGTGTGGGTGTGGTCGGGAACATGGGGCGGCGGATATGGTGGCAATTTGTGGAGGATGGCTTAGCAAGCAATGCGGATGGTGAATGATGTGTTCCTCATGCTTATGAGAATTTTATGGGCTTCCAGAGAAAACAGAGTGAGAGAATGTCAGAAAACTATCTCTTATTTCGCTATTATTTTATCCTCTTTACTAATTAATACTATCATCTTCACTAAATATAAGTCATCATATATATTTATATTTATCTTATAAATATAAGTTATTCTACATTCTGAAATAAAACATTTATTCATTTTTTTTTGTCTTATAAATATAAGTTATTCTACATTCTACCAATAAAATATTTATTCATTTTTTTTTAAATCTTACCTCTAATGTGTTGTTAATCCAACAACCTTATAAATGACGATCACGGTCGATATCTTATCTACAATTTATTATGAATCCAACAACTTTTCATTAATTAACAATTATTTCATTAATGATAGTCATGGAAGTATTTATAACGCCTCAAACCCAGGCGTAATCTGCATTAAATGTGTCGTAAATGATTGATTAACTTTTAGACCGTCGTCCTCGGTTTATTTAAATAATTTAACCCGAATGATGAGCATTTTATGCCTCAAATTTATATAGAGGTGGCGTAGCGTTAATTTCTTGATGTGGGACTTTATATTCTCCCCTTTAATAAGGGACCAACGTCATCACCAGAACGGCCAGGACTTGTCCAAGTGGACTTGCTAGTCTCGTTTCCACCATAGGATTCTAGATGTGACCCACACCGCATCTCACGGTATGCCATGTAGTTCCGTATGATAGTCTGCTTTGAATACCATTATGAAACGCTCCCAGATCCGGGGCCTGGTAGCACTAAATGAGTTATAAATGATCTGTTCAACTGCTTAGACCGTCGTCCTCATTTGGTCTAAAAGGCTAACCCGAGTTGACAAAATCTTTATGTCTCATTTATTTATATGGGTGAGCAGGACATTACTTTACATATGTGGGACTTTACAGTATTTTAGACATTTAACCTTCAAATTTATGACATTCAACCACTTCCCTAATCTGTGTGAAAAATCATAGGATGACTAATATTTTGGGACAGAGGTAGTAGTTAGCATAATGGTCGATCGGGTGATTCTGCTGTAGGGACTAAAATAGAAGCGGATTTGTCGGATAGCTGGCGTATCAAATAAACATAACAATTTTGTATTTTTCTATTTTAGGCATTTAACCTTCAAATTTATGACGTTCAACCACTTTCTTTTTATCGTGTGAAAATTCAAGCGGATGACTCGTATTTAGAGAGCGGATGTAGTAGTTAGCATAATGGTCGATCAGGTGATTCTGCTTTATGGACTTTTTAATAGAGCGGACCGTCGAATGATCGCTGGCGTATACAAACAAACAAACCAATTTTATCTTTTTCTGATAGCGATCGTCATCCAAACGATCCGTTTAACAATAGAAGCCATGAATCAGAATTTTCCTGTCAGTGATTTGATTTATTTGATAGGTGATTTATTGGCTATTATGACTTGAATTGAGCCATTGGTCTAGCTTATAAAAAAGTTTGTTACACCATCAGTTAAAGACAATCCTAAAAGACACAGAGTAGAAGATCCAACGAGCACCATGGATTTGCTGGTGGCACTTTGAGAGACTGTTGAAACAGAAGATCTGCATCCATATAGCAAAGATCTCAACTATGAAGGTCAACACGACCTATCTGAATAACAATGATTGTGAGTATGATCTCTGATTTATTTCCGTTGCGTATTTTTACAGTACCCTGATATTCGTTTCTATCAATGGGAACCGGTGGTGGTTGGTGATGGAGATCGGCTTCGGAAAGGGAAGGTGGAGATTGGTTTGGGGAGGAGGGCGGAGGTAATAGATGGCAATGGGGGTGGTGCGTAAGATATACTACGTACCTCCGTCCCATATTATAAGACATCATAACATTTTTAAATCTATCATGATATAAATCATTCTCGCATTTTAATTAATTCAATAACTAATGTTTTTTTTCTTGTTGTACCATTATTCATTATTTCAAAACTTTACATTATTCTAATCAGCCTAAGAGTATTTTAGTCCAAAACTATCGAAATTAAATCAGTTGTTGATTTTCTTAATCTGTGTGAGTAAATGTGAGACGGAGGTAGTTTAAATTTATGGATATTTTTGAAACATTAAAAGTTTGGTCTGAATGCGATGTTAAAGTGAGGTGTATTACAGTATTAGTAAGAACGACTAAATTGTAATTAGTGTTAGCTGGCACTGAAGAGTGTCAAAAAGGTGTAAAGGTTAACTTTTAATGTCAAGAATGTGGTGTCCATGCAATTGTGATGTATCGGTAGAAATATCGTAGTGAAAATAAATACCCAATAAAAACTCTATATAAAATATGCAAGAAATAATAAGCTTACGACCAACAATGTATCGGTTTAACGGTTAACTTTAGGTCACAGACTCACAGTAAGGGACGAAAAAGGATAAGTAACTGAATTTTTCGTTTTCAAGAAGAAAAATGATAACTTTACACCATTTATCTTAAATGAAAGAAATATAATTCACCTTATTACGGTGTATTATTATTTTACTATTATGGCATTGTATTAAGTTAAGGGCGGTTAGAGTATTTTATGAGAAGTAGGGCTTCTAATTATGATGTATAAATATATAATGTGATGATGAATGAAAGAGACAGAAAATTGAAATTCTTTATCAAATTTGTCATGGTATCAGAGACAAGTTTCATATCAACTTGGACATCGACTACATCGGTTTTTCCGAATTATTACCGGTGAATTTTCCGCTACTTCTTACGGACTCGGTGCAGTTCAGGGAAGTTGTGGGTCTCTGTTCTAATATAAGCACATATCGAACATGTATTTAGGTTTTAATTTGTTAAGTCAAAGCGAAGTTACGAGATTGAATCTTTTGTTGGATTTGTTCTATCCTCTCTGTGCGGCTGGAAATCAACAATAGAGGGAAATTAAGGCAAACAGAGCATCAGATTTATTACATAAATTAATATAGTTTGTTTGAGAAAAAGAAAAGAAAAGAAAAGAAATTTATATAACATATATAGCGTTCATTGTCTACTGTCTAGTGGAACTTTTGTGCGTGTATATTGGTTGTTGGCCTTTGTCCAGGAGTTGCAGTGTTGACAAGAGAAAGAAAAATAAAATAAAATTGTATATGTAGGAAGCAGAAAAGCGAGCGGGGAATCGAAAAAAGAAGAGGAGCATCGGGATGTATCTTCACGGCCACTTTCTGATGCTGATCATGTGAAGATTAAGAAAGCATTGAGGGGAATCAAGGTTGAAGTTAAGGCCACCGTGAACTCGTCCACCATGCCATCTAGTGGTCAGAAACAGCCACGAACAGCCGAGCAAGCGGGGCTTGCAAATTTGACACCTGCGCAATGGCAAAGCATCATTGACTTATTAAATTTACCTAACCCTAAAGATCGATCGACATGTGAGTTTCGTGGATAATTGATCTGAGAGCGACCCATCACGTGGATTGGTGTGTTGAATGGTTTGGGAATGCGGTGATTGAAAAATGCGCGGTGGGGCTCAGGATGGCGGACCTCTCATGCTACGCCACGAGGCCGTATCACTTTGCCGGGAGGATTGATACTTACAAATGTTTTATATGTGCCTAATTTGGCCTGTAATTTATTATCCGTAATTCGGTTGATGGATGAACTTAATTGTCGAGTTCAACTCACTTCCACATTGTGTGTTATGCATGACCGAGCAGCGAGAAGGTGATTGGAGTGGGTGAGCGTGAAGATGGACTTTTCTTTTTCCGAGGGGTTCCACACGTCAAAGTTATGGCAATTGATGGGAGAAATTCCATGGATCTATGGCACAAGCGGTTGGGTCATCCTTCGGAGAAAATTCTCAAACAACTTCCTATGGTGAGTGAGTCACAGTAATTTGAATAAAGATGGGTGTGAGATATGTTTTCGGGCTAAGCAACATAGGGAGAGTTTTTCTCTGAGTGATAAATATTTGGTAGGATTTATGAACTTGTTTATTGTGATTTGTGGCGACCGTATGGAACTCCAACTACATGTGGGGCCTCTTATTTCCTAACGATTGTTGATGATTATTCTAGAGTGCGTGTGGGTTTATTTACTATATAATAAAATTGAAGTTGAGACGCTTTTTTGAATTTTATGGCCTTGATTGATCGTCAATTTAATGTGAAAATTCTTTGTGTTCAAGTGATAATGGCACCGAGTTTAGCGTTTACTCACATTTTCAAAATGAAGGAATTATTTTTGAAACATCGTGTGTGGGAACTCCACAACAAAATGGACGAGTGGAAAGAAAACATCAACATATTTTGAATGTTGCTAGGCGTTACGGTTTGAGGACATCTCACTTAAATGCAGGGTGAGTGTGTGATGATTGCATGCTATCTCGATTAATCGTACCCGTCATGTGTTTTGGAGTATAAGGCGCCTTATGAATGTTTGTTTGGGAAACCACCAAGTTTTGATGCGATCGTGTTTTGGATGTCTATGTTATGCCCATAATCAACGTCATAAACATGATAAATTTGAGAGCCGGAGTAGGAAGTGTATTTTTGTAGGTTATCCGTTTGGAAAGAAAGGTTGGACACTTTTTGATTTGGAAACCGAAGAAATTTTTGTATCTAGAGATGTGAAATTTTTCGAGCACACGTTTTCTATGGAGGACCCCCTACTATTACTTCCCTTCGATTCTGCTTGACTTGAGACTATAGAGGATGAGTTCGTCTTTGCTCCTACTGAAGCCGAATATGGAGCAACCTGCCGTTCTGGCAGGTGATGTGGACCCTAGTGGTGACGGGATGGTAGAGGTCGGTGATGAGGGTGTAATATTGCCAGAAGATGGGGTTGGTGTGAGTGAACCAACAGCTGGAGAGATAGAAGAGTTGGGAAGAGGAAAACGGAGAAAATTGCCTAATTCCAAGTATCAAGAATTCGTGACACATACATCGGTGGATAAGAAAAGTCCTTCAACGCCCTCATCCAATCCATCAACCTTCTCAAGTATTCTACATCCTCTTACACATTTTGTGAATTATTCGTTTTTTCGATGCACTATGAGGTATCTATTCTTTGTATTGCAAGAAATCCACCTCGTTCATTTAAAAAGCGGTGAAATACGAAGGTTGGCGGAAGGCTATGGTGAAGAGATACGTGCATTAGAAGACCATGGCACGTGGACATTACGAGAACTACCTCATGGAAAGAAGGTTCTCGGAAGCAAATGGGTTTATCTGAGAAAAATACGATGAACATGGAAACCTTCAACGTTTGAAGGCACGGTTGGTTGCATTTGGAAATCACCAGGTTGAAGGCATTTACTATAACGAGACTTCGCCCGGTAGCAAAGATGGTGACGGTTCGGGCCTTTCTAGCGATGGCGGCCGTTAAAAATTGGGAAATTCATCAAATGGATGTGCACAATGCATTCCTGCATGGAGATTTGGATGAAGAAATCTATATGAAAGTACCTCCTGGTTTTGAACAAAAACAGTCGAATCTTGTGTGTCACATGCGAAAGTCGTTGTATGGATTGAAACAGGCCCCACGCTTCTGGTTTGCGAAATTGGCCTCCGCATTGAAAGCTTACGGATTTTAAGCAGTCCTACTCGGATTACTCATTATTCACGCTTGTTCGAGGTGACATCAGGATTAGTATTTTGGTATACGTTGATGACATGATAATTGCGAGGAAGCGATCCCACCGCGCTTGCGGTGTTCAAAAGTTATTTGGGAGTGTTTTAAAATGAAGGATTTGGGAAGGTTGAAGTACTTCCTTGGCTTGGAGGTAGCTCGAAATCAACAAGGCATATTTTTGTCCCAACGAAAGTATGCGTTAGATATTATTGAAGAGACGGGGTTGTTGGGAGCACGACCCGCGGATTTCCCAATGGAACAAAATCATCAATTGGCTGTTACTCAGAGTGCATTACTCGATGATCCTGGCAAATATCGACGTTTAGTGGGACGCCTTATTTACCTTGGCGTTACGCGTCCCAACTTGGCTTATTCGGTTCATATCTTATCTCAGTTCATGCAGGAACCGAGAGTCGATCATTGGACAGCCGCATTGAGAGTTGTCCAGTATCTGAAGAAAAATCCGGGCCAAGGAGTTCTTTTTAGGGCGGATAGCCCATTGCGTTTGGAGGGTTGGTGTGACTCTGCCCTCTTACGCGTCGATCCTTAAGTGGGTGGTTTGTTTTACTTGGCACTTCACCGATTTCGTGGAAGACTAAGCGATTGGCGGTGTCGTTCTCGCGCGAAGCGAGTACCGCTCTATGGCGCGATTACTTGTGAATTGAAGTGGCCGCCGACTTCTCTCGATTTGGGAGTTCGTATTCCAACCGGTATCTCCCTTCATTGTGATAGCCAATCCGCGTTATACATTGCTCAGAATCCAGTGTTCCATGAGAGAACAAAGCACATTGAAGCCGATTGTCACTTTATTCGTGATGCAATTACGGATGGACTCATATCTCCTACGTATGTTTCTACACGTGTCAGCTGGCGGATATTTTCACAAAGGCCTTGGGAAAACAACACTTTGAGTTTTGTTACATGAGTTGGGCGTTCAAATCTTGGCATTTCAGAAACGAGGAGGGTATTACTGGCGTATTATTATTTTACTATTATGGCATTGTATTAAGTTAAGGGCGGTTATGGTATTTTATGAGAAGTAGGGCTTTTAATTATGACGTATAAATAAATATGTGATGTGATGATAAATGAAAGAGACAGAAAATTGAAAATTATTCTTTCCTTTATCAAATTTGTCACGCCTTCAATGGACGAGGTGTTTTTAGTTTGTTGAGGTTGTGTTTTTTTTATTTTTATTTTTATTTTATATTTTACGCATCTTTTAGGTAAGAAGAAATGGAATATACATATCATTCTCGTTACATTTTTTGCTATGGAACTTTTATGATGGCTGGACCGGATAACTGCATAAAATCCTATTTGTAAACTAAAAATAACAGTTCAAAACCAGAATTCAGATCATTCAACATGGTTTTGACATTCCAGATGTAAGAAAAAAGAAAGAAAAAAAGACACATATTACAGTTCCATCAACATATATTAATCTGTAACCAAACTATCATTGGGACCGGGATTACTATTTTAAGTGGAAAAGGCAACTGGGTTTTCCTCAGATTAATTAATTACCTTTTCAATGATATATATATTGCAAATTCATCAAAGATATAATATTGTTCTTGGTTACAAGTATAGCCAAGAATCAATTTTGGCTTTCTTTTCTGCTTCTTCTTTTGCTCAACAAAAGAAACAGGCTTCAAGTAATTAATTTCAAAAACTACTACTAATAAGGGGGGCCATTTGCCTACAAGACAAATCATGGCAATTATTATTAGGCAGAGATTTATTGTGAGCAATTTTCAAAGAAGAAGGAGAGACCTGCATGAACAAATAGTTGCCAGCAAACAGATCTCAAAATGGCCTTGATTTTCTTTCAATCTTTTCACCACTTTCTTCCACGCAGCCCTGAGCAAACGGGCTTTTCTTGATAAAAACAGCCTTGGAATCCGAAGCTTCAATCTTCTTTTAAACTGAAATCTTCTGTATCTCATAAAATTACTACTTCTTTGCCTTGTTATAACCACTTTCTCTTCTTTTATGTTATTATTGCGTTCATCTTGAAACCATCCTTCGAGCTTAGTGAGTTTCTGGTAGCCATATCTGGAGGAGGTTGAAGCCATAATCGATTGATCGGATCTCAGTACGTGTGTGGTGCAGAAGAGTAAAAGAGAGAATGAATGAATATATATGATGGGCTCTGGGCTTGGAATTGGATTGAATCGAACCACATATGATTGATTGATTTTTAAGGAGATGAAGAAGATAGCTATAGGGTAGGAGAAAGTGGGGGAGGCAGTTGGTTTTGCATTAAATGCCTAGTTGCTGATTGTTGGCCAATTCATTACTGCTGAAGTTCGGCAGATGAGCTGTGTTGGTATACATATACAGGAATTACATTTATTTGTAGGGCAATTAGCGAAAATGATAATCTAGCATGTTTTTTTAATATGTAATTCAACTAAAAACGAAAACCATAAAATTGAATATTGACTGTGGTAAGTGCAGTGACTCACTGCCTTTAAAGCGTTATTGTTTCGATTATGTCGCTCCACGGTAATGAATGATAATCGTCTCTCAAGAATCTGTGATCATACATTATTCGGATTGTTGTCTTGAACGAAGAAGGCAACAAACACTATCGTCGTCTCGTAAATTTCTTCTTGACTCGAAAAATATGCTAAGTGTATTTCGGGATGCTATTAATAACATAAAAAGTCGGCCTTTTGAAAGGGAATGATTTGCTTATGGAATAATTGCAGCCTTGTTTTCACTTGTGTGGTAAGAGTTTATAGGAGAACGAAGGTTATTATTCTCACTACTAAATCATTTCAAATGATTCAACCGAACGAGCGAAGTCAAATAGTATATGGTTTGCAACATCTCATCATACCGATCGCAACTCATTCGCTTGGCATGTCCATTCGGATTTTTACTCCATTATTAATTTTTAATTCAAAATTCTCCAACACAATTACCTGTTTTAAACTATTGTCATGATATATGATTCATTAATTATGATATGAATTTCATAGATTAAGCCATAGGTTTATCATAATGATTGGTGTAAAAGTACGTTATATTATTGTTTTATTACGTATAATGTTTGAGTGGCTGTTGTTATAGCATTTCCCTTAATTTTGAGGATAAATTGGAAAACAAACAACACCAAAAAAATGGACATTTAATGACACCACACTAAATCTATTTGAGCTATTGTAATAATGTTTAAAAATAGGGTGCCATTATGGATAATGATAGATTTAACGTGATGCCCTTAAATATCCTTTTAAAAAAAATTAGGGGCGTTGGGATATTTAGACTGTTTGACGAAAATTGTTGGTTTTTTAGGTTGTGAAAACATATCTGGGGTTAAAAAAGGTTGTTCTTCTTTTTTTTATACCCATAATACCCTTATTCCCTTCATACCCCTGAACCATGTTGCCATTTTCCAGCCGCAAACTGCCATTTTTTGATATTTAATTCGAGGGTGAAGAAGATGAGGGAGATGGTGTTTATGGTTTGCATCAGGGGTAGGAGAGGGCGTTAATGGAAGAAATCGGGTGGCGTCAATGGCGGAAAAGAGCCTTTTGTGGTGAAAGGAAGAAAGAAGAAGATGGGGACATGATTGTCTTTTTACATTGTTTTAAAATAGAGGATGAACTAATAGACTATATAACACATCATTTCAGGTAGGCTTACAAACACACACCCCTCCCTCAATACTCTTACCACATATGCCCTTGTATCTCATTTGTGGAATTTATTTATTTTTTACGGATGCAAAATATACGTCACGTCACAGTTTCTTGTCCACGAAACTCACACTTGGAACCATCGGGTTAAGGGTCACATTAGTAACCACCACCGAGTCAATACCTTGTTTGAAATTTAAAGAATATGAATAGAAGAGACTTCTTACACGTGTATTCATACCATCATACTACATTAAAACGGAACAATGTGACAATCTTTGTTTAACAAAAGCTGTGGATGCCCAACGCCCCATGCCCAGCAAAGCACGTTTGTGTTCCTAGCGTCTATATGGTGTATAAATGATTTTCTGTAATAAAGGTTTGGACTCGTGTTTCTTGGTTTTTAACTATCACATTGGTCACGGGTTAGACTCCATTGTTTGCTTCATGTCTAGATCAGAGCCCTTAAATAATAGTAAACTAAAAGAATAATTATTAATCATCAGATAAAATCTCTCACATTATTTCTTTCTAACAATTTCTTTAGAATCTCAAAGCTTTGTAAGAACAAAGAATAAGAAGATCACTAGGTCAACTTATTATTTAGTTGTTGAAATACTTATAGATCATCAACAACAAACATCTAGATGAGAAGGAACAATGCTAATAGGTTGAATTACAAAACCAGCCTTCTTACATTCTTCTTCCAAAGCCTTTGCCTGTGAAGGGCCATCTGGGCAGAAAACAACCACAGCACCACCACTACCCGTGAATTTCGATGCACCGCCTACTCGTCGTGCCATTTCAACCATCTCTATGTTCAATGCACCAAGAGCTTCATCACCAAACATGCTCCTGCATTAATGAAGAATAACATGTACACACACTCGTCAACATGTTCGTCGTCTTGAGAATCTAAATATTCTGCCTAAATGAAAATTACAAGTATAGAGCACAATCAGGAGGTAGAAGGACTTCATTTTTCGGGTATTTTTACCTTCGCAGATCAAAATTACGATTCATTAGTGCTGCTAGTTTGGGATAGTCCCTGTCAAGCAAAGCTGTTCTTCCTTCTAAAGCAATATTTGCCACCTCCTCCATTGATGATATAATAAACTTATCACCATTTAACCATCTCTGCCTCACACTACTGTGAACCTGCAATCAGACCAGCTATTTCCATCAAAACAGTGCCTAGGCAAGTATGACATATTGTTTTGAAAGACTACTTAGATGGCGAAAGAGTATTCGCTATCCGTATTGGTTGAATGCACATTTCAGAGATACACACTCACAAATCAAATAGAAAAGAATCCTATCAATTATGGGAGAAAGGCGTTGAGAAAGTATATGATCACTTGGCGGTTTGATATATGAACTAAACTATAACGCCCCAAAAAACTCGGGTCTACCGACGCTACTTGACTCATAATGGATCTAGTAACTAGATAGGTCCATTGTCCTCGCTTGGCCTAAAATGGTTAATCCAAGTTACCGAGTCCATTATGCCTCAACCATATATCTTGGTGATGTTTCTCCTCCTTTCCCAACGTGGGATATTACATAAAAATGTCATTTAGATCATTTGAGATTCCATTAAAAGGTTATGCATTTAGAACTTAGAAGGACAGATACTAAGTGGATCACATGAGAATACTCACCTTCCCAGAATCACTGGGATTTTCAGCATAAATGAGATAAAGAGGTGGGAGAAGATCAGTATCCATTGGTGTGTATATTCCATGTCCAAGTTCTTCCATGTAATTTCGGCTAAAATCCTGCCAAAAAGCTTCATTATCCTCATAAAAAGAAAAGAACAATTATGTAACAGTATCAGAGCCTTAAACTTCATACCATGTATACGAGGCCCCCATAGACCTGTGCTACCCTATCCTGGAGACCTGCAACTATTCCAAGGTCCTTCTCTGCATTCAGGATTAAGTTTGGCCTAATCTCAACTTTAATCAAATGTCTTACACTGTAGAAATCCATAAGGCAATTAAGAGCTGCGCAGACAATAGCACTTTCGAACCTGAGAGCCCTGTCTGAAGTGCACAAAATATTGAGAATGTATCAACAATTTCAGTATACTGGACTTATATAGACCTTATCAAATGACTAAATGTAACATATTTTGAGCGACTACTCAACGACTAACAACAACAGGAAATTACTCCTCTGATAATGCAACTCAACCGGTATACTTCAACATCCGAAAATTAAACCGAGTAAAAACAACAGCATTTTCTCCTTGAACTGTAACATTAAGGTAGAGAAAGGGTCGCCCATTGTGAATGGCAAAAGGATCTACCTGCCTGGGTATATTAGTATCATAGGACATGGTAAAATTTCTGTCATCAAGAGGGATTCCACTATCCTTGCAATAATTGTGAAATACTTTACATATAGCCATTAGCAAACGCACTCCTCCATAATACCCTTCAGCTTGCAAACCGATTTACCTACAAATGGCAGCGACACCATATAACAGAGCTAAAGAAAACTTAATGGATCAAATCAAGGGGAAAATAAAAGCAATATAAAATTGGTAAGATGAAATGGTGCAAAAGGAAAGAAACAGAATGGGATATCAATCATACCAGGTGAGAAATGGAGTTGAATTGGACGAAATCGTGATTAGGGTGGGGTAGAATGACGAGATCTTTAGAAGGGTGCAAATTTACAGAAGCCCAGAAATTGGCAAGGCTGAATGAGATGGTTTTGCCATAGTAAACATCGCTAGGGTTCCCAAGCAGACCCACTCTTGCGTACGCCTTGTGTTCGATAACTTCTCTTCCCTCCTCTTCTATCTCTTTCGCCATTTTCGCAGAGGCTCAAGTTCTACCTGCAGGCGCACTTTAAAAATAGTTTTCTATCCTTTGTTTAAATTTTGACTTGAAAATCAGGTTACGCATCATCTTCATTCTTAAAACAAACGTAGAGACCATGATCCCTATAATTTTATTTTTATTTTTTACTATTTTTTTTATACAGATTTCCAAACCAAGAGTCGTATAGGATGTTTATTATTTTCGAGCGTCAATTGACCCGCAAAAGGCCAATTGACCCGATCTAAACCCGGTCAGAAAAAATAAAATATTAAATAAAAAAGCCCTCAAAAACAGCCACATAATAATAAAAATAGGTGGGTTCTATTTGGACCCCCCTTATTACTACTTACACCCATTATTTGATTATTTTTGTTTTACTTCTACACACTCTCATTTTACTTATTACACCACATAAAAATAAAAAAAATAAAAAAATACACTTTGGTCCCTTCAATTACACTTTAGTCCTTAAATAATTACACTTTAATCCTTAAACAATACAAAAACAAATTTCTCTTTTCTTCTCCAAACCATATACCCTAATTCATCTTCCACCCTATTCCCCCACCTTCCACCGCCGCCTTCCTCCCTCAACCACCCAAATCGAAAATCTTCTTCCCAAATTGCAGGAATCGAGCCCCAAATCACAAAGAAAATCAAACCCCAAATCTCAAACCCCAAATCGCAAATCTTCTTCCCAAATCGCGTGAATCGAGCCTCCAAATCGCGTAGAGTGCACCCCAAATCGCTCGATTTTAACCACGTGAAAAACAAGGACATCGAAAAAAAGCAGGGATATCGAAAAGGCCATGTCTTTAAATCGCCAAGGTCGCCAAATCGGGAAAAACCTTCCATAAACGGATCTAGCACAAAATCAGGCAACAAATGATTCAAATAAATCCGATATCTCGATATTAACTCAAATAAAAGAGAAATACGAAACTTCCCTGAATTTGTCAAAGATTCTAAGAGAGAAACTTCAATTTTGAATGCAGAGACGCCATGCCATCAATGGAGATGAGGACTGCGAAATCTTCGCTTTTAATTCATTGAATCAACAAGAAAGATGATTCCTTTTCACACTCAAAACTTCCATAAACGTATGTCGCACGTGGTTGCTCAAGGTGGCCCGAGCAAAAACACGATTCAGGAAGGAAGGCACTAGCCTTCATGAAATCGAACATCGTGTGCAGACTTTCCAAAAGCAGAGTCGATTTGTAAATCAAATCAACGAAATTGATTTAGGAAGATTACTGAGATCGGGGTCAATTGAGGAGAGTAATGGCACCGGGTTTCTAGGAGAGACTTTACAAGGAGCCGTTTCAAGAGAATGAGAAGGTTCAGGGTTCCGTTTCGGGGTGGTTTGGGAGGTTGGCGGCCGGATTCCGCCATTAAAGTAGCGAGGCGGTTGGTTTGTGAATGGGACGATGGTGGGTGCCGGCAAAACAGGTCGCCGGGAAAATTTGGGGAGGTGGGCGGTGGTGTATGAAAATGAAGAAGGAAGATGGAGAAATGGGGTTTTGTTTAATTTTGTTAGGAGTGACTTTGTTTATAATTTCAAAAATATATGGTGTATGTAGTAATTGTTTTATTAATTGTGTAGTGTAAAAGTATAAAAATAATCAAAATAATCTTGTGGTGTCAAAAGTAAAATTTTGTAATGCAGTAGTAATTAGGTGTAAGTAGTAATAAATGGCCCAAATAGAACCCACCTAAAAATATTATAAAATAAAATAAAATAACCCTGAAAAACAGCCGCATGCTTTATTAAAAAAAAATGCCAAAACTTGCCGCATAATAAAAACTTCCGCATAACGCATGATTTATTATAAAAAAAAATTGCCACCCGCATGATTTATGAAACAATAAACTGCCATCCGCATCTCTTAAAAAAAAATTATAAAAAATAAAAAATAAAAAAAACTATCTCCCGATCTCTGCTCCAACTCCCCCACTATCCCTTACTTGCAACTCTTTTCTTCGCCCAGTCTCCATTTTCTCTTAATCCCACGTTCCAGTCTCCATTTTCTTCGGATGGAAAAGCACAGCGAAATAACATAATCCTCCATGATAGATTTTTTTTTCCCTTGACATATGTATTCTTGGATTGTCTATTATTACTTAATTGCGTTTTTCATATATAGCTTATGATTTGCTGGATGTTATATGTATTTGTTGAACATTTGTTGGTAATTCAGATGCTCCATCATTGCTTGCATAAAAAGTGATTCAACAATCATGGTCTATTGTGTTTGGATTTCATATTGTAAAACGTTCACCTCAATAGCATTAGCAGAGGATCGATTCTTTGTGAATTTGACATTTGGCGGGTGATCTTTATATCCTACTTTCAGGTTCCAATTTATGTTATGGCTTTTTTCCCTGCAGTTAGTAGTTTTGTTTTTTTCCATGCCGTTTTTTTTTTGTTTTTTTTTTGGCAGGCCGAAGTTGAGACGATAGGAGGTTATCGGGAGGCCAATAGGATTTAAGGCTATTCAAGAAGCTTATTCTGGTCTCTAGTGATTTCTATATTCCGTATGCATTTTTCTCTCTCTGTTTTTAACTACTACTATTTTTTTAATCAAGCATAATTTTGAATTCTTGTAAAGACTCTACACAGTGATTTCTGATAATAGCCACCATTATTCTTTTAAATATCATAAAATGTTGGAGTTTTTAACATTGGGTCTTTGGATGGTGTACCTAAATGGAGTAATGCCTTAAGTGTGTTTTTCTAATACACTAGTTTTGGGGGTATTCTTGTGATCACGACATCTTGTGATCTGGCGATATTGATATTGTTTGGAACTGTTTATAAAGATGATCAAGGGCTTCTTTTGATGTGAGATTAAGACATAATATGGAGCAGCATATGGAGTGGTTCTTACAACAAGATGGAGTGTGATACAATACTAATTAGAGAGATTATCTATCTTAGTGTTAAAATGTGAGCTTAATTATCATACATGTTGATGTTAATGTTGTTATAAAAGTTGTTTATGTCATAAGGATCAAACATTAGCAAGCTCACGCACTGTGATAGTTTAGTGTGTTCTTGTGTTTGAATGTGATACTGTGATACTGATACTGTGATTGTGTTATGGTGCTGAGGTCGACGCATTGAAACCGAAGGCGGAGATCTACGAGCTAATGTTCCAAGAAAGGGCTAATGCTTTTTGGTAATGATTTGTGAATTGAGATAGGGTACAAATGTTAAACCATTTGATGTAGATGTCAACTTTATTGAGAAAATGTTAAACCATTTGGTGTAAAGTTGAAGAATAAGATGATGGTACCAATCGACATTGTCGAGATTTTTAGGTGCTTAGATAATCATTTCCTTGATGTAACTTAATTATCATATATGTTGATGTTAAAGTTTTTTTTATCATATATGTTGTAATTTTTTTCCATTGTGAATGAATGTATTAATTGTGATTGAATGTGTTATTTCAAAATACACAAGTTTTTTGGGTGTTAGTGTGATTACATTATTGTCCAAATGATTTTTAGTTTACGGAATGTTTCCGTTTTAATCCATAAAGGAATATAGGTTGTCGGTGTTGTTGTAAAGCTTGCCGAGTCCATGATTTTTGGCTAATCGTATACTATTAATGTTAATGATAATGGTAATGGTGTCATTTTGTTTGTTAATAAAACGTGTTACTGATACTGTGATACTGTAAACACTGCGATTAAATTCAGCTTTCAAAAACTATGTCGAAAGGGTATCGTATGAGATGTCAAAATGAAAAGGAAAAAATATAAACTTTGGTGAAAGAATTTTGATGGGTGTTTTAAATCAAAAGTTATGTTCGTTTATAAGAAAAACGGTCCGATTAATGCAAATATTTTTTAGGCTTTCAAAATTTACGTCGGAAGGGTATCGTATGAGATCTCAAAATAAAGAGCAAAAAAAATACGAATTTTGGTGAAAACATTTTGATGATCGGAGTTTTTAATCAAAAGTTACGGTTGTTTGAAAAAAAAAATGAAGCAGGCAGCGATGGTACGCATGAAGCAGCTACGTCCAGGCCCAACGCGTGATATAAGAGGGTATTTTTGTCCGTTTGATTTTTTTTTGTCATTTTTGCAATTAAAAAAAGAAGTGTGTTCTGTTTATTTATATTGCGTCAAATTTTGGACTTTTCCCTCTTTCCCTCTTTTTTTTCGCGATGATTATCAATGCACCAATGTCTCATTTGTACTATTTCGTCACAAAATATAAGTTTATTTAAATTTTTAGTTTTGTCTCATAATTCAAGTCATTTAAATAACTAAATGGAATATTTATTACATTTTTCTTATTTTACCATTTTTTTGAGAATCCCTCATTTATTATTTACCCACACATTTTTCACTAATATGCATTAATAACAGTCAAATGTCATTTTAGACTTTTTCATGATGACACATAACCAATATAACAACATTTCCTAATCTATGTGAAAAAACTCAAATGGACGGAGGTAGTAATTACGTTGTTATCTCAAAAAAAAACATCATAATCTATCCCAAGATGTAGACAAATCTCAGAGTATCCACTATAGACTAATTTAACACACCAGTGAAGTACATGTAGGACTGCAAAAACAAAATTTTGTCCACTATAGCTCAAGGGAAGACATTGTGGAAAGGTAAAGTGTGAATGTGAAAGTGGATCTGTCCACTTCCCCTCACACCTTGGATGCACAAATTTCTATGTATTTATAATAATAAAAAATTCTTCTAGCACTTTTAATAATGGCAACTCTGGTGAAGGTTTAGGGCTCACATCTGTACATAGCTTTTTTATTAAGCCTTTCAACCAATAATCCTGCATTTTTCATAGTGATAAAACAAGTCATTATGACAACACAAGGTTTCACATTAAAATTATAATAAAAAGTTGGCAGCTTTTTGTCACCACCACATCCGCAGCCCCAATACCATAGTGGATGCTCTTATAGGCTAATTCAGGATAAATAGCACCAACAATATTGATCAAAAGAACGCATTATCATGGGGCTTAAGTTAAGAACGATCGATTCATTGAACAAATTGATACGCACCTTTCGGATACTTAGTTATTATTCGGAAAAAGAAATATCTGACACACGTATAATAATAAAGAAATTCATTCAATTTATACATAAGCCCAACATCAATACCGCAAGAGTACAAAGCTATGGACTCGAAAAAACAAAGAATATACAACATCGATTAGAATACTACAAGTGGAAACAATTCATCTTAAAAACGTTCAACCGTTCCGAATCCAAAGTAGTTCAATTCTAAACTATTACATCTCCAAAAGTCTAAAACAAGCGGAAACAATTCATCTTAAAATGTTCAACCATTCCGAATCCAAAGTACTTCAATTCTAAACTCTGGTGAAGGTTTAGGGCTCACCTCTGTACATAGCTTTTTTATTAAACCTTTCAACCAATAATCTGCATTTTCATAGTGATAAAACAAGTCATTATGACAACACAAGGTTTCACATTAAAATTATAATAAAAAGTTGGCGACTTTTTGTCACCACCACATCCACACACCCCAATACCATAGTGGATGCTCTTATAGGCTAATTCAGGATAAATAGCACCAACAATATTGATCAAAAGAACGCATTATCATGGGGCTTAAGTTAAGAACGATCGATTCATTGAACAAATTGATACGCACCTTTCGGATGCTTAGTTATTATTCGGAAAAAGAAATATCTGACACACGTATAATAATAAAGAAATTCATTCAATTTATACATAAGCCCAACATCAATACCGCCAGAGTACAAAGCGATAGACTCGAAAAAACAAAGAATATACAACATCGATTAGAATACTACAAGTGGAAACAATTCATCTTAAAAACGTTCAACCGTTCCGAATCCAAAGTAGTTCAATTCTAAACTATTACATCTCCAAAAGTCTAAAACATGCGGAAACAATTCATCTTAAAATGTTCAACCATTCCGAATCCAAAGTACTTCAATTCTAAACTATTACATCTCCAAAAGCCTAAAACAAGTGAAAACGCCTAAAACATGTTGGGATAGGTGTCGTGTGTGGAGTGATTTACGGAACAGATCTGTAATTTACGGAATAATTAAATTCAGAAAAATAACAACTCGAAAATAAAATATTATGTTATTATTTAGATCTAACAAATTAAAGCAACTATAGAATAGATCTAATGAATTAGAAGCGATTACTATGTAGATCTAAAAATATAGCTTGCAATCTAGATTTAACAAAATGAACCTTATCACAATCTGAGATCGATTGAAAAGAAAGGAAATGTAATTGCGATGCATAAGTAAATGACAAACCGAGGCGAGTAATTACTCTTTCCTTAAGACAAATTGCTCCGGTATGGTGCCCACGGTAGTAGCAATTGTCTCCCAAGATACAACGGCTTTACGTCTCGGATTTAGAGGCACTTCAAAAATCCGAGCTCCGGTGAACTTACAGAGTGCTCCAACTTCTCTTCGACTCAAGAACTAAATCTAGATGCTAGACCTTTTTTGTGGTGAAAAGACTAGAGAAAATTCGATGCTTGAACTCTCATCCATGGGGTTTTTTATATAGTGGAAAGGATGAACCAATGCTCAAATATGATTGGCCGAGATACATCATCAAACTTTTCCCCTTGGAAAAGTAATGGCCGACTTCTCCCTCAAGGAAAGAAGCTTGGCCGAAATTATTACGCTAATTTCGACTTAATCCACTCATCTGATTGGTCCAATAACTCAATGAATTCTGATTGGTCGAATGACACAAACACATTCCGAAATTAATTTTATGGTTAATTTCATAAAGAAATTTTGTCCGTAAATCGCGCTAAAGTTGATTATTCAACCCTTAAAAAAGGACTTTTTCTCCAACAAAACATAGGGTACATCATTACGTAAATAATAAATGATCATCTTCAGCATCACAAATAAGTTCAAACATTAGCTTCATCATAACCATCGTGTTCCACCTGACAACCTTCTAGGAGAGTGGAAAACATACAAATAAAGTGGTAAATACAAACATTGAAACATACTTCCCAACAATAAATATTGTCACATATAATAGCAATAACTACCAAGTATGTTAAACTCATTCCCTTCTACTGGTCCACCTAGTAAGACTCAACCAACAAAAGATATGTTACACACATGGTCTAAAGACACTTTGTGTGATGAGAATACACCACGGCGTATATACTCAACTCCAATATGATGGCACGACGGTTACCCATGTAGAACCTCTAACGGGTCCAAACTGCAATCGGTATTAGAGATTAGATGCTGTAAATGATGAATTACCTAACTAAATTGAAAATTTACGATTTGAACAAGGAAGAATTTATTAAAGACGATTAGGAATTAACTAGAACGATAAACTCTAGCCAAACAACTTGGAGATTCAAAAATACTGCGAAAATCTTACCAAAAGTTTCGGCATCTTGCGTTGATTCGAGCTCTGGTTCGCAAGAAATTGATTGATGTTAATAATTTGATATTAAAACGAGTTTTTTAAATGCTTTAAATCATAAATGAGTTTATATGATAAAAAAAGTACAGGAATTCATAATGTCACATTGGGGTTTAGAAAACGATGAAAATAAGATCAACGGTTGTAATTCATTGCCTTTTATAGGCTTTGGACCCGAGGCACCGTTGAGCCGGTGGAAAGGATTCTCCGAAATTCCAAGATATATTTAGGCTAACATCAATATTTTCAAAACATATTTTTGAATTATGTTGTTTTAGATGCTCGGACACATACTATAAAAAAAAGGAAAAATTAGTTTATAGTCCTTTTTTTCTCCCTTAATTAAGTGCTAATCCAGCTTCAAATTTTTAGTTGCAATAAGGACAAATAATTTGATCGGACTAAATTATCCCTAATTACCGCTTACGTCAGATAAACTTCCTTCCTTTCCTTTCCTTTTTATCATTTTGGATCGTAAGTTGAGTGAGTTCATCATCAAAATCAATCGGCGATGGCGAAGTCCGCTCTACTCGTTTTCTCTCTCTCTCCGTCTTCCTCCTCGTGGCGGCGGCGACACCCATCTCTTCCTCTTAGCCTTACTCGCTATCTTCTCTATCCTCCTCCACCACCTCACCATCTCCGCATCGGCTAATTCTCCTTCCCCTCACTTCGAGGGTTTCGATGCCGATGATATTGACGGTGATGAGGAACTCTTATTTTCCACGAAATTCCCCTCCGTTCTCTCCCGCCGACCACTCTTTCTCCCAATGACCCGATCGAGTCTCACCATGGTCCTCCTCCTCATCAGTGCCAACTTCCTAGAAACACCTACCCCGAATTGAAAACGACTTTTTCGTCTTCTAGGTCTTTTCAGGAATGGGATGAGGATGAATTTGAAGGCATTCCCGAAACTCCTTCGATTCCGGATGTTGAATTCATTGGTTCGATGCTACTTCGAGGCGGACCTTAAACTAGAGTCCCAAGTGAAGATGCTTCACATCGTAGATGCTCGAAGTCTATCAAGTCTTTCACGGTTGAAATTTTGTGTGTATCCTTTTTGATTATGTTCGGTATCAATTATTTTCTTGGGAAAAAGGAGAACGAGAATATTGCATTGGCTTGGCGGCCAAATTTGCTACTAAAGACACAATTTTCGATAAGAACTTGATTTACTTGGTGTAGAGTGAGTCGATGACTCGCCATTGTTGTTAAAGAAAGGCGAGAATGTGTTCAAATTCTATGCTCTTTGGGAGGAGATTTTGCCAAGGATGTTAGCCACAATGGAATTGAAAAGCCGTCATGACTTGATATCAAGGTTATACAATATGGTTGTACCTTGTAAAGATGAGATAACTTTTGAAGTTTATATGAATGATGATGCCATGGATCAGGTTATATTTGCTTTAGCAAGAAAGAAATTAGCCAAGACAATGCAAAAGGATATTATAGCATGTGGAAAAAGTAGAAATTCAAATGGATTTTATGACAAGTAAAGTGACGACGAATGGAGAGTGTGAGGGTGTAAAGCTTAAAAGACAAGTGTCATGTACCTGTGTTTTGACATTGCAAAGCCGAGTAAGACAAGTGTCATGTACTGATACTGATACTCATACTGATACTGCTGATATTGATACTTATACTGCTGATACTGATACTGATATTGTGTCCCTTAATGCAATAGATAGGCCTAGTTCAAAGGGTTAGTTTAATCATCGATTCATTCAAGCCAGGATTGAGTGAGTAGCTGAGTTTGTAAATTCGGAAAAGTATGAAATGACTACTTCACATGTCATTCTTGTTCCCAAGCTTGATATTGGATTTTTGTTCAGAAAGATGTCAATGTTTATATTCGATCTATGGGGTAGATCCTTATACCGTATGGCCCGTCATTCGTTCAAGGTTAGTGGTGATAAGCAAGATTTTGATTTTTTGGGCTAATATGCTTCATGTTGGTTCTAGTTATGCTATTGGTATTTATTAGATTTGGGGTGCATAGACCTTGCAAAAAAAACCGAATGGAGAGTCCTTTTGAGCCGATACTCTGATCGACATCGATCATCGATCATCGTCATGCGACATCATCGACATCGATCTGCGACATCGATACTTATCTTGTGTGCCTTAATAGGCCTAGTTCAAAGGCTTATTGTGTGCCTTGGCGCGTCTTGAGGTTTTTGATCTACATTGTATCATCGTGTAATAGATAGGCCTAGTTCATAGGTTTCATCGAACTTGTAATTCAAAGACCTTTTGAATTCGGGCATGATAATTTAGTTCTTTGAACTAGAATATCCTTCTTATAAATTGGTGATAGTTCGGACCTTTTCGGACTTGTATTGATCTTCTACGTATTACCTTTTGTTCGATGTACTATTGTACTAAATCTATAGTCTGTTGTATTGATCTTCTATGTATTACCTTTTAGTCTTAATTCAAGTTCGGTTTGTCTAGAATTCGTTTCATCGATACTACCGTCATCGATACTATCGACATCGACATCGATCATCGTGTTAGTGTAAATCTGCGATTAAATTCGGCTTTCAAATACTACATCGAAAGGTATCAAACTCGGTCTCAAAATGAAGATAAAAAAATATGAACTTTGGTGAAACAATTTTGATGATCGGCGTTTAAATCAAAAGTTACGATGGTCGTTTATAAGAAAAAGCATCCAAGTTAATACAATTTTTTTTTTTCGCTTTCAAAATATACGTCGGAAGGAGTATCGTGTTTGGGCTCAAATTGAAGAGCAAAAAAACATGAATTTTGGTGAAAAATTTCGATGATCGGAGTTGTAAATCAAAATTACGGATGTTTGAAAAGAAAAAAAAAAAAAAAAAAGAAACAGATACAAAACAGGTTCAAAACAGATTACTTAATGTATAATATAAATTTAGGGCCTTGGAGTAGTTTTATCTTCATTGAAAATGTTTGTCTTTTTTTTGTTAAAAAAAAGGAGTGTGTCCTATTTATTTATTTTGTGTCGAAAAAGAACTTTTTTCTCTTTTACTCTCTAAAAAAAAACAAGTATACATATAATAAGTCTGGACACTAAAATATAAATATTCTTTGACTTTGGTACTCAAAATAAAATATTCATTGACTTTCGTTACCATGATAGTGATTGTAAATTAATGAGAAGCCTATGAATAAATAATAAATTAATTTAAAAAAATGATAAGAGCACGACAAATTGAACCGCAACCCATATTATAACATTGTTTCTCATAATTGATTAAGGTGCACTCGTTCATGTATTGTACAATTTGTACTATCAGCTATCAAAGCATTTGGAACATACATTTTAAATAAGAAAATAAAACTCAATAATATCGAAATATTTCGTCAGCAATTATACATCTTTTGTGTAAATTATAATAATGTAAGTCTTTCAATTTTTATAAACAATATATATTTTTATTGGAAGAGAGCATTGACCGTTTCTGCCTTAGATAGAAACTGGAAAACAATATCATAAGAATGTTTGATGCTATAACACTTACTACAAAATCGAAGACAAAAAAAACACTTATTACAAAATTAAGTAAATGTAATATTTTTTTTGGCCAGAAAATGTGGTAAGTTTTGGACAATAATATGTAATTATTGTTTGTCTTTCGCAACATTAACAAATATTTTAAATTAATGAGAAGTATCTCAATGCATAAAAAACTAATTTTTAAAAAATGATAAGAAGTATCTCAATGCATAATAATCTAATTTTAAAAAAATGATAAGAACACAATAAGTTGAACCAAAACCCATATTACTAATATTTTCAGGGCTTGATTTGGACAACCACGATTGTACTGGTGTAACATACTATCTGCACACTACCCTGTGAAAATCGAATATATGACTAACATGTCGAAGTTATATCAGCTGTTAATTCAACCTGAACTCAAAAGGAAGCAGGAAACAATGCATATGCAGCTACTAGATTCACTAAAGCAATAGGTCAAACACTTAACCCCACAAACAGTTAAGTAACTGATCAAGCTAGCAGCAGCAGTTGTAACTGAATTCAGTTACTTAGGGTCATTAGTTCTTCTATTTAAGTGTTGAATTACACAATGCAATGCTCAATTATTCAGTTCATAATAACAATCAGAGTTTCTTCTCTTTGTAATTTCCCCGCTTATTTTGTAGTTTAAACTTCGTCTTCTTCCTAATCAAGAACATGTAAATTTCAGTTAACTCTGGCTGGCTGAGAGCCTGGAGGGATAAGAGCCGGCGGGCTCGCTCGCTATGGGCTCTTTATTGGATTTGGTGGGGTTTTTCCGATTTTGACATATCACCTAATGGTAGATGTACTGTTATTTCTCATATTGGTCAAGTTAGGATTAATAAGGATCTTGTACTTGATAATGTGCTATGTGTTCCTGAATTTAACTTCAATTTGTTATCCATAAGCAAACTGATTAGGTCTAGAGCCTATAATGTCAAGTTTTTTATGGATGGCTGTGTTATACATGATTTGATCACCCTAAAGAGGATTGGTTCAGCTGAATTAATAAGAGAATTATACATTTTAAAGGCTGGAAAATCATGTTTTAGTCTTGTTGTTGCTAGTGACAAATCTGCCGGTGTTTCTGAAATGCTATGGCATTACTGGACAATCTTGTTTAATAACTGATAGGAACCAACTTTACTGTACATTTCTGTGCAGTTTAGCCCACGATTATCACATTTCTGGAATGTTTCGGGTAAGTTTAGACCCTGTTTTGAGTATGAAATGAAGTTTTGTTGCACGGCGAGTGACTGTCGGTTTTCCGTAAACTCGGCCTTATTTTAGCATTTTATACTCGTTTTCCGAGCACCCGTAGTTTTTGCGGGGTTACACGCTTGCTTGTTGTTTCATATGGATGCGGGACTAGGGTGTCTCGAGAACCCGGAAGGCAAAGATTTATGATGAGAAGTATCATCAAGGTGCAAGAATGAGCCAAAGAAGGAGAAAAATGAAGAAAAGGAAGAAGATAATTGTTGCCCTCACCCTACGTTCACTTCAGCAGTATTTTGGCCTATGATGGAGGCATTTTCTGGTCCAGGTGTCTTGATGCAAGTTGTAGAGGATTGAAAGAGATTTCCAACTCATGTTGAATCACCTCATTTGGAGCCCTAGAAGTGAAGTTATGAGCAAAGACTGGAGCTGGGTTACGGGTGGCGTCCGAAATATGAATCAAGCGTCCAGTGGTGCCTTTTTGATGCAGAGAGTTGAGACTTCAAGTGGACGAGCGTCCGGAAAAGTGGACGAGCGTCCGGGGATGTGGACGGGCGTCCAGGATGTGCAAGCGGGCGTCCATAATGCCCAATTTGATTCGAGAGTTGAGATCTTGGTGGGACGGGCGCCCAAGCGATCCAAAAGCAGAACCAGTCACTTCATGGGCATTTTGGTCACACTTGTAGGCATTTTCAGGGAAAGTTGTCTTGATGAAAGTTGTAGAGGAATGAATCAGCTTTCCAATGCATCTTGAATCATATCATTTGGATCCCTAGAAGTGAAGTTATGGTGGAAATACTGAAGGTCATTCTAGACGAGCGTCCACTCAAGAACAAGCTTCCATCTTCATGCAAAACTTCGGGTGAATCGGCGTCGAAGCCCTGGGTGGCGTCAGAATGGCTGGACTGGCGTCGAGGCCGATTTGCTGCGTATTTTTCTGCTCCACCTATAAATACTCCCTCATTCCAACCCCAATGGAACAACAGCCGCCCCCCAACTTCTCTTAGGCGATTTTGGGCGATTTTCTTCGTCCCAAGGTGTTAGATAACGTGTTATATCATTAGAATCGTCTTTCGATCCTCTCTTTGATTATACAACTTTTAGCTTCGATTTGTAACATTTCAAGTGACAAGATTTGTCCTTTTGGAGCTCGAATTTGGTTCTTCAATTTGAATCGAAATGGGTATGTGTTCTTGTTGTTTTATTGTTGTTGTGATGCTTTTATCTTGTTTGTATAACATAGATTCGATTATGAGTAGCTAGATTCTTCGTATGGTTGAACTATGTGAAGGTGGGTGAAACACCATTAGAGAGACGAACCGGGAGGTAGTGTAGTAGCGTGTAATTTAACGTTCTAATCGATAATTCACATCACGAAACTTGTTTTGATTGTTTTAATAGCTTTGAATGAGATTGACAACCTTTTTCATAGTTGCACACACGTTAGCTTATAAATGTATGTTTGCGATGTGTGGGAACGGGTTTCGGGACCGTAGAAGTTTTGGGCTTGAAAGGTAGTCGACACCTACCCGTGTACTAGATTGACGCCTAGTCATCAAGTTTAGTCCCAATACGGGGTTTGTCCTATGAGTTATTGTTAGGCGGCAAGGTAGAGTAAGGCACACCCGGGGCAATCATTCTAATGGTAAAGTAATCCATTTGGATCGTAGTTCGCCATACTTCTTTAAGCTGTTTAGAATTCCGAGTAGTGTAATCTTTATTTTATGCAATAGTATAACTCCATATCTATCTTGTTGACTGAATCGAGAAATAAGTCAACTGTGGTACTCAAAGCCAATCTCTGTGGGATCGACCTCGGACTCTCTCAAGCACTATCCTACACTCGACCCGGTACTTTGCCGGTTAGAGGGTAGATTCGCTAAGGTTTCGAATCTTTGTTTGACGGACCGTAGAAATTACGTCCATCAAAATGGCGCCGTTGCCGGGATTGGCAATGCTTTGATATCACAATAGTTGACCGAAAGCTTGGGCTTAGGTCGTTTTATTGTTTTCTTGTTGTTTTACGTGATTTTGCGGCTTGAGCATAAATGGGTGGATATTCTCAACAATACAACTTTTATGAAGAAAAATCCACCTATCAATCTTGGGCACTGAGCTTGGTCAAAATCGAGTATTATCAACCTTATGACCAAGAGCGGGTGCGTTCATGGGATGTGGAATGGGACGACTTACGATTATCGATATGATGAGGGAACTATAATGGGCCGAGTGCAGGGGCAATTGGAACCGAGAATCGGCCAGAGAAAGTGGGGAGGCAACCAAAAGCGATCAATGTTGGGGCGGGAGGCGAATTATGATTCGAGCAGACCGTGGAATTAGAGCTCTCAAAATCCGCACTTGCGGCAGATTGACCTCGCTTTATGCCGAAGAGGAACGAGAAGTAGTATTATTCGAGAGTCGATGGAAAGGGTTTTATGGCTATGGATGAGGAAGTGTCGGCACATCGATTGATCGATTGGTTGAAGCGGATGTTTGGGTTATATTCAGAGGCCACGGATGCTCTTGAACGGGCTGGGGAGATTCAAGACAAGTTTTCCAGCGGGGAATATAGGACGTGCCCAGCTAATGAAGATTGGCCTCATATGAGATACAGGTTATGTTGGATGTCTCAGGATATCGTGTCTCTCATTACGGCCCGGATGCCGGATCTAATAGAAAAGTCTTGCGCACAAAAGGGGATTGAGGTTGGTGACGTGACCCCCATGGAAACGGTCCGGGTAGATAGTGATATTGACGAGTCAAGTTGCTATAATGAGGTGCTCGTCATGGAGGATCCAGTGGTTGAGTTGGCCTTATCACCGCCATCCCCCATTGTAGTATTTGATAGTATCAGTTTCCAAGTTCTACCGAGTGAAATTCCGACCAGCGAGCTAAAAAATGATGATGTTTTGGTAGAGTCCGTGGTGCAACCCACCATTTATAGGAATGAGCAAGACTGTTTTGGTGATGGCACGGATTCAATTTGGGATGAAGAGGAAGTGCAGTTGGAAATGGAAGATGTGCAAATTCTATCTATTACACCGCCGCCTTGAAGCAATGCAAAATAATGACGTGGAGGGTGTGTGATAGATTTGAGCATAATATTTGATGAGATAGAATTAGAGACGAAAGAGAAACTGGGATCGCCCATTTCACCCTCACTCCAAATTGAAGTGAATGAAGATGTTATTATGAAGAGTGTCGTGAAATCATATGAGACTAAAAAGCCGTCTATGGTAGAGCTACCGGGAGAAGTGGAGATTATTAGCGCGCCGGTCCCGGATTATTACATTCTTCCACTTTGTGTTGATGAGTATTTCATGATCGATTTTGTGTACTCACCGGTAGATGGAGCTCAAAGAATTTTTAAAAGGGACAACTACCATGGAATGGCAATTTTAAGAAGAAGATAGTGAGAGATTTTGACAAAAGAGGATTCCCGAGTTGGCAGAGGTAACATCGAGGGCTATGAGAGGTAAGTTTCTAGCGAACTCGTTTTCCCCTATGCTTGCTATGTTCATTCTCCTTGAGTTGTTGATCTTTTTGAGTTCGGATTTTGGTTGATGGTTTTGATGATACTTGTTTGAAATGAAATATTTGAATTGTTGTTTTGAGTCTTTTATGGTTTGAGTCCGTTTTGGTGTCACTTGGTCGAGCCAACGACGTAAAACAAAGGCGCTCGGTGGGAGGCAACCCACCATTTGTTGTGTTTTGCATGTTTTGAGGTCCATCTTTTGTGTTTTGGGGTTGTGGATTCATGGATTTTATTTTGGGCACGTGTGGATTCATTGGTCATTTATTGTATGTTTGATCCATATTTTTCTATCTTTATGACATTTTTGTTCAAGTTTTTCGATTGTAACGCGTCGTTCTTTTTATTACCCCCGGAATTCCCCTATAGTATTTGCTTTGGCACGTGGACCATGTCCCGTGCATGTGGTTCTTGGATATGTTTTTCATTGTATAGGGATTCGGGATGGAGTACTTCACGACCGTTACGGGACTTGATCGTGCCGTTTTGCCGGGCTCATAAGCTAAGTCTTTCTTTTTCCTTTTCGTTCACACACCGAGGACGGTGTTTCACTCAAGTGAGGGGGGGGGACGTCTTAGCTTATTTCGCATGTTTTGAAAAGTGTTATGCCATGATGTGATAAACTTGGTTTTACTTGTTCCCGAGTCAATTTATAGGTCCTTTCAAATTTATCCAAGGTTTTAACACCACGATATATGCATGTTGTTCACAATTGAGTGGTGAAAGGTTTTTAGTTTTGTGAATGTCTCACAGTGAGTCTACTTTGTCATGATACGGAACATCTTTTTAGTACACGTTTGACGACGTTTTTGGTTATCACGATTACTTTACACACTTGTACCCCTAGTTTCGAGGCGAAATAGAAGGATTGGCCTTGGTAGGAACACGGGATGACAGTTTTGGCGTTCTTTTTGACCCTACTTTAGCCAAATAAGCCTGAGCCGAATGTTTGACCTTCGTAGCCCCTCTCAGCCTTGATAGAATGGTCCGACCACCATTCGCTTTATAGCCATTTCGTTACTTAGTCAGAAACCTACCCTTGAGCCTTATTTTGGTCACATTCCCTTCATTTGACCCTACGAGTGGACTTAGTCTCTTGTTAAACCACACTTTCCAAGGCAAGTGTGGGGTGGGGGAAGATGTTGTTTTTGAGTCGGGTTGTTGTTTCCTCAGTTTTAGAGCTATAAGAAGGGGAGGAGCTCGAGTGATCTTTTTAGGCCTTTGGTTCAAAGAAGAAAAGAAAGAAAAGTTGAAAAAAAAAATGAAGTGAAATAAAAGTTCGAATAAAGTGAATAAGTGTTGAGTCAAAGAAAGCCTTGTGCGGACGTGTATTGTTTGTCCATATAATGTTGAGTTTGGAAGTTGTTTTGATTTGTTTGATGATCGGAGGAGTTTGGTGTTGATTTGTATGGTTGCAAGGAGGAGATACACTTGTTGATTTGGTTCACTCGTATTTTCTCTTCTCAGGTTCCCAAATTATCCTTTCGGTTAGCCTCTCCCGAGCCTAACGTTATAACCATTCAAGTCCTGTTGGACCGTGTTTAACCTTGGTTAATCCCGATTAGTGGAGATTCTAGGAAGGGCAGGATTGTGTAAAGTCATTTGTCCGGTATTCCAAGCCGGAAATCGTATTAAGCACAAGTCGCCGTCATTCAACACACACTCACTCCGTGTCATGATCTGGTAGAGTCAAGGTAATACATTCACTTAGTTAAATTCCTTTTACCTCGATATTTTGAAACACATGCATGTACCGTAAAGTTGATTCCTTGGTATTGTTTGAACGCCTATTTTACTCGAGGCGAGTAAAGGCTAAGTGTGGGGTGGTGATAGGAACCAACTTTCTTGTACATTTCGTGCGATTTAGCCCACGATTATCACATTTCTGGCATGTTTCGGGTAAGTTTAGACCCTGTTTTGAGTATGAAATGAAGTTTTGTTGCACGGCGAGTGACTGTCGGTTTTCCGTAAACTCGGCCTTATTTTAGCATTTTATACTCGTTTTCCGGAGCACCTGTAGTTTGCGGGGTTACACGTTTGCTTGTTGTTTCATATGGATGCAGGACTAGGGTGTCTCGAGAACCCGGAAGGCAAATATTTATGATGAGAAGTATCATCAAGGTGCAAGAATGAGCCAAAGAAGGAGAAAAATGAAGAAAAGGAAGAAGATAATTGTTGCCCTCACCCTACGTTCACTTCAGCAGCATTTTGGCCTATGATGGAGGCATTTTCTGGTCCAGGTGTCTTGATGCAAGTTGTAGAGGATTGAAAGAGATTTCCAACGCATGTTGAATCACCTCATTTGGAGCCCTATAAGTGAAGTTATGAGCAAAAGACTGGAGTGGGTTACGGGTGGCGTCGAAATATGAGCCCGGCGTCCAGGGTGCCTTTTTTGATGCAAGAGTTGAGACTTCAAGTGGACGAAGCGTCGGAAAAGTGGACGAAAGCGTCCGGGGATGTGGACGGGCATCCAGGATGTGCAAGCGGGCGCCCATAATGCCCAATTTGATTCAGAGAGTTGAGATCTTGATGGAATGAATCGACTTTCCAATGCATCTTGAATCATCTCATTTGGATCCCTAGAAGTGAAGTTATGGTGGAAATATCAAGGCCATTCGGGACGGCGTCCACTCAAGAACAAGCTTCCATCTTCATGCAAAACTCAGGTGAAGCTGGCGTCGAAGCCTGGATGGGTGGCGTCCAGGGCGCTTTGCTCCGTATTTTTCTCGCTCCACCTATAAATACTCCTCATTCCAACCCTAATGGAACAACGGCCGCCCCAACTTCTCTTAGGCGATTTTGGGCGATTTTCTTCGTCCCAAGGTGTTAGATAACGTGCTATATATCATTAGAATCGCTCTTCGATCCTCTCTTTGATTATACAACTTTTAGCTTCGATTTGTAACATTTCAAGTGACAAGATTTTGTCTTTTGGAGCTCGAATTTGGTTCTTCAATTTGAATCGAAATGGGTATGTGTTCTTGTTGTTTTATTGTTGTTGTGATGCTTTTATCTTGTTTGTATAACATAGATTCGATTATGAGTAGCTAGATTCTTCGTATGGTTGAACTATGTGAAGGTGGGTGAAACACCATTAGAGAGACGAACCGGGAGGTAGTGTAGCGTAATTTAACGTTCTAACCGATAATTCACATCACGAAACTTGTTTTGATTGTTTTAATAGCTTTGAATGAGATTGACAACCTTTTTCATAGTTGCACACACGTTAGCTTATAAATGTATGTTCATGCGATGTGTGGGAACAGGGTTTCGGGACCGTAGAAGTTTTGGGCTTGAAAGGTAGTCGACACATACCCGTGTACTAGATTGACGCCCGGTCATCAAGTTTAGTCCCAATCACGGGTTTGTCCTATGAGTTATTGTTAGAGGCGGCAAGGTAGAGTAAGGCACACTCCGGGGCAATCATTCTAATGGTAAAGTAATCCATTTGGATCGTAGTTCGCCATACTTCTTTTAAGCTGTTTAGAATTCGAGTAGTGTAATCTTTATTTTATGCAATAGTATAACTCCATATCTATCTTGTTGACCTGAACTGAGAAATAAGTCAACTGTGGTACTCAAAGCCAATCTCTGTGGGATCGACCTCGGACTCCTCAAGCACTATCCTACACTCGACCCGGTACACTGCCGGTTAGAGGGTAGATTCTGCTAAGGTTTCGAGTCTTTGTTTGACCGGACCGTAGAAATTACGTCCATCAAAAACATTGGACACCTGGGGACCTTATAGGTTAGTAGGAATTTATGGTCATAGGTTTTTATTAACTTTGGTTGATGATTTTAGTAGATTTTGTTAGGTTTTCATGTTGAAAACTAAATGAGAAGTTAGAAGTCTTGTTCAACAATTCTGTAATATGGTTTACACACAGTTTAATAAAATCGTGGAAGTTTTGAGAACTGAGAATGGTTTGGAGTTTAATTTGCCTGAATTTTATGCTACTAAAGGTATATTGCACCAAACCTCAGTTGTTAAAACTCCTCAACAAAATCGTGTGGTTGAAAGAAAACATCAACACGTCCTTAATGTTGCTAGGAGTCTGAGATTTCAGTCCAATTTAACTTTGGCATACTTGTCTTACTTTGTTATTCATGCAATTTTTTTAATTTTTTTTAACAGCCAATTTAATTCCATTATCAGCAAGGTGCTAAAAACAGTTTACACAAAATGTTTCAATTTGAAAATAACAACATATTTGCATCACCAAAACTAACAATATTACTACTGCATATCTTGCATAATGATACTCCCAAGCAGCTGCAAATTTTGCATGTAACCTTGACCACAATTTAGTAACCAAAAAGTTGGCCTTCTGATCACATTAATTGCCGAGACCATTTAGAACAGTCTTCATGATTTAATTACCTTCTTCAAAACTCAACTGGCCGCATTCAACGGGGTTGCTAGCCATTCTTCCCAATCCAATTTCTTGAGACCGTTAGCATTAAAAAGCCAGGTGAAGGAGATTCTCTGCACATCTCTAAACATAGACTCCGGGTTTAAAGCAAGAAAGTTTAATATAACTTTGTTTCTAGTATTCCAAATAACCCAAGCAGTTATTCTGACAATTGCCGACCAAAGGTGTGATGACAAACTAGAAGAAGTCGTCCTAGCTCTTTCGTGACATAAATTCGTAAACGAAAAAGCATTTAGTCATGTGATCTTACACCAATTAAAGATATGAGACCAAATCAACAGAGCCACATCGGAAGCATAAAAAAGATGATTGACTGTTTCATCAAATTTATAACAAAGCGGACAATAAGAGTCTTGAACCGAAACGCCACGTCGTATAAGGTTCGGTTTTGTAGGTAACCTTTTGAGATATGCTTTCCATATGAAAAAATTCACCTTCGAGGGTAGAAATTTATTCCATTTGACAATCTACTTACTGTTCAAAAAGGAGTTTTTAAAAAATTCCAATTCAAGCTTTTTTCTCAAAAGAGCCACCGAGAAGTTGCCATTCGAACTAAGTTTTCATTTCAATTTATCCAATGAACCTGCATTGCCACAAACAGAGTTAATTAAAATCTTCATCTCCTTTATTTCCTTCTCCTCAACCTCCTTCTCCAAGCCCAATTAAAAGAACATCTATCACCATCACTAAATACTACTCCTTTAACATCAACACCTTTACACAATGAAATCCTATAAAGTCCAGGGTAAGCAACTTTTAAAGGATCATTACCCACCCAAATGTCCTCCCAAAATCTCACCCTATTCCTGATTCCCACCACCCAATATTCTGAGCCCAACAAATCTACACCTGCCTTCTTAATTTTATCAACAGCCTCAACAACCCTTTTCCAAACCCCCCCAAATACGTGCTAGTCTAATCGTACTATCAATGTCTTGTTTGAAAGTACATACGACTAGAGACATTTAAGTATCAAATTTATTAAAGTGATTAGAGATCTCATCAACCATAATCACTATAATGGTTTCTCTATCACAGCTTAATACTAAGGACGTTACTATATATACAATAACATAATTGGTTCATAAAGATAACTAAATATATAATAATAAAAGTGCCTTTTATTAATCATAATAAACTTATTACATGAACTAAATAGACTGTAAACGACCCGACCCGGTCAGATCCGGTCCAACCCGATTGGGTTTAGGACACCATTTCAACACCAAAAACTTATAGTGAGGTTGTGAAACATGAAGAATAGAAAAGGGCAATGGAAAATGAGATTGTTGCTCTACAAGAGACTCAAACTTGGGAAGTAGTTCTTTTACCTAAAAGAACAGCCTATAGGCTGTAAATGGGTATACATAATCAAAAGAAATAATGATGGTTCAATTGAGATATTCATATAAAGATTAGTAGCAAAGGGCTACACTCAGCAATTAGGACTGTATTATCTAGACACCTTCTCTTCTGTAGCCAAATTGACAACTTTGAGGACATTATTGGCCATATCAGCAGCAAACAATTGGAATTTACATCAATTAGATGTAAACAATGCCTTTTTACATGTAGATCTCACTGAAGAAGTTTATATGCAAGTGCCACAAGGGTTTAACACACAACTAAGAATGGTTTGCAGGCTGAAGAAGTCTTTATATGGCCTCAAACAAGCTAGTAGACAGTGGAACATCAAGTTAACCCAAGCACTGCTTGAGTGGGGGTTCGGACAATCAAAACAGGACTATAGCTTGTTTGCAAAAGGTTCTAATAACAGTTGTGTGGCAGTCCTAGTTTATGTTGATGATGTTCTAGTAACCAGCCCAGACATGAATAAAATTAAGGATTTGAAAGACTACATAAATGGCATATTTGGAATTAAAGACCTTGGGGATCTCAAGTTCTTTTTGGGACTAGAAGTGGCAAGATCCAAAAAGGGAATTGTACTTTCACAGAGAAAATATTGTTTAGAACTTCTTAAAGAATATGGCTTTTCTGAATGTAAGCCAAGCAAGACACCCATGGACACATCAGTCAAACTACACAGCAAAGATTCTCCACCATTGGAATCTAATAGCTACTACAGAGAGCTTAGTAGAAAGTGCTATATATGGGGCTAACTGAACTAACATAACTTTTGCCATACAACAACTCACCAATTATTGGATAAGCCCATAGAAAAGCATCTTAAAGCAAAGACATAAACTACTTAAATATTTGAAGAAGTCACCAAGACAAGGGATTTTCTTTCCAAAGAACAGATGATCTAAAGTTGAAATGTTGTGTAGATGTTGATTGGGGTGGATGCAATGATACTAGAAGATCGGTTACAGGGTTCTAAGTTTTCTTAGGGGATTCCCTGATCAGTTGGAGAACAAAGAAACAAAGCACTGCATCAAGGAGTTCATCTGAGGCAAAGCATATGGCTATGGCTATGGCCTATTGTGAGTTACAATGGCTCACTTATTTGTTGGTAAAATTCAACATCAAACAAGAAGTTCTTATTCCACTGTTTTGTGATAGTAAAATTGCCCTTTCCATTGTCGAAAACCATGTTTTCATTAAAGGACAAAACATATAGAGATAAATTGTCACGTGGTTAGAGATAGGTACCAACAAGGTCTACTAAAACCTTTACCTATCTCAACACAGACTCAATTAGTAGATCTTTTACTAAGCCACTGGATCAGACAAGACTTCAAACATTATTGGCTTCCTATCCCTTGGTAAACATATATCAACCTTAGAGTTCAGTTTGAGAGGGGGTGTTGAAGTTTATATCAACTGTTAATTCAACCTGAACTCAAAATGAAGCAGGAAACAATGCATATGCAGCTACTGGATTCACTGAAGCAATAAGTCGAACACTTAACCCCACAAACGGTTAAGTAACTGATCAAGCTAGCAGCAGTAGTTGTAACTGAATTCAGTTAATTAGGATCATTAGTTCTTCTATTTAAGTGTTGAATTACATAATGTAATGCTCAATTATTCAGTTCATAATAGCAATCAAGAGTTTCTTCTCTTTGTAATCTTCCCGCTTATTTTGTAGTTTAAACGTCATCTTCTTCCTAATCAAGAACATGTAAATTTCATCACAACATTCGGTCTTCCCAGCGTCGAACAAAAACCGTATGTATAGCCATACATTCGACTTTCACATGATCAATTATGTGAAACTAATGTAGTACGGTAAGTATGAGACAACAGGGTAGATCAACTGTAGTGGAAATATTTTTTTATAAAGAGATAAAATACAACTACAAACTCACAATTTTTTTATTTTTATTTGTGGCACCAAGAGGTCCTCAAGCATTTTTAGCTTTTACCATCAATATAAAGCCTCGTTGGCTAAATATTAGTACTAATTGTTATATGCAACTGATATAAAATAATAAATCAATATTATTAGAAAAGGTATGCTGTGAGTCAAGTCATATAATGTTCAAGTTAACCTTTTCTTTTGGGGGGGGGGGGGGGGGGGGGAAAGTTTACTTTCTTTGGAATGCATAATTACTATAATAATAATAAACAATATACAATTGGACTGGATGGTGCATTCAACCTTTTTATAAATAAATTTATAGATAAATATTCAGAACAACAATATACTACAAAGAATGTTTAATTTGATAGGAGGGATTTCTGTTTTCCCTTAGATATAACCGACCTTTTCCATCATACTTTTTCGGCCGTCGTTTCTGCCGGGGTAGTTTCTATCCGTTTTCTAAAATTTGGATAATTCTTTCTTAAAAAAATAAAAATAATTTAACCTCCCTGCATAATTACCAAACCTTCTACTCTCTTCTTTCATCACACGAGAGAAGAGAGAAGAAGTTGTCAACGAAAAACAAAAAACCCAAAAAAAAAAAAAACCAGAATAATCGATGTGAACGTTATCTGTAAATTACGCAGAGGTTGTTCAAATATAAACTCCTTCAGTTTCGTATTTTATGCTTAATGATTATCTAAATCGGTTGAATTTTATTGGAAAAAAAATTAAATACCTTATTTATAAGGCTTTGTCCCCAGATACTTTCCTTCTCTTCCTTTTCCAACGTCCTCTTTTAAAAGCTTTAGCAGGAGGATATATATTTAAGGTCGTAGAGGGAGATAAAGTTATTGTAATTAATTTGGAGGCTGAGGTTGAGATGGCTGGTGAATATTGCAATTTAAAAAAGAGGGATGATATCTGTAAAGGCATTTGTGATGAAAAGGTATGTCCTTTTGGGTTCTAAGAACATAAATATTACATATTTTGATGATGACATAAAGTTTTATAATTAGCTGCTAGATTACATTTTACATGTAGTATATTACATAATGTGATGATTGGGAGGCATAATTGTTTGCTTTCTAATCCCTTTAATGGATTCATTTGTTGGTATGCAAATTAAACTCGGGTCATTTCTTGCTCCATCGATCCCACATTTTTATTGCAAAAAGTATCTTCAATTAGACGTAGACGTAGGATGATTGAAGATGGTAGAAGATATATATTCGTTGTAGAAATTGCAGTTTTAAAGTTGGATGATGGTCTAAGGTGTTTGTTTATTAATGGGATAGAGCTATTTGGAATTGTATTTGCAAATAAATGTTGAAATCAAGATTGAATTTTTATGTTTCTGAGTTATAAGTTTTCATAGATTCTTGTTGCTCATTGTTTTGTTTGTATAATTAACTTGGTTTTGATTAGAAAAATGTTGTGTTGTATAATGCAGCAGACTTCATCTTTATCATCAACAATGGCGCGTTTCCGTTGCATTCTTCAAAGTATAGACATTAAGAGCTTCCTGTTTTTCTTCCTAATTATGCCAATGGTCATACTTGGTATATACTTTCATGGACAAAAAATCACTTACTTTTTTAGGCCATTATGGCAATCCCCCCCAAAACCTTTTAACCAAATCACACATTATTACCATGAGGATGTCCCAATGGAGAATCTATGCAAGCTCCATGGCTGGAAAGTACGCGATTATCCAAGACGCGTTTATGATGCAGTACTTTTCAATAACGGTTGACATGCTTACGATCCGTTGGCAAGAATTGTATCCATACATAACACAGTTTGTACTTTTGGAGTCTAACTCAACATTCACTGCTATCCCAAAGCCTCATTTTTTTGCAATGAATAGGGACAAGTTTGAATTCGTTGAGCCGCGGTTAACATACGGAACAGTAGGTGGAAGATTCCGGAAAGGCGAAAATCCTTTTGTTGAAGAAGCATTTCAGAGATTAGCACTTGATCAGCTTCTTCAGATTGCAGGGATTGATGATGATGATTTGTTGATTATGTCTGATGTTGATGAGATACCGAGCAGGCATACGATAAATCTCTTACGTTGGTGTGACGATATTCCACCAATTCTTCATCTTGAATTGAAGAATTACTTATACTCTTTTGAGTTTCACAAAGATCATAAAAGCTGGAGAGCTTCAGTTCATAGATACCAGAAGGGTAAAACAAAATACGCGCATTACCGTCATACTGATCATCTCTTATCAGATGCTGGATGGCATTGTAGCTTTTGTTTTCGATATATCAATGATTTCATATTCAAAATGAAAGCATACAGTCACAACGATCGTATCAGATTCTCTCATTTCTTGGATCCAAAAAGGATTCAAAACATTATTTGTAAAGGAGCTGATTTATACGACATGCTTCCGGAGGAGTATACGTTTAAGGAGATCATAGGGAGGATGGGACCTCTTCCCCATTCGTATTCCGCGGTTCATCTTCCGTCGTATTTGTTGAGCAATGCTGATCAGTACAAGTATCTTTTGCCTGGGAATTGCAAAAGAGAAAGCAGATGAATTTTAATTACTAATCCTTTCATAACCCTTTTATTTTTGGTTGATAATTTCATTGCAGATGTTGATTCCTTTGTAATTGATAGAAATAAGTATCATCCCTTGTAGTGTATGTCATTGAGATTTTTTCTTTTTATCTTTTAAATTCTATTTTGTCTTTTTCTTTTCTTTTCCCAGTATCTCTCAAAACAATTAAGTAGAAATCCAGCAGAAAAAAAAAATGTAGAATGTTTCCTTTTCTTCTCCCTTATTTTTTAAGGTTAGAGCAAACCTGAACTCCTAATTGCAGTTATATATACATACATATACCGTTATCATTATTACTATCGTAAAAGTGTAACAACTCGTTTCCGAATACATCGGCACGTGACTTTTGGAGAGAAATCTTAAAATCCATGTAAGTCAGACGTTATATCATGAGACTTGGGGGACACACCCTCAGGGTCTCTCATAAAACAAACTCCATGACTCCGATGTAAGCTTGCTCACCAAGCTTAGCATCAAATTCTTCTGCTGCGCTCATGAAAGAGATGAACCGACAGAAAGGAAAGAAGAGCAAAAAAACTTTCCCAATTTTTATTATTCTGTTCTTATGTCAATTACAAGATATTTTTCCCTGGGAAAATAAAAATAACATAAAAGGACAACAAAATAAAAGAATATAAAGGTAAGTGCAAATGTTTGTTTTTAATACAAAATGCAATACCCCCCTCAAGCTGGGATGGTATGTATATCCTTGCCTTGGTATGAAAGGCATCAAGGGCTGTTTTGAGTGCTGGACCATCAAGAGCTTTTGTAAAACAATCAGCCTATTGTTGAAAAGTTGAAATAGGAAGTAATTTCACCAGCCCAGATTGAACTTTCTCACGAACCACATGGCAATCCATCTCTATATGCTTTGTCCGTTCATGAAAGACTGGATTAGCTGCTATGTGCATGGCACTTTGGTTGTCACAATACAAGGCAATGGAGTGAGATACTTGTACCTGCAAATCTGTTAATAAGAATTTATACCACTGAATTTTCACGCCACGCTTGCAAACCATGGCCCGATATTCACTTTCAAAGAGAGCTACGAGACACTCAGACTTTGTTTCTTTGCTTTCCAGGATACCGAGACCCCCCCCCCAACTAACCTACTCTACCTCACCCCACCCCATCCGCCACCCCACCCTACCTTACCATACACCACCACCCTGTCATCCCACACCTCGCCTCACCCTACATTACCACACCCCACCGCATCCTACCTGTCTACCCACCTTATCTCTACCCTATCTCACCCCACCCTACCCTACCCACCACCCTATCTTGCCCTACCCTACTCACCATCCCATCGTACCCTACCCTACCACACCTTACCCTAACCACCACCCCATCTTACCCTACCCTACCCTACCCATCCTACCTTACCTTTCCCCACCCTATCCTACCCAATCCTATCCCCACCACTTACCCAGCTTCACTCCACCCCACCTCACCACCCACCCAATCTCATTTTACTCTTACCCACCACCTACGAGTTTTGTCAATTTTCATTTCATTCCATCTAATTTTAAAGGGAATGAAAATGATCATTTTTCATTCCATTGGAATAAAATTTCATTACTTTCTATTACTTTATAAGCATACACAAATATTGGAATGGAATGAAAACCGTTCCATTCATGTGTAACAAACATGTCGTTAATAATTTCATACTTCACTGTAAAGTAATAGAATGTTCACCCTCCACATAAGTGAGACATAAAAGTCTTGTCAACTCGGGTTGGCCTTTTTTGACCAAGCGATGACGACGGTTTAAACAGTTGACCGGATTATTTATGACTCATTTAACGCTACCAGACCCGAGGTCTAAGGGCGTTACACAAAATGTCTCCCGATTGTTTGTTTGTTTTGTTTGTATTTTTTTTACTCTTGGCTACAGAAGGCAACCACAGCGCCAACGTAGTGATCTTTCATGGTAGTTTTGTACTCTTTCTGTATCTACTCCTTTCTTTTTATCATATTTTCTACTCTCGTGTCTATTCTTAACACTTTTGTTTTGTTAGTTATTCTCTATACCAAACATACATTTGTGAGTACATATTTATTCTTTACGTGGTTTTCCTTTTGGAATGAAGCTTACGGCTATTTTTTATTTTTTTTTAAAATAAAGAACGGGAAAGGATTTTTTTTTTTATATTATTATATTAGGAGCGGGTATGAGAGTAAAACTCATGTTCTCAACAAGAAGTGCAATCTCCTCAAAAAAAACAAGAAGTGCAATCACCTATACCGCCAGACCTCCAGTTCTCACGTGTAAGTAATTTATTATGAAAGAAAACATCGACAATGAATTTTTAAAAAAAAAATGATATATCAAGTCCTCATTTTTATCTCATGTTACCTTTTCACTTTAGGGTGTAACAAAGCATTATAAGGAGTAAAAAAAACCATCGCAAAAGTAGCAAAATGTCTTGGGCCTTTGCTACCCTCTATAAATAATGCTTGGTACCCTATGCAGTGATTTGCTAACATAAGATGAGTGTTTAATTTGATGAGCATTTTTAACGACAACTCAAAGTCGATTTTAGAACTTAGAATCGTTTTTAAACAGTTAAATATGACGATCAATCGTCTAGAATTCAATTCTATTCTTGAAAATTTAGGTGTAATGCCAGTATGCACTAATTTAATTTCAATCACACTGCCGTTGGACAATGTTTAAAACTATACTTATAAAATGTACACAAAATAAGGGAGTGCCATACAAAGATAAATACCGCTACCACAGAAACTATGACATATTTCATTGGTATCATGGTACCAGATTAAGTAACACTTTAATCATACATATATATGGCATTTAATTTCAAATTATCACCACTGCGAAACCAATACATAATAAAAGAGGAAATTCTTGTGTAGAGAATCTTTACTGACCGTCGATGTGGCATTAGTACAAAACTCATCGAACACTATGGTGCAATGAACACTCTCCATACAAGAATTTTCCTACACAAAAGTATTGTAAAACTTGCCCGCAAACCACGTTATAACCCTAGGACTTTTTTTTTTTTTTTTTTTTATAATTATTTTAACAACAACTATGATCTAACCAAAAAGTTCAACAAAAAAAAAAAAAAAAAAAAAAAGTCAAATCCTAGTGGCTAAAGCCAAAGACTATTAAGTATTAACACTTTGCTGCACCTAAAACTTGCTCCAAGAGAGACAGAAATACAAAAAGTCTTTTTACTTTCTTAAAACCCCCTTTAATAGCACTGATCAAAACAGGAGAAACAGCTTTTTAACTTAATCTCCTTTGGTGTTTTAGGGGTTTCCACATTCTCGTCTCGTTTTGCCATCAAAGAACTTGTACCTGGAGATTCTGGTGGCAAGACCGAGTTTTCAGAAGTAAATATACGGGACGGTATTATGGATATAACAACGGGTTCTTGTGGCGATATTACTGAAAGGCAATGCAGAAGCATCTGTATTATTTGACTGAAATTGGGCCGCGTATTTGGATCCTCCCTCCAACATGAAGTCACAATTAAGGCCAAATCCTCTGGAAGATCATCAGCACTTGGCCTAACATTCTACACACAAAACGGCAGACGTTACTATAGATTTCAATCAAGCTAACAACAATTAGGGGTGGGGGGTTTGCACGGGTAGGAATACATGGATACGGATATGGGATATGTGGGTGTGTGATTCTAGAAAAGTGTAGGATACGGGTACCGAGGGTGTACACGTAAGTATTAAAAATATAAGGATCAAATTGTACATAATCAAACTATAAGGACCAAATATTAAATAATACAACACATGAATCCGTAAAAAGCCCACTAGTTCAGTCATGTAAGAGGCCCAAAGGAATACTGGGGAAACACAGAATGAAATATGAAAAACGAAATAAAATCCAGAAAAACACGAGTAAATCACCTTAAAAGCTGCAGCATAAGCTGCCTGAAGATTTGACATTCCTTCAAATGGTAACTTATTGTGGATAAGCTCCCACAGCACAATAGCAAAACTGTAAGCATCCACCTTGTGGTTATAGTGCTTCTTCTCCCCTTGTCTTAAGGTGACTGTGCTGTAAAGCTACAAAAACAATAATTTCCGGTATGTTCACCAACTATTCGTGTGAAGTACGAAACAATAAAACAAATTAGTGTATTATTCACATGATGATACCTCTGGAGCCATCCAGCGGTAAGTTCCTGTTTCAGCCGTCATCATTTCGGTCAAGGTTTCTTCTCTTGCCAAACCAAAATCAGCTAGTTTTACAGTTTTGTGATCTGCGGTGAGAAGCAAATTCTCATGGATAAGAGCAAACATATGTTAGGACATTGACATGGGTGACCCTCGTAGGGGAGTGGGGAAGGGGTGAAATGGCAAGAAAGAGTACAGATTTAGGAAGGCAGCAAGCACAATACACATGAATGTCATCAGGTAAATTTATGAAAACTTTATCAATAGTGAGTTAGCAGGAACAACTAAGAAATGTAGCTAAGAAGTTCATAAATCTGGGAAATCCTTTTTCCACATTAGGCAGCTTTTGCTATTATTAGAAACGGACGTTTTGACGAAGGCAATTTTCATTTAATTTTATTTGCCAAGGATAAGGTATCATCCTTTACACCTGTTGAATAAAAGGTGGAAACCCTGCTCATCCCTCCCCCTACAAATGGCGAGATGACAAAGACAACGTGCCCTAAGGATAAAAATAACCAGTAATATTGTATTCATTGGGAAGTCTAAAACTCTAAACAAAAAAACAAACCGGGACTACCAGAATATTATCATCAAAATAATGCAAAGCGTAGGTATGTATGAAAAGATTATTGAGCAAGATTTAGCAATACCACAGGTCTGACAGCACTCAAGTCAACTTTCAGGTCCACCGTCGCTGACCATAATGGTTAACCTCGATTGACTTCAGATACTTAGACCCGACTTATATCAGTTTCGTTTTGTTTCCATTATGGGACAGGGTGATAAAATCCACCCCTTAAAGGGCCAATGTTCTCGCTACACCCCAACACAGAATGGATTCAAGATGAGACCAACATCTTTTGTCCCGTAGGTTCAGATATAGGCATAGCTCACATTCACACGGCGTGGCATTTAATTATTCTTACAATTACCTTTTGTATCATTCTCTAACGCCCCATACCAAAGGTCTAAAACGTATCACATAAAAATAACGCAGCTAGAAGTCAATATCCTAATGCGTTTGGTCTGAAGTGGTTACCCTAAGTTGACCTTAATCCTAACATGCAGCTATGTATATCAGTCCTCTATCCTTCCATTCACAATGTGGGATGGGGTATTTAGATGCATATCATAAAAAATAATGCAGCTAGAAGTGTAAATCAGCATATAAAAAGCACGAGCAGCGGAAGTCCAAAAAACAATGGTCATGGAAAAGTAATACTATGATAAACAGTGCATAAATCGAAATATACAAGAACAAGTACCTGGCTTTAAATCACGATGGATGATCCCATGTGAATGCAGGCATTCCATTGCACGAGCTATGTCAAGAGCAAAACCGATTGCCACACGCAAATCCAAACATCTTGGCCTTAGATTCATCAAGAACTTCCTCAGTGTCCCACCAAGAAGTAGTTCAGTTACAATTACTGTTGTCGGTTCCTTGCAAGCTCCAATGAACTGTGAAAAAAAAAGTGAAAATGCTCATCACGTAAAGCGAAAAACCACCACATACTCAAGTACCCTTAGTAGCTAGCTATTCATCATTTCATATTCAATAAAGAAAAAACAACCTTAACCAAGTTTTTGTGCTGCACTCTGGACAACATTGCAACTTCCCTGGCAAAACGTGATTCGCACTTCGCAATCTCCTCTGGTGTGTCCCCTTTTCGAATAATCTTGATAGCTACATTCTGGTTTTTGTATCTAAATGACACAAAGTAAGATTCAGACTTACCCATCACTAATCAAAATATCTCAATTCTGTGTTAAGATATTTGGTAAGAAAAGAAAAAAAAAAAAGGAAAACTAAACTTCTGAAAAAGGAAATCTGAAGTTGCTGTAAAGTGATTGAATCAAATCCATTATTAGATTGTGAAGGCCATTACTGGATAATGTGTTCAAAAGAAAATATTGCCCTAATTCATGATAACATCATGATTTCGATTCAAGATGAAGATTTATCCAAATTATGAAAATTTAACAGATGATTTAAGAAGTCAACTCACTTTCCTTCGTATACTTTAGCATGAGCTCCTTCTCCGATCTTTGGCCCAACAAGAAGCTGCTTCGGATCAATCAACCATTTCGCATCCAAATTGAACTCTTCCCTTGAGTAAAACCCATCTCCCATTTTTTTACTCAAAGTTTTGTTTAACAATTGTTCTGACTACCAAATCAAAGAGTTAGAATTGTTCAGACAATTTTCTGATAAGAACACACACTCAAAAACAAAAGCTTATGACGAATCAAGAAAGTCTGTGACAGACAAAAATGCTACACGATTGTATTTGTATCCACACTGCTAATCCATAACCGAAGGCTCATACTCCAAGATCAACTAAATTTCAAATCCTATGTGCCTCTGTTTTGGAAACAAACTCTGAAAACCCACATGTTTCTAGTTACACTCCCACTCTCTGAAGAATCCAAAATATTCTTTTGCCAGCACAGCTGTAGGAAAGATAAACTAAAATAACAACCTACACCAATAGCTCAATAACAAGATGCTCAACAGTTCCCCAAAAGGATTTAAGACAGCTGAAGCAAAAAGGGCATATGGGTTGTAAAAAAATGTTCACTTTGGTTAATGGGTAGAGGTTATGATTAATTTAAGCTTCCCACCGCTTCAGTATTTTCTGGGTTCGATTAGTTGATGCATTTTCCGATCTGATGATGGGTTGGGTAGATAAAGCCACGGGAGGAAGGGGATTCTGTCCTAAGTAGACACAATGAGGGACCCTTCTATTATTTTGTCCTATTTCATCATTTTTTCCTTTTTTATTTATTTTTTTGTTTTGCGTCCTCAAATCATAGGAGGAAAAGTTCTTGAAAAAGAAGAAGATGCTGAGAAGATGTGAAATTTGTTGAAATTTTCAAAAAGAAAAATTGTTTATAGCTGTTTTCTGATTACTTCTTCTTAACTACTGTACGTGCAGGATTAGCCATCAGTCTTTTAGTCATAAAATAATGTATTTAGCTTTTATACATTTTATAACTTAAAATTTGGAGAAAATCGTTCATGTTTGAATTTAGTATCATGATAGTAATGTACTATTATTCAATAAACTGATAGAACTTATATACAGGAGTCAACATGCATGGTATAAGCCTTCATCTATATATTGGAAAGTTATTGTGTTGTGAGGGAATTTGAGATGAAGTGACGGGTGAAACGATCAGAATCACACAGTTTAAATACAGAATGAAACTGTATATGGTGTCACACGGTGTCTCTACACTGTGTAAAAACACCACACAATAACTTCCCCTTTATATGTTCCTGACCGAGTTTGGAGACGCATATGGAACCAGGGCCGGCCCTATAGTGAGGCCAGAGAGACCGCGGTCTTAAACCCAAAAGTGCCAGGAGGGCCCAACGATACATGTTTCGCTACAAGTAAAAAAAAGTATGTGTAAATTCAGGTCGAACCCCGTTTCGTTGCGATAACATTATTTCGTTCGGCAACTCGTATGTAATAGATTACAAAAAATATTTATGAAAAAAATATCTAACAAAAGATCCCAATAAAAAATTTTACTTTACTAAAAGACTATTTTTAGAGGATGTTTTGAGATCATCAATAAATTGAATTTCAGATTACGGATGTTAAAAACACGATAAATATATTTAAAAATAAAAAATAAAACTTCAACTAAAATGCCAAGTTCAAGGACTTGGCCTTAAGCCCAACATATGCCAGGGGCCAGCCCTGTATGGAACCTATCGGTACGGCCCAGAGTCAAGCATTTCCTTTTGGCGTGGGCTCCATAACCTTTTTTGCCCTTGGAGCACTAAGACTTGCAAGATCTGTAGGTGTTCAAGAGGATATTAAGCATTTGTTCTCTCATTGTGTGGTTTCCAGAAAAGCTTGGACCCGACTAGGGAATAGTCGGTTGCGTGTGGTTCTTCAGTTGTCTCATGATTTCCCAGGTCTTTTGCAGGTTGTGTGATATGTGTGATGCGGAGGAGTTAGATGTGCTTCTCACGATCATCTGGAATATTTAAAAGGTTATATGTGCTTGATTATATGACGATAGGTTCGTAGATATCGGTGGTCTAATCTATAATGCAGTAGTAAAAGCGGTAGACTATATGCATTCCATGCAGATCTCCCACACGCGCACGGATGGGGTTACTTGGCCCTCCTTGTGGTCCCCGTCCCCGCATGGTGCGATTAAAGTTAATACATATGCGGCTAGTGTAGGTGGGGTGTCGGCCATAGGAGTCATTTTTCGTGACCATGACGGACAGATTCTTCACTCTATGTCACAATGGATCCAAGGTAATATGGATATATGTCGAACCATTGAAGCTTACGGCAATTTCCCAAGCACTTTTTCAGGCTTCGTCGCATGGTTATCGGCAGATTTTGGTAGAGAGACTCTCTTGCTTGCGCTCATCACCTTCAGAACGAGGATGCAAACCTTTCTTCACTAGGTTGTTTAGCTTCCGATTGTTTGAGTATGGTTAGGGCTTTCGCCTTGTTCTTATTCTTTTATTCATTTGTTTTGGTAATAGGTCAGTTCGTTGTCTCGCATACACATGTTTTCTTGTTGTAGGTTTAGTTAATTGAGGCGGAACGCCGCCAGTTGAGGTAAGTTATTTGAATTAATAGATGGTACACTTCAAAATAATGCATGTTATAGTAAAATTGATTAAGATAAAAACTCCACAACTTATACACAAAAATGAATGGTGTGGTGTATTTTTTTTATACCTTTTGTTTTAAAGTTTTGTATGGTTAATAATTGCTTTATGTGCATGTGTATGGATGGAGGATGGTGTCTCCGTCACTCTTGATATAAAAGATGCCATTTTGGGAAGTAAAGTGATTCTATTTTCAACTATTTTTAGTTAAAAACTTAATCATTTTGCCTCAAAATATAAGTTTATTTGTAATTTTCACACGATTTAAGAAAATAGTTAAGTGTTATTAATTTTATAAATAAAAAATCTAAAAAACCTCTTTTAACTGTCATTAATGCAATACTTGTAAAGTAATGAAAAATGATTAATATATAAATTATGGTTAAAAGAAAAAATAATGTAACAACATTGATATTCTAAATTATATTATAATATATGACAAAACAAAAAAAAAAACTCCATAGACTTATATTTTAGAACAAAAGAAGTATTTTCTTTAATGACTTTATAATTTTTATGCGAAATGTCAAAGGCTTCGAAGCAAGGATAACTTGATGTTAAGAAAATAAAATTTAAAATTTTTAAAAAGTGAATGTGCATAGGAAGGATGGGAGCACCGTAATTAGTAAATTAAAAAAATATTACAAATGGCGTTACTCTTCAATGATGCGTCTGGATTGAAAGAATTAAATTAATATGATGGAATGAAATCAAATAAAATAGAATGGACGTGTTTCCATGCACACGTTTGGTACGTGATGAAATGAAATATATAAGATTCTATAAGATGTGACAAATAACACGATGACAATACTGATGCGTGACGATGAATGAAAAATATTAATCAAGAAATCAATATCTCAATATACTCGGACTGTCTTTAAAATTTTTTTTTTACTGATATACAGGATTCAAACACTTAGAAGTCTCACACTCTTATTATGTTGTCACTACAACGCTGAAGTTTTTAATCGGCAAGTGTAAATGTAAAACCTATTTATTAGATTATGTGATTAGTTTAAAGGGTTTGGATCATTTTGTATACACACTTTGTTTGGATAATTTATTGCTTTACCTTTTTTTTTGTCTTGTTCTGTCACTAATTTTAGCCGGTCAATACAGCTGTGGGGAAATGTTGTTGGGTTGTTGTCATCAATTACTTATACCTTTAAATACGTACTTTTTTTTAATGAAACCAAATACGTACGATTTTGTAGAATACATATTTTCACAAAACAAAAAATATGCATGTCTACATTTTCGGAAATTTTATTATGTCCTGGACCAAGTATTACTTTGTGATCCAGAACCAATAGAAAAATAAAAAACACATAAAGCCCTATCGTGTAAAATATAAATACCATGTTTTTACAGTTACTTTTACCCTTCCTATAAGAATTTTCACTGGTGGACCAAGTGTGACATGGTGATCCTGGACCACCATAAAACCACTGCTACATTTTAAGCGCATATTTTTCTACACAAAAATAATATTATTCCATATTTCTCTTAATTTTTTTTTAAAGCCCCCGGTATCCGGAACTCACTGGTTCGACTAATTCGGAATTCGGCTCGGGTCGTATATTTCTCTTAATTTTCATATAGCTTGTGTGATTTTTTGATGAACCATCATTTTGGGAAAATTTCCAACGAGTATTTTTGTCACATATGGATAAGAAATTTTTTTTTTTTTTTTTTTGGAAAACCGGATCATTATTAATAGCCAAAATATATGTACATCGGGGGTTTTCAGAAAAAGCTATTAGCCTACACGATTACATTATTAAAAAACGAAACAAAACAACGTGGCTGACGACTAGTTCTCCCAGTCTATCTTCAACTCCCTTGCTTTACTAACCGCACGATGTATGAACATTACCTTCAGGGGACGGTGAGTTCCCACTTGATGAACCACCTGGTTCCACCAATTCCAGATTCCCGATACGATCTCCCGATAAAAAAATCTCCACATCACCCTGTCACCCACTCCCATGAAATCCTCCTTTAAACAAGTGTCCACCCATTCGTGTGGCTGAACATAACCAAAGAAATGCCGGTGGTACCCTGACGCTACGACACTTTCCTAAATGGAACGACTTCAATTACAGTCCTGAAGCGCGTGCAATAATGTCTCCTCGTGAGTTTGGCAAGCCACATGATGATAGGTGGGCCCATTGGGCCGGGTTATCCATAATTGGATCAGGCCCAAAGTTAAACAATCAAGATAATGGATTGGCATGGCAAGACCATGTTGTTTCGACTGGAATAGTCGTATGAGAGCGTGGCTCCATCATACGCGCTGAAGCATACCTCTGCATGTAACGATCGCCTGGCGCGCAGTAAGTATTTATGTATTGTAACGCTTGGCTAAGTGCAAACAAGACCAAGTCAACATCGGGCTCAATCACAGATAGACGTGGGTAGACCCCACGATCAAAGAACGCAGAGATAACCGGTGATAACTTCCCATCACGCAAGGAAGAGAATCACGATCTACAACTATATATAAGGACACCCCGAACTACGAGGGGACTTGATTCCGCTTTATTACTTAAATTGATACGTAGCACTTCTCTCAAGAGTTCACCCAAATTATACCCAAATATCTTTGTTCTTGTAACGATTGTCCTAATTAGAATTACCCAATTACCCGCTTTGTAATATTCATACTACATCATTTGGCGCTAGAATGAGGGTCAATTCTAGTTAGTGAGTGATTAATACGTAAAAATGGCACACTAAATCAAGGAAATTCAAGAAGCAACAAAATAGAGAAAGAAAAAATCAAACCGAGATAATAGCCTGTGTCGAAATGACCATGAGACCGGAAAACAAGCATGGAAGAAGGATGTATAAGTAATCCAGACGTTAAAATGATGTTGGTAGAAAACCTGGCAAATCTCAAGGTCAAGAGATAAATGCCATATTCGAAGCAGTCTTGAAAGCGAGAAATCAAGATAATGATGTTTCCGAAGCACATACTCCACTTCAAGCTGCTAAGAAAGAAAAGCAGGAAGCAGAATCTAGCATACAGGTGGTGGTTACTCACCCAGGTGGTGATAACGCCAGAGCAGAGTTAGACGCGATACTTAAGCCTAAGCAAGATGAATTTAGGCTAGTATCTCCCTTTACTGAGGACATTGATGCATTTCTCTGTCCTCCCGGGTTTAAGATCCCAAAAATCCAGGCATATGATGGAACTAAAGATCCGTATGATCATATACATCAAGATATCTGTGATATGAATTTAGTATAACGCCTGTAAGAGATGAAATGGTGGCATTTGCAACTCTTCTAACAGAAAGAAGAGATTGGTTCAACAAGTTGAACCCCAGATCTATATCGGATTTCCCCACTCTGACCAGAAAGTTCATGCATGCATTCATCGCAGCAAGACCTTTCCAGAGAAACCGGACTTATTTGCTGACAGTTAGGCAAAAAAGGGATGAAACAAAGGTTACGCTTTATCAAGAGATTCAATGGAGAATCATCCCAGATAAAGCAGATCCTGGATGATAAGTTCTTGGTAGCATCCTTCATAGCAGTGACTTGTAGAAGGCGGTTACAGAGGTCGAGCAAAGAAAGATCCGAGCACAATGGAAGAATGTCTGGAAATAACATACAGACATTGTCAAGGAGAAGAGGCTAACAGAGCCAAGAGGGAGGAATCCCATAGGGATGCTAAAAAAGGAAAGACTGAGGATAGGAATGACAAGAAAAAGAAAATCTGTTTGGGATAGGGTAACTGCTCCCATCTCTGAAAGGTTAGGGAAGAAAGGTGCTTTGCAGGACAGAGACCTTATTCCTCTGAACAGATCTCGTGACCAAGTATTGGCGATTATGGAGAAGAAAGGAATTGCTAAGACTCCTCCTCCGTTGAGGGGTCCAAGGGAGAAGAGAGACCACACTAGGTGGTGCAAGTACCATAAAGATATTGGACATGACTCTGAACAATGCAGGGATCTGATTAGAGATATCGATGCAGCAGCAATGGAAGGAAAGATCGATGAGTGCATCAATCGAGCGCAGGGAGATAATCCCAGAGGAAGGAGAGAATTCAAAAAATAGAATAACAGCCATGACAGGTACAACCAAAGGAGACACAGAGATCCGTCTCCAGACGTAGATGGGCATAGAGAAAACGCCCCAATTAACACTGTGAACACAATTGTGGGTGGACCAGGAGAAGGTAGCAAGACTGCTCAGGAAGATACAAGGGGCAGCGCAGAAAAGGACAAGGAAGCAAAAAAGCAGAAAGTTATGGGAACCGTTCAGTACGGTCCTAGAGATGCCCTACCAGCCGTCGTGAGCAACGAAGAACTGGTAATAGAAGTGGTTATTCAGAAAAATCTGATCAGAAGGATCTGCGTAGACACCGGCAAACAAGTAAAGAACGATCAGACATATAGGCATTCCAAGCAATGAAGCTAGCTGACTCGGAGTTGACTCCTGTATCAACTCCTCTTTTCGGATTTACCGGGCCACCCATACATCCTGTGGGTATGTTAAAGTTACTGACGACTTTTGGCAAAGGACAACAGAGTAGGACTCTGGTGGTAAATTATATGATGGTAAAAGCTCCATCTACATATAATGTGATTCTTGGAAGACCAGCACTAATTGATCTAAGGGCAGTGGTATCGCCAGTACATAACAGTATGAAATTTCCAACTTTTGAAGGAGAAGCCACAGTTAAAGGGGATGTGGATGCTGCCAAGAATTGCTATACAGCCACAATCAGTGGAAAAATGAAGGTGCAGCAGGTGACAATGGAAGACCTAGTTCCAGATGAAGAGAAAAGTTGGCAGTCCAACGACCCAGTGGAATCAATAATGCTAGATGAATCGGACCCTGAATCCACAGTTAGCATAGGATCGTGGATACCTGCTGAACAGAAGCAGATGCTAGTCAGCATCTTGAAAGATTACAAGGATGTGTTTGCATGGAAAGCAAGTGACATGCCTGGACTGTCAACAGAGTTGGTTGTCCATAAGCTCAACATCGACCCAACAAGAAAACCAGTGAAGCAAAAGAAGAGATCTTTTGCCCCCGAAAGGATACAGGCTGTCCAACAAGAAGTGGAAAAATTGTTGCAGGCCAACATGATTAAAGAAGTTATCTACCCAGAATGACTAGCAAACCCAGTGTTAGTCAAGAAACCAGATGGCAGTTGGAGAATGTGTGTGGACTTCACAGATTTAAACAAAGCTTGTCCTAAAGATAGTTATACTTCCCATAGAATTGACAGGCTAGTAGACTCTACAGTTGGTTATGAGATTTTTGCTTTCTTAGACGCTTATAAGGGATATCATCTGATTATGATGGACCCTGTAGATGCTGTAAAAACCGCTTTTATTACTGAATTTGGTTCCTACTACTATGCCTTTCGGATTAAAGAATGCAGGGGCTACCTACCAAAGGGCAGTCAACACCATTTTTAAACAACATATTGGCAAATCAATGGAAGTATATGTGGATGATTTATTGATCAAGATGTGACTCTTGACCAATATTTGAAAGATGTAGCAGAGGTTTGTCAATTTTTGAGACAAACAGAATGAAGTCGAATCCAAAAAATGCACTTTGGAGTGAGATCGTGCAAATTTCTCGGGTTATATGATATCTAAAGAAGGTATTAGGCCAACCTCGATAAATTGAAGCTTTAAAACCATGCCCGAACCAAGAATATCAAAGAAGTTCAACGATTAATGTGAAGATTAGCAGAGCTAAACCGATTCTTGTCAAAATCGGCACAGTAAGTCACCGCCATTCTTCAAAATTCTCGTGAAGGCCACCCATTTGAGTGGAATGAAGAATGTAAACAAGCTTTTCAGAGTTGAAAGATCATATCGCCACTTGCCAACCCTAACTCCTCCTCGTGAAGGTGAGATAATCGCTTTTCTTTGTCCTTTGCAATGAAGCAGTAAGTGGCCGTGGTTGGTAAAGCAACATGGCATGATACAAAGGCAAGATATTTTGTAAGCAAAGCCTACAAGGGCCTCGAGATCGATATTCGAGGTAGAAAATTGGTCTTGGCCTTAGTGCATGCCACAAGGAAATTAAGACCATACTTCCAAAGCCATCCGTGATCGTGTTGACAAATCAACCGTTAAAGCAAATTTTGATAAACTGCATAAGTCGGAAGGTTAGCAAAACGGGTAGTTGAATTGGCAGTGGTTTGATATTGAATACAAACCAAGAAAAACAATAAAAGCCCAAGCGTTAAATGATTTTTGGCGTAAGAAAAGCTTTAGCTATAGAGGTAATCGAGCAGTAATAAAATGTAAATGTAATGAAAGCGTAATAAAATAGAACAGTGGCAGCTTTATGTGGATGGAGCCTCCAACAAAGAAGGAGCAGGAGCAGGACTCATACTCATTAGCCCAAGAGGTGAAGAATTTCCATACGCCTTCATTTTGACTTTCAAGCCACTAACAATGAGGCAGAGTAGTATAAGCTTTGATAACCGGATTAAACCCGCACGTGGTTAGGTGTGTGTAATTTGAAAGTCTACACTGACTCACAACTGGTAACAAATCATATTAAGGGAGAGTATGAAGCAAAAGAAGGCCCTATGAATACCAGAGCAGACGCTTTATCAAAGCTTGGATCAAATTTCTTATCCAACAAAAAGGTGTTGGTCGAGCAATTGAAGCAGAAGAGTTGTAATGAAATCGAGGTACAACCAATAACACAAGCAGGAACCTGGATGGATCCAATTGTGATGTATCTGAGGGATGGAAGACTTCCTGAAGATAAGATACGAGCCAGAAAGGTGATAAGACTCTCAGCCAGATATGCTCTGTTCAACGATGTTCGCATGTAAAATCATACGCAATTTCTTAGTTGAAATGCGCCACCCCCGATGGCGGAGATTACGACAAGAGAAATCCATCTCGGAATTTTTGGAAATCATTTGGGAGCAAGAGCTCTGGCCAGGAAATGTAGGCTCTATGGGTATTATTGGCCAGTAATGCAAGATGATGCAGAAAATCTGGTCAGGACTTGCAGGACATGCCAGGTGCATAGTAACTTGTCACACAATCATGTACAAGAGATGATACCAATTGTATCTCCATGGCCTTTTGATCAGTGGGGAGTAGACTTAGTGGGTCCGTTACCCCGGGCACCGTGAAATTTCAAGTTTCTAGTAGTGGCAGTGGATTATTTCACCAAGTGGGTGGAAGCTGAACCTTTAACCACTATTACTGCCAACCAAATACAGAAGTTCTTGTGGAAGAACATTCTATGCAGATATGGAATTCCTAAAATCCTCATCTCTCGATAATGGCACACAATTTGAAGATCAAGCGAGTGCAGACTTGGTGCACAAACTCAGAATCTCTCAACATTTTACATCGTTGGCTCTATCCTCAAGCCAACGGGCAGTAGAGCGTCTAACAACAGTGTGATAAAACAGGACTCATAAAAGGTTGGAACAAGAGGGATCTCATTGGGTGGACCATCTTCCAAATATCTTGTGGGCATATAGAACCACTCCAAATGCTGCTACACAGGAAACTCCATATTCCTTAGCATATGGATGCGAAGCGGTGATACCAGCAGAGATTGGACATAAATCTCCCAGGTATGTAATTGTACCGCCCGTAAACACAGAAGTAGACATGATGCATGTCAAAGACGAACTGGAACATAAACGCGACATTGCATTGATACAGATGGCCAAGTACAACCAGAAAGTTGCCCAATACTACAACTCCAAAGTTAGAGGTACGTATTTTAAAGAAGACGATTTAGTACTGAGGCGAAACGACGCCAGTAAGCAAGGCCCTACTGGAAAGCTAGACCCAAACTGGGAAGGTCCTTATAAAATTATCAAAGTGCATGGAAAAGGATTTTATCAACTATCTAATGCCTCCGCAAACTGCTCTAAGTTGGAATGTCGTTTCATTTAAAGAATTTTTTCCGTAAAGTAATTTCATTTCCTTGAATAATACTATCTTGAATATAGATCTCGCATTTCGTGATTATTATGTGATATTTTAACTTATGTTGAAACACGAAACTAAAAACAGAACGTGGCGGCGCAAGAAGAGGTAAGTGCCAAACTTGCAGTGCAAGGGCATTTAAGGCAGAAATCCCACTTGAGAAATGTAAGTGCCAAACTTGCAGTGCAAGGGCATTCTGGGCAGAAGTCCCATTTAAAAAATGTAAATGCCAAACTTGCAGAGCAAGGGCATTCTGGGCAAAGGACCCACATAAAAAACACAAGTGTTAAACGTGCAGAGCAAGAATATCCTGAGCAGATAATATTAATGTTCTATGCAGCATATACAGTAAGAATAAAGAAACTAAGGATAAAAAATCCTAACTTCTTTGCAGCGCAACAAGAAGTCAATACTCTAAACAGAGAATATCAAAGTCAATGCTCTAAATAAAGAAGATCATATTCAAAGGTTATTACAAACAGAGTTATTACATCAAAAGCTGCTCGAAAAGGCAGCAAAATTCCAAAGTTTTCAAGAAGGCATAAATTAAGAAGATGGAGCATCGTAAGGTCAAGTGTATGAGAGAGTAAGGTCGAAAGGTGTTTCTTCTTAGCATATTTGCGGACAATGTCCTCCCCACTCGTCATACCGCTTCGTGAAAATATCACCTGCTTTCTTATCATATAACTTATGATTAGGCAAAGTTCTAATCACTAAGTCGGCCGGTTTAGCCTCATCAACACCAAGGGTGTATCCTCTACGCAGAGCAGGAGCCAATATGATTTGGATCTCCTCAAGGGTTCAGGAGCCTTTATACCCTGCAATAACTTTCTGGACAACGTTCTAAACAGGAACTTCCTCCATCTGCCTCAAGGTTTCGTCAAAATCGGCCTTCATCTTCTTTACAGTGGCAAGATGTTGTAGATGCTCCTCATTCAGTTTCGCCACATGCTGATCTCTTAATTTCAATTGTTCCTCTTGAGTGAAGATCAAACCCTCAGCTTTGGCAAGATCAGATTTCAATTTCTCAATCTCCAGATGAGCAGCAAGATTGGCTTCTTCCAAACTGGCCACCTTAACATTGGCCTCATGGTTGGATCTTTCCAAACTGGCCACCTTAGCACTGGCCTCGTCCAACTGGATCACTTTGTGTTGCAGAGCAGAAATGTCTTTGGCCATGCTAGCAGTTTTCTTATGCAAGGCCTTGCCCAGGCGGTAACACTACAAAAGACAATGTCTTAGAGCCAAATGAAATGAAAGGAAAAATGAAAACTTTATGAAAGACCACTTACAGTAACCGCAAAATCATTAGCGCATATGTCCTCAAAGTTGAAAGAGGAATCGCCGCAGAGTCGCTGCAGGGTGGATCTATGCCTTTTCTTCCGCTTTGGGAAACGGTCCCGAGGGGAATCAGATCCAAACCAAAAGAGTTTGACCACCTGGGAGATCTTCTTCAATTGTCAAATCCATGTGGTTAACCGTGCTCGTAATATTCGGTCGTAAGGATTAGCAATGGGGATTGTTTCCGCACGTAAGCACCAGATCCAGCTTGTTTCTACACACAGAAGATCGCATCCAAAGGCCTATCTCTCTCAGATCCTCTTCATCGACTGTAAACTTCACCACCTTTCGAATAACGGATGTGGTCCGCTCGTAATCTTCTACCATCCGCTCGCTCCTCCTCCTCATCGATGTCAATGTTAAGCAAATCGCCCACGCTGGCTACTACAAGGATGAAAAATAATCAAGATATATTCGAAAACAAAGCGTAAAATAAATACAAACATACATTTTCTATAATCGTTTTGGAGAATTCCACATAACCAACATGACCGACAAAGATGAAGTTGCGCAAAGATTTATCGTGAGCGTAACTTATAAAGTCTAAGGTCAAAGAAATCTTGTTGTCGCCGATACTCGCCATGGGTAGCATCAATAAAATCTTCCAATTTATCCTTCATGGAAGAGGTATTCCAACCACCAAGATTCGCCAAGATTGTGCTTCACGAAGAAAAAACGCCTCGACCATTTTTTCTTAGTTTTATCTTTTTGAGAGAGGAATAATATGGCTTAACTTACCAGATCTACGACTGAAATGGTACCATCCTCCACTACCTTGTGTCAATTTACACTGATAAAAATTCCTAAATAACTTCACAGAGAAGGGTGTGGTGTTCAGGCGACACCAAATCATAAAACCAACCAGGAATTTGACACTGTTCGGGTGTATTTGACCGACCCCTAACTTATAATACTTCATTACCTCAATGCACCTGTGTGAGGAAGAGGAACCTTAACCCACTATGAAGTTGATCTGCATATACCGCATGTGGCTATCCGGGGATTTTAAGCATACCAAGTGGATTTGGGAAGGTGACTTCAAAAGGCTCAAGATTTAATCTTATAAGTTTTCAACAAACTAACCATCTCGCCTTAGTCATTTTACTAGAGATACCATGACAAGCCATTATTGCCTTAGTTTTATCAAATCGCTTTATCTCTCTTTAAAGTGCTTAAAAGGCGGTGTGATCTTCTCGATATTGATTAACGATGGAAGTAGAGTAAAGATCCCGGGGAAGAAGGTGAGAAGGCAAAAGACACAGAAGATTATCCCCGAAAGTGGAGGTATTTCTCAAGTCAATCAAGAAGACGGATGATTGATGTCTACCACAGCTTTCAGGATTTAAGAACTCACTTCTTCACTTTCTAGTGGCAATCGAGATTTTTTCCGCGATTCGAACAACCTTCTATGTAATCACTAAGTCAGACGGCTCTCACTCATGAACTAAATAAAGATTTAAAGAATAAGAATAACACAGAGAGGGACTTACTTGTAATTGACTTAATTGCGCTTCCAAAGGTTTGATATGTGGCAATGATTGACAAGAGGGCGATTATATGACAAGAAGTGGATGCGACACAATGGTTCAATTGGCGCTTATAATAATGACCAGTGTGACTTGCCCTCGCTTCATGATATATTAAAAACGGAAGTTGAAGCGCTTGTGCACTAAGACGGTCGCGTGGAAGCGCCCACCCTAGTCCTGGGGACTTATGATGATAGGGGCCCATTGGGCCGGGTTATCCATAATAGGATCAGGCCCAAAGTTAAACAATCAAGATAATGGATTGGCATGGCAGGACCATAAGTGCTGACCAGAATAGTCAGAGGAGCAGGGCTCCATCATACGCCGCGCTGAAGCATACCTCTGCATGTAACGATCGCCTGCTGGCAGAATATTTCTAGATGTAACGCTTGGCTAAGCGCAACAAGACCAAGTCAACATCGCTCAATCACAGTGATAGACGTGGTAGAATTCCCACGATCAAGAAGAACGCAGAGATAACCGTGATAACTTCCCAACACGCAAGGAAGAGAATCACGATCTACAACTATATAAGTGGACACTCGAACTACGGGGGACTTGATTCCAGCTTTATTACTTAAATTGATACGAGGCAAGCTTCTCTCAAGAGTTCACCCAAATTATACCCAAATATCTTTGTTCTTGTACGATTGTCCTAATTAGAATTACCCAATTACCCGTTTGTAATATTCATACTACATCACCACACAAGTAGCATCGTCTAACACACGCCGATGGGCAAGCAAAGCCGCGGTTGGTAAGGCTTCCCGCGACTAACCAAAGTAACATGTTTCCTCGTTGCGGTCCTTTGATAGTCCAGATTGTCACACAACTTTTATAAACTTTCATTTAGTCCCAATAATTTTGTCATTAACGTAGTAGTTTCTAAAAATACACAAACTAAAAAGAGTTAATGTCCTGGAAAAAAAAAAAGAGTTAATGACATGATTTTAACGATGAAATGACTTCAAAGTGTAATTAATTCCATATTAGTTTTTACCTCTCAGCAAATATAAATTAATATGGGTAAAGTAAGAATATGGATAATAAATATTGTCTTATAAAATGTTCTGATTAAGTTAAATAGCAACGAATATTTTTGACAATTATCTCAATTAAATAAAAATGACGAGAGTAGTATTAAACATCTTGGATTTTTCTAGGAAGTATGTTTTTTTTTTTTTTTTTTGAGGGGTTCTAGGAAGTATGTTGAATTACCATTTATCTCAAAGTATTACTTTTCAAAGGATTACTTTTTAACGCATCTATTTATACGTGAGTTTATAACAAAAGAATCTGTAAACATGTCATAAAAAACAATACATGGTTCAAGAAGGCCAACATAGATATCATTACACAATTTACACTTGAGCAAAATAAATGAAAAAATAATGTTGTTAATATGTTCAAACATGACATGTTTTTTACTTTGATACTACTTCCGTCCCACAAAAAATGTCCATAACGAAAAAATGAATTGTCTCATAAAAAATGTCCATTTAAATTTCGAATACATCATTAAATACATTTTTCCAATCATACCCTTATTTTAACATTTAATTTTCCATAATGCTTTCATATTCCAAAACAAACACTTATGATTAGTTAAAGGTATATTTGTCTATTCATTCTTAAAATACAACACATTAATTATTTCCTTAATCTCCGTGACCAACAAAAAGTGGACACTTTTTATGGGACGGAGGTAGTATACTTTTTAAAAGCTTAAGTTTTTCACTAGAGTATTAGGTCATTCAACATGTGTATAACGCCCATGCCTCTGATATCGAGTTTTTATCCGGAAAATGGACGTTTGACACGTGACATTTAGGATAACCCTAAATCTCTCGTAATCCTCCTTTCATATCAGAAAGCGTGGAAGAAAATAAATAAGAAAGAGACTCGGAAACTGATATTAAAGATCTTACATTAACAAACCCAACGAATTACAATTGTGTCAAACTAGAATCATAAATGACTACTAACATTAATTACAACTCAACTTGACTAATAAGGTAACCGTTGTTACATAAAGAACTACATATCTTCATTCCTAATTAAGCTTGATTTTCATGCTTATTCATCCAACTCGTCTTTAACATTCATGTCTTTTTATTCCAAATAAAGGAGTGAGCATTCTAGACTGTCTAATAAGGAGAAAGAATATCAAAAAAAACATTCATGTATGTCGGATGATAGGAGACATAATATGAATCTAATTCATCCACTTCATAAATTGTTGAATAGCATAACTTGGATTATTTGGAAAATCACATTTAAAACATAGCTTGAATAATACATAAACATCTTTGGAAACATATCTTGAGACAGAAGAAAATCCACCTTAAAACCATGTTAAACAATGCATGGAAAATACGACCTATTAACTACGTTAGTTCATCTTGCACATACATGTTTGTTTCATTAATTACTTAATTACTTAATATGTTTAGCATGTTGATCAAATTTACGTAGCCATCTACTAATTCATAATGTACTTGTCTGCTAACCATAACACGTTCGTGTCTTGTCTGTGTTGTTCATGTTACTTATCTATTGAGCATAATCTTGTTCTTGTTTTGACTGTTGTTTCATGATTCTTACTGACTAGCCATAAGATAAAATTTATGAAAAAGATTACATGATTCTTAATCAGTTTCCGAGTCTCTTTTTCATTCTTAATCATGTTGTTATCTTAATCATGTTTTTCTTCCACGCTTTCTGATATGAAATGATAACAACATGATATGATAAAAATATAACAACATGGGTAACAACATAAAAAGATAACAACATTATTATGAATAACATGTCATAAAAAGATAACAACATGATTATGAAAAAGATAACAATCACACGGGTAATATTGATTGTAACACGGGTAATTTTATGTTTCACTAAAGTATTAAGGCTTGTTGCAACACGGGTAATATGAGTAGTCATACATCCAACGTGGGGCTGGGTCACGGTAACACGTTCGGTACATCGTCTAAGAAACGACATGGAGAATGCAACTAGTCACATGTCTGACATGCATGTGACTTAGAACTCATAGTACTCCATTTAGATATCGCTAGGTCAATAACTAAAAACAAGTAAGAGCACATAAAGCAAATAGATTTCACGTTAAAGTCCTTATTAAGGCATAGCATTAGCAACACCTAACTCTATCCTATCTTCACTACTTGTTACCAAAACGATAAAACATTTTTACAAAAGTAACTAAAACATAATAACTTTGAAAAACACACAGTTTAGCAGATACCCGGCTACATATAATCATGTCTAGTTTCGTGGAGTTTAACAAAAAACAATATTCAAAACGGCGTAAAAACCTTTTGAGGCCCACCATCAGGGCGGCCACCCAATAACATGTTTTATTTAAAAATGCCAGTAGGCACAATCTCAACCAGGTAATATAATGTTTTACATAAAAAAGTTATTAATGAATTGATTTGTATATCATGTGATATTTGAAAAAATTACCTTTGAAAAAAAAACTCAATGTTGCACTAGAACACATGTAATTCAATTAGAAAATAAAACACATATATATATATATATATATATATATATATATATATATATATATATATATATATATATATATATATATATATATATATATAAAGTGTAAAAGCTGATGTGTCTTACTGGTGGAAAAATTAGATTTATGATTTGTATTATTTTTTATTTATTATATATCTATATATATAAACCGGTATCGCTCGATCGATGCACTCAATCGGTACGTATCACTTGACTCAACCAATCGGTCGCGCTACCGATCGCCCAAACCGATTAAAGGGCATGTCCAACTAATCCGCCTTTAGGCCCTTTTAGCATAGGACCGGCCCTAGATAAGAAGAACCATTTACCTTAAAAACGAGCCGAACTACGAACCGAGCAACAACTAACTGCCGAATTTACGTTAATCTACAAACCAACAATGAATTTAAAATAAATATTACGAGAATCTAACCCTACAAAGATCAAAGCAAAGAACTACTATGAAAATATTAGATATTACCTTTAAGAAGAGATTCAAAGTCTAAAAAAACTTGTACAACCCGAACTGGAACGATTTCAGCACTTTAATCAGCAAGAGGAAGTCAGGAAAGTCAAAAAGGTTGACTGATGCGCTTAACCTAGAGGTGCTCTCAATTCAGCATGCCAACTCTCCCTCGAAACTCCAAAAGCTCGAAACGGGAGAAGTCTATGACTATCTAGAGGCATTTTACATGTGTTTATGAGCCTAGGTCGGTTTTAGGTGTCTTGGGTCATTTTTCCACCAAATCCACCGAGTCCTTATCCTAAAAAGTTAAACATTCTAAGACGTAACATTTGTGAAAGAAACCCTAATCAAACATAAAACTATTAAGAAAAGAAAATATGTAACACCCCTGTCCCGGATACCGATAACTTATCCGAAAAAGAAACGTTTGGAACATTCCCAGGAAATTCATTAATTACTTGAATTAATCCAAAATCAATCATATCATGTCTTTTATGTAATTTACCTTAATTATTGGATCCATATAATATTGCCTTATAATTATTTCTTTAAATTAAAAGAGTCATCATCCCTGGTCGAACACGCTCTTTTCGATGATTAATCAATCAATAAAACCATTTATTATCAAAATGACACAAATATTGTCAAATAGACATCGGCCCAAATGTTATCATATTGGCCCTTAACCCGGAGTTGTCATGGGTACGAGCCTCAACTGTGTATTTTCCCTAATACTTTATTTGCCAGAGACACACACGCGGATTGATTTAATACGACCATACAAATTCAACTCAAATTCAAATCACATGGCCCGTAATCATCCACACGCTACAGATCATGGCAAATGAAGTGACTCAAACTGACTCAATATAAGAACTCCTCAATTGAGGTCAAAAGTGTGCGTGTGTAAAAAAGTGACATAAATACTTTTAATAAAAGTCGATTTCATAACGTATAAATCTCAAAAAGACAAACATTTTTAATAAAAATCAGGGTTTCACAATGTTTCTCATATGCATTCAACATAACATAATCATTTTTAAACATCGTCTACCAAGATGTAAGAAATTTTTTACGATATTTAATTAACGTGAACCAATGTAACGCCAAATGACATTCTTTATATTCGTTTATTTATAGTTTTTCTTTATGTAGTGGATGTGTGCATAATAAAAAAAAAAAAAAATCATGTGTACTTATTTTACAAAAGGGTTATCCCATCAAATTTCAACAACACATTGTAGGAGAAAAAACCGCAAAGAGGGTTGACTTATTGTATAGTGTACAAACAGTATCCTTTATGATTTGCAAGTCGAGCTTTTATTGCTTTGCAATCTGTCTACGCGTTTGTAGCTTTTATTACATTTGAAACTTTATACTACATCATACAACGTTAAATACACAACTGTATGATTACTTTCTTTAAGTAGGAAGTTACGTAGGGGAGCGGCGAGGAGAGGAACAGCTGAAATTTTAATTTAAGTAAAAAGGGGTTGGTGGATTTGGTGGAAAAATGATTCCCTTTAATGCACTTGACCAGTGCAACAAAACACAACAAACGGTGTCGTTTTTTTTTTTTTTTTTTTTTTTTTTTAATGTAGTTTTATTAGGTTATGAAAATGAAAATGAAAACAATAATGATTAAGGTACCGATATTTTGAATTAAAAGGGTACACACATCATATCCTTTCCATGCAATGTGTAATTTAAAAAATAAAATTAAAAATAATTCAGCCACATGATGGAGGATTCGGGGGATGTCGGGGGGATGAAAGGGTATGCCCCCATCACTATCCAAATGAAAAACATGAGCATTTTTCTTTGGAGTATAATAATATAATATATTGTTCAGTAGTGATACATCTACTATTCTTTTAACCACAACATCTTACACAATATAATCAACATCATATATTCTGTTGGGGCCTATCATAAAAAATAATTCATCACTTTAATTCATGGATAACACACATATAGTGGTTTGTGCATGATACCTTTATGTAGTGCATATATCATTATTCTATATTGTTTGTTGCCAATGTTGAATATATATAATTTTATTTATTTATTTATTTTCACTTTTCAGAGGACTTTAATATGATTGATATCCACTACATGTTTCTTTGGTTCAGACGATTACTCTCAGTCACGAGACAGACTTTTCAGAGGAGTGCATTGGACGACATGCATGATAAACATGCAGTAAATTAGTAATGACTTTTTTTTCATAATTCTTGTTTCTGCCGACATCGTTTTTTTCTTCTTTTCTTTCTGTTTTTTTCATTTGTCAAAAAGAAAGTGTATTTGTTTTTCAACAGTAAAAATCGGATGATAACCTGGGACGGAAACGAGAATCGATAATCAAAGTGAGCCTAATACACTATTTTCAGATAACAAAGTTGACGCTTAAAACAACAAACTCAGATTTACCGAATTATATAATATTTTTGATACCGAAATAAAAATCTGATGAGCCATGCGATAATCAAACAAAAATTGGGTCCGTCTCTGATAATAACAGATTCAACCGTTAGATCTGTGACACATGCATAATCTAACTAAATAGTTTTTGTCTTTTATAAATATGTCACAAATCCAACAAATAATCTAATAATGATTTCAGACGTAATTTTCCGTGAAAATTGTATGCATCTAAGTTATTTGACATGTTTTTATAGTTAAATAATAATAATAAATAAATAAACGAGGTAACACTAATGACATGTTTGATACGCAGGAATGAAATGATTTTTTCAATCAATTCTATCCGAAATTGGATGGAGTGGGATGAAACGAATAAAATAGACAAAAATGTAAGCGGTGCGGTATAAGTTCGAGTGGGAGGGTGAAGTGGGTAGTGTAAAGGGTAGGATAGGGTGGGGCAAGGTAGGTTGGTGGTAGGTACGGTGGCGTGGCAGAGGTGGGTAGGTAAGATAAGATGATGGGTAAAAAGAGGTGGGTGAGATAAGGGCAGGTGTGTTAGACGAGGTGCAGGGCAGGTGGTACTGTAAGATTGGGGTGTGGTAATGAGGAAAAGACAGGCATGGGTAAGGTAGGTGGTGTGAGATATAGGAGAGTGTGGTAGGTTAGGTCGGAGAGAAAGATGAGTCAGGGGTGGCAGAGGTAAGCGAGGGTTCGGTGGGCAGAGAGGTGGGCGAGGCGACGACGGGATGGTAGGTGGTGGTATATTAGAGAGTAGGTGGGTGGGGCAGGCGAGAAGTTATGTAGGATTTGGTTACAGTAGAGAATGTATGAAGCGTAGTGGTTCCAGTAGAAATGCAGAGTGCCAGCACAAAAGAGGTCGTGGATAGGATAGTGAATGGTGAGGGTGTACTAGGTTGAATGGTAATGTGAGTGGCAGGTAAGGAAGTGTGGATATAGTAGGGTAGGGTGGTGTGGTACACCTTCGACTTTATCCTACCTTATGCAACATACACTACCCTACCACGTCACACTCAACATTAATCCACTACCCTACGCTACTAGTCATTCAGTGTTACACCTTTTATATAATTTGTTTTATTCCGTTTTTTCAGATTCCAAACGAAGTAATGGAACAGGTTTATTCCATTTCATTTCATTCCATTCCTATATATGTTTTTATTTCATTTCATTCCATTCTTGTGTAACAAACATGTCATAAGTTCCTCTTGCAATCTTTTTTTCCCGTCCAGAAGAGTGGTAAAAGTTTTGCAAATTCAAGTAGCGAAATAAAAAAAAAAATTCCAGAGGGGAAGTAGCGAAATACTTAATCTCTAATTCTCTACTATATTAAAAGATCCAACTGTTTCCCATAAAAAATGTTTCTCCCTCGGGTGTTTCCCTTAAAAAGTGATTATCCCAAATTATTAATTTTATTTATTAATTAACGCGCTAATAAAGAGACAACTATAACCCTAAAAAAAGAGGCAACTATCTACATATTATGCGAACATATATTAATAAAAACAATTATGCTAACATATATTAATGAAGTAACTTCACCAAGCCAGAATGACTTGAGTAACGCCTTATGAGTGCCACCTGCTCGATTCTCCTCCGGTAAAGGCCATGTTGAAAGAGCCTTTTGGCCGTAACTTACCCCCGAGTAAGAGTCGACTCGCAGTGCAGACAGCACGACACAAAGCAAACTCTGGATTAATGACCGTGGGTTCCGACACGGGGCTTTAAGCAATATATATATATGTGTGTGTGTGTGTGTGTACGGAAAGATTATTGTGGAGAAGCTTTCAAGTTAAGTGTAGGGGACAGTTTGTGTTAGTTCCGATCAATGCAGAGACTACATACAACCAACCGCCTCTCGATCCTAAAATTACAATAATATATGCACAAACATATCGTTTGCCCCCCCTCTAAATTTTATATTTGGCTTTCAAAATTTTGTTGCCCCCTTACCCGAGATCTTGTGACCGGCCCTGGTTCCGATTGCTGTAATAAAATAAAATAGATAAAAGTAAATACAATGGAGTGCTACATTTGACGCACGGTAAAATAAAATAAACAAGAATTTATAAGAAATGACATATAACAAAATGGATAGTGTGTAACGAGAGCTTAGGGTGAGGGTAAGGATGGTGATATATAAATGGTGTGGGAGGTATGTGGGGTAGAGTTGAGGTGCAGGTGAAGGTTGGTGGCAGAGGCTAAGGGCTGCAATGGCGCAGAGATTATTGAGGTGTGGAGGATGTGTGGTGATGTAGTAACAGGTGGTGAAATGCATGTAATAGGTAGAGATTACGGGTTGGGGTAGATAGGGGCGGCCAGACCTTATGTGCACCTGATCAAGAGTCTGCTAAAAATATTATAGTAGAAAAATTTCGATTTTTTTCTAGGTACACGTAGAGATATATGAAATCGACCCGATATTTTTTATATATTGATCTTTATCACTCAGATTGAAATACAATATATAAAAGACTCAAGATAAGAATTACAAAATAGATAAATTTCCAATTTGTATGATCAAATTCATGAAGCCATCCCTGTGGGGTAGAGCGTGTTAAATATTTATAATGTTAACTATCTATCTCTCGATCGCTTTAAGTTTTGAGATGTAGAATCAACAGAACAGAAAGACATGTATGATAGGGTATGATTTGGTGTTGATGGTGGGGTGGCAAGGATCAGTAACGGTATAGTTGGGAGGCAAGGGTGATGGTGGCAAGTTGCTTCATTGTCTATTTTGGTTACATCTCATTCTAGTTATTTTTGGATAAGAAAATTTGACTTTATCACTAATAAGATTTCATAAAATCCCACAATTTCAACCATAGTCAAACGGTTTAATGAAATAAAACGTCATTTCATTAAATTACACTACAACAATACAAACAAAATTTTTTGGAAGAATGATATGTGCATTTATTTGAGTGTATGGAACTACATAAAGGGTGTCACGCTGAAAAAGTTTTATAACCTATCACTAGGTCCATTATGATTTTTCACAAGGCCTTGAAGGATAACTTACAGGCTTGTGGTATTGCCAAGCGCAATTAGCCAGATAATCCAAAGATGTTCTAATGATAATGCCTCTGGCAATACCAAAGATTTACCTGGCAATAATGGTGTAGCCTAACTTATATTAAGTTTCGTCTCCTTTTTCATTTGATTTGACCTCTTTCAAAACAAGTAATAAAGACCCTCATAAAAAAAGAGTAATAAAGAAAATTGTCAATTTAAATATTTCAAGAGAGGAGATCACATAAAATGACCATTTCATTTTCATATTCATATACACTCTGAATTGGTTTGAACCCCAGAGGAATGGATGCAATTGTTTGACACCACTAACATTCTGCAATTCTGCACATTCAATTTAATAATTTGATTTGTATAACAAAAATAAGACATACTATGAGAAGAATTATAGTGCTGCTACTGTTAAAAGGTGTGACTGTGATGTATGCATACTCATTACTCACCATCTTTCCCATAGTATAGGGGTTGCTATACCTCAAACTAAAGGTCACACCATAACTCCTCTCATATACTAACTAATCAATCAACATCGTGTTTGTTTTGTTAATACAGTTATAATGAAGATATATGGTAAATGAAACAATACGACATTCTCAAAACATACCCTTTTTTAGCGCAAAATTTAGAACAAAAGGTAGAACATATTTAGTGAGAACTCGCATCATATTAGTGTGAAGGTCTACACTAGATGATCGGAGATATCCTTATTCATCATATAGAAAATTTAGGTCTACAGATAACACCAAAAGCTTGCAGGCTCCAAAAAGGCAAGCACATATAGTAGCTAAGAAAAAGGTTCCAGGGCATTTTTTGTTTTTACTTAGACCTTTGATAAATGCGATAACCCACAGCTGCAGCAGTGACCAGACCAGCAAGGGCAAGGGCTTTCAGGACATCATTTTGATCCCATTTTCCAACCCACTTTTGGACTACAGACGACTTCTTGCTTCTCTCCTTTTTCTTCACAGCAGAAGTACTGCCTTGGCAACATGATACTCCCCTGTCACTTTGACAACAGCTGAATGTGGTTTTTTGTCTCATGCTCCTTGGCTTCACCGCTGCTCTGTTTGGTTTCGCTACCAGGCTTGGGTTTCTCTTCTCCTCCTCCTCAGCTTCAGCAATTAGCTCAGCAGTACCCATTTGCCCCCTGCCAGACAAAAGTTCACAGGTTTATTGATGTTACACATACTATCATACAATGAACCAATCACCAAATATATCCAAATGTGATTTCTAGCACCAAAACAGAGAATACATTTCATAGACAGCCCCAGAAAATAATAACGATTCAGTGAAAGTTTCTCAGAGATGGAGGGGCATGACAGGTGCCAACATGGACTCGAGTTTATAAAAAGGGGAAGCCTGTCCCATGGAAAGAGTCGGGCCTTTAGGGACTTACTTCATCATGCAGTCTTACATTATATTTCTATAAGAAACTATTTGAACCTATTTAAACCACTCGAACCCATGATCTCTCGTGAATATAGAGTATATGTCAAGGAAAAGTTTCACTTCATTAGGTTTTATGGTTTTAAAGGAGTTATTAAAGGCATCCAGGTCAATGAAAATCCTACAATAATCATGGAAATGCAATAGATCCCACCTCACACAATAACAACTACAAAGAACAAAGAAGTCTAGAGCATGCAACAGGTCCCCACTCACACGTTTTTAACTACCAAGAACAAGGAAGCCGAGAGCATGCCCTAGATAAGGCACAAGGACATTTAGGTGCACAAACTCAGCTCTTACTGGTTAATGGACTGTCGATTACAGGGCAGCGATCATATAAAAGTAAAATAAAAAGCAACAAAGCACAAAAATGCAAACAATGAAGAAAATTGATTCATTTCAATCAAGATGAATCCAGTATTGGACCACTATTATGCTGACATTCGCTTGACTTCCTTTGAAAAGCAGACAACTATACCAAAATCAAAATTATACAACACATGAACTGTGCAGCAGGTATTTCCTTGTCCTATAGGCCAATTGCATCAGCAAGATACATTGTGCCAAGTGTTCGCAAGTCCCAAAGAAGAAACTGACTAACACACGCATAGTGCTGCAGGATTCTCCTTGTGATATAGTCCAATTGCATCAGCACATATATTAGGCAAAGTATTTGCATGTCCCAAACAAAATCTGACTAAACATCCATGTCCAACCAGATGGTAGCCCCATTCAGAGAACACTTTTTCAAAACTAAGGACAGCCACATTCTAACCAATTTACTTAGAATATGTTCAGACAAAATAATACTGTGAAGAGAATACGCCACATATGTTTTTATAGCATATTACACTACATCATCATAATTAAAACAATGACATTAACATAGACCAAAATGAGTAAAACCACCCTGAGAGCTAAATGTAGTAGTCATGCATAAAGTGCCCAAAGTGTAACAATAGAGTGTACAATGATGTTCCAAAACTCCAGAAAGTCATGCAGTCAATTTTCAGGTCCAAATTAATCTGAAACTTGGAAGTAGCAGAAGCATAGAATAATAGAAAGTTTTTAGCAAAGAAATGCAACAGAGCATGATGTAACGTCTATCCAAAGTTTTCTTAGGGTTATGGTACATATACTATAAAGAAAATATCCAAAAAACAAACCTCCATAATCTGTCGATGATTTGGCTTTTCCCAATATGCTGATCAAGCAATTCAGGCACATCTTCCGGTGCAACATAACCATACCTTCATAAAGAGAAAAGCAAAATGATATGTGGTTCAGTATAAATGATGCACAGATAATGGTCAGACATGTTAAGCAGCAACCAGTCCAAAAAAGCAAATCACAAGGAGAAACAGGATTGTACCAATGACCAGCAGTTTTTCCTTCAGCATCAGCACTGAAAATGATTGCATTTCCAGCATACTTGTGTCCCCCAACATGAGAACAAGCTATCACAAACACCTGGTTTTTCAGACTCTTAGATTCAATCTTTTCCTTAAATGTTTCAATCAGAATAGGTCCGCAGACGCCACATCTTCGGTCTCGCTTGTTGTGAGCACAAACAAAGATGTAGGAACCAGCCAAGGCCTCTGCCTTACCACCTGACCAGGGATTACCCTTCACAAGGACATCATCCACAAATTCATCCACATTTGATTCCTGCAGCACACTTCAGAAGAGGAAGCACAAATCACATCAGCCATCAGGAATGCATATGTAATTGTAAACCTCTTCAAAGAGGAAGCAAGCAATTCAGGAAACTATTTGGGAGTTTCAGCACAGCAGAAAAATTAAAAACATACAAGTCATATGCTAGGAAATCACACACACTTCAATTCTGAAGGACAGCAGGTAAGTTAACTACCTGTACTTCACCATGTCAGGGAAAATAAGAACATCTCCATCAGATAGCTCCCAGGACATCGTCTGCCTCACAGATAGTCAAACGAGTCTAATACAAACAAACAAACAAAAAGCATAAACAAAATTAAGCGATTGCACAGCACAAGTATAACGGTACAATGTCATTTCAAAGCCTTGCCCTAGCCACAACGGCAGCCCAAGGTTAGGAAACAATTAAATGCCTAAAATACAAAGCAATTACTTAGTAGGCTTCAACTGCTTAATTTCCGCTTCGTAAATACAAACCGAACACATATCTAACGAGCATACAAACAAGCAAAATAAACCATCGCACAAACATAAGGAGTGTATAAAATCATAAAAAGCATAGCACAAAAATAACTGAAAGACTGTTAACACGAAGTAGACTTGAAAACCGAGTAATATTGACGGACTGCACAGACCTTGAGATTCATATCGCTCTTGCGATTTTTGAGAACGACAGATAAGAGCATAGGTAGCAGATCGGAGTCGGAGTCTTCAACTTTAGCCGGCCAAGACTCATGAGACTGGTAAGCAAGAAAGACATGACGATCGTAAGGGTCGACAGTACCAGCAAGGTTGCCTTTGTACATCTCAGAGCGCTTGAATCCATACTTGATTTCATCTTCCTCAGCGACAACAGTAGAGAAATTCTCAGAATCACCGGCGGAGGAGGCCATCGATGAAGCTTAGGTTAGAAGAGGGGAAAGCTTTTTATTAGGAGAAATTAGTTGATAGCGAAAGGAAATACTAGTAAAATGCGTGACAAAAGATAGAGAGAGGGAGAAGCGGTGGGTACTTATGAGCATCAAACAATGTTGAGAATTTCGAGAGTATAGCAGTAACCCAGTCAGTGGCTTTGGCGAGAAGAAAAGAAAATGGGTAATTTTTAAAAGCGACGGATAACGCGTGTGTGAACGTCCGATTTGTTATGGCAAGACACGTGGCGTGTTTGTATATGACTAGGCTACACTCTTCTTTATTTATGCTTTTGCTCGTTTGTATTCGAGATATTTCACTGCTATTCTCGACGCAGTGGTTTTCAATAGAATAAGATACGCGCCAGAGAACATCCGCACATACGCTTCACGCCACGATGATGAATTCCTATCACGATTTAAATCTGCACATGGCAGATGACAGCACGCATGCTACTGACCGCATAAAGAAGACAAGCCAGAAGGATTACTTGGCTACTTCCCAGAGTGACGATCCTAATGGGTGCTTCACTGGTCTCCTTGAGGACGCCACCTTATATGGTGAGAATGTGAAAGCCCTACACTCCAGAAATAAAGAGAACGCCACCCACATATAGTTACAGACATAAACGCTCTCATTAACTCCAAGCAAATTTTTTACTCAAAACAGAGACGGGCGGCCTGCCAGTTGACGACGACATTTACGACTATTTAGCCGCTACTGCAATGCGCCTGTAAAGGCATGTAATTGGCTTGAATGATTTATTTAATTTTTTTAAAGTAGGGAAGTTATATAATTTAAAGATTATGTAGACCTACAAGGCATAATAAAGAGAGAATCCCGATATTCATCTCGCCTTTGTGCCTAAAGATCGCTTGAGAATCGATATTAACTCAGAAAATCCTTGCTATATAAAATGAACGTAATACTGGTTTTTTTTTAAATATTCCACAAAATACAAATGACGGTTGTGGGAATAACGATTCAAATAAACTAATGGATTCTTCGCACATGTCACTTGACTCGCACACTCCACTACCAATCCACATGTTACGTAAGAGCAAGCTAATCGGCAGAGCGTTGTTTAATATTTTCCAAATGAAACGCGTGTAATCACGGGCTTAACCTTAATACATCAAATGCATTTCTGAGATTAAAATTGTATTTAATTTTTTTTAAAGGAAGTTATATAATTTAAAGATTGTGAGACCTACAAGGCATAATAAAGCAGAGAATCCCGATATTCATCTCGCTTTAGGTCTAAAGATCGCTGAGAATGATATTAACTCGTAAATCCTTGCTATATAAAATGAACGAATACCTGTGGTTTTTTAAATATTCCACAAAATACAAATGACGTAAGGTGGGAATAACGCATTCAAATAAACTAATGGATTCTTCGTATACGTCACGGACTCGGCACACTCCACTACCAATCCACACAAGTATGTAAGAGCAAGCTTAATCGGCAGAGCGTTGTTTAATATTTTCCAAATGAAATGCGTAATCACGGGCTTAACCTTAATACATCAAATGCATTTCAGAGATTAAAATTAGTTGATGACTATAATCCACCTTCACTGAACGGGTTTTAAGCTTCCTTGCCGAGTGATATCCGGATTTCACACTATATATTTCATTGTCAAAGCAAGTGTCACATGAGTTTATCTTTGAGATCTATTGGTTAAATGAAAGCTTAAAATTTTCTCTACTGTAAGAGTTTAAATTTTCCTTCCTAAAAGTTTAAATTTTCTATTTCATTGTCGGGCCTTGTTGTCGATTTATGAAGTTGCTAACTTTAGCATTTAAAATCTCTTCTGAGACCGGATGAGTCTCAAGAGAGGAAAGAGTTGGCAAACCACGGTCATTTCCAATGCGTAAAATATCGAATTTTCTCACTTTACCCGATACACCTGTAAAGAATACGCTTTCATAAGGATACTCCTCCACAACACATGGATGATTTGTAATAGCAATGTGAAGTAACGCTACTCAAAATATTTCAATCTCAAGCTCATGCTAAGACCCACCGTAACGCCACAAACCTGCTTTTGCTAAAAGAGCTGATTAAAACATTAGGTCACCATTATTTGGGAAAGTTATTTTCCTTTACTACTACCTCCGTCCCAAAATGTATATACACATACTACCTCCGCCCCAAAATGTACGCCCTTAGTATTTCCACATGATTAAAAAGTTGGTTAAATTAGTTATGTGTCATTAATTTTGATAAAAGTCTAAAATAACCTTGACTATTATTAATGTAGAGTAGTAAGAAAGTGGGTGAATAAATAATAAACGAGGGGTAAAATAAAATGTAATAAATGCCTTCATTCGCTATTTAAATAGACTTACATTACGAGATTAAAACAAAAGCCTAAACGACTTATATTTTGAGGACTGATGTAAAGATATATATATATCTATAAAGTGGCATTTAACACAACATGTATACAATGGTTGTATTTTAGAAATAAAAATATATAGACAGAGATTGTTGTTATAGCTGTAATTATGTATGGATACCAATTGAATCTTTTTTTCATCTTAGATGGGAGTCGCTTTTGTTTTCCATGTTATGTGGGACAGAGAGGCAACTGCCCTTCTATATTCCTTACGCTGGTCACGTAAGCTTCGACTATTACAAATGTTTTTCGCTTATTTATCCCGAATACACTAGTTTGGGATGGCCTCAGATTCGGGCATTATTTTAGCCTCGGGAACTGATGCCATTCTAGCCACTACCATAGCCTCAGAACTCATCCGACAAGCTAGGATTTGACACTACGATCATACGGGCACTAACATCACAAACTGGTATTATCTCAAGCGTTATCGCTATATCGCCCTTCCATGGCGCTGGACCAATGACCTCAAAAGGGTGGATAAGGTGTCCGCGGCGATGTTGGCAGCCTCCGGTTCAACTCTCGTGATTCAAAGACTTCTGTGGCGGTGTCTTCATGATTGTCTGGCCGTCCAAGCGTGCCTGTCGCAGCAGTGAAATATAAGATGGTACATGCTTGGCAAGTTGGTACGCGGGAGACAGCTTGAAACTCAAAGGCATGTCATGTTTGAGTGCCATATGGCGTATATAATTTGATGGGCTTCTCCTTTCACGTGGTCAGCGAGACTTTGATGAAGGGGGTACAAGATACATCGAGATTTGTTGACTCATGCGGGATATGGAAAGTTTATTGTTCGCCGGGTATTTGATGGTCAGCAATTTATGTTTCGCTGTAAAAGTGTTTCATTGGTCGCGCGACGGCCGAATACGCAGAGGTTATGAGATTTACCGCCACCTTATAAAGCCGTCAGATCACCTGGCGGATCAGGCTCGCCCACCCTACCTGGTGGTTGTTGTAATGCTG